>CM053774.1:36057585-36094098 GCA_028658325.1 Potorous gilbertii | reverse complement strand
GTCCTCAGAGAGGAATGGCGCAATCCTCTGGTCACCAAGAAAATAACCTTCTATGGTCTTACTTTTTTTCCCTTTTCTGGGCATTTTCCCAGCCAGTTACTTGACTTCTGAGAGTCCTCTCCACCTCTGGCCTAGGTCTGTCCAGCTAGTGCTTGGGGTTTGAAATTCAAATGCTCCCAGACAGTTACTTGACTTCTGAGAGTCCTCTCCACCCCAGCCTAGGTCTGCCCAGCTAGTGCTTGGAGTCTGAGATTCAAATGCTCCCAGCCAGTTACTTGACTTCTGAGAGTCCTCTCCACCCCAGCCTAGATCTGCCCAGCTAGTGCTTGGGGTCTGAGATTCAAATGCTGCTCCTCAGCCTCAGGGCTTTTGGTGGCACGCTATTCAATGGGAGCTTATCTGCTGGTGCTCGGGTGGGGGCAAGGCTGCCTTCCAGGCCCCGTTCCCTGAGGGGGTTTATGCAGAGACCTTCCATATTGGAGCTGCTGCTGAGGTCCTGCCTGCTCCAGGAGCTTCTGGCTGCCTGCTTTGGGAGCCTCTGGCTGCCTGCTCCGGGAGCCTCTGGCCGCCTGCTGCCTCTGGCGCTGGTCTGCCACTGCCTCTGCTGCTGCCTCCTGAGGCGGCCTGAGTCCCAGAGATACCCCGCTCTCCTCTCAGCCCGTCTCTCACACTGACCTGTGGGTGGAGGGACCTTCGCAGCCGCTGGAGATTCTGATCCCTGAAGCCTGCTTGGATCTGCTCGCTCCTCTCAGTGCCACGTGGCCAGGGCAGGGTAGGGGAGGGCTCTGCTCCTGTCCGGGGCTCGATGGACCTTTGGGATTGGTTTTTCAGGGCTCTCTGCATGGAAATCTCCTTCACTGTGTTGCTGCATGGCTTCCACTGTTTCAGAATTTGTCAGGAGTTCTTTTTAGAGGAAATCCATGGGCTTTGGGTTCGGAGCTAGCAAATGTGAGTCTTTCTACTCCGCCATCTTGGCTCCGCCCACACCTTTGTGTTCTTTTGCAATAATTGGCCTCAGTATAACCTGGAGGACCAAGAAACATAGCCAATTTTTGGGTTTCTCCAACATAATACTCTATTGCAGCTTGATTTATTCTGCCACCATGAAAGGAGATGGACTGAAGTCCCAAACATTCAGACTTGTATGATCCTTTTTCAAAATCCCTGTAGCAACATAGTAGGATGTTCTTAGCTAAATTTTCTCCCCAAAAGGGAATGGAGATAACTTGATATTGTAGATCAGACCTGCACAACATATGGCCCACAGGCCACTTGTGGCTTGCCAAAGAATTTTGGGCAGCTGATGAAGAATATAAGGCTGCCACTGTGCATGCTCCTGTTTGTCATGTGACCTGTAGCAACCAACTATAACCAACCATTGTCCGTCTGTCTCTGGCCTAATCTATCTGCTCCCAAAGAAGTGCAATCTCCATCTTTTCTGCAGTTCCAGCTGTTCCCCTTGCTCTTGCTCCTCTGGTAGTGGCTAACCCTTACCAGGAAACTCTTAGCTCCCAGAGAGATGATTCTCCCCCTTATCTGCTATATCCTTCTGTTCCATCTGCAGCCTGAAGTTTAGCTGATTTTAACTTTGGCCCCTACCTACTGCCAAGTTCTGCAGGTCTGTCCTAGATGATCCCCTTCTTTTGGTCCCCAGAGCTTTGGCTCCTAGAACATCTACACTACCTCCTCCTGCAGTTCCCGCTCTTCCTCATACTCCCCTTCCTCCTTTCTGGCTAACCCTTATCAGGAAGCTCGCAGCTCCCAGAGAGAGGATTCTCCCCCTTAGCACCTGGATCCTCCTGTTCGTTAGCCCTCTAAGCCTTCTCTTCCAGCCTCACAGCAGGACTTATTTTCCCAGCAGTTCCCACTGCCACATCCACAAGATCCTCCTCACCCAGCCCCACAGCAGGATTCAGCTTCTCAACATCCCCTGCCCCCTAGTCCTTCCTTCATGAAGAACAGGACTTCCTATCTCCCTCTTTCCCAAGCCCCTGATTCAAACACTCCCTCAGGGCTTCTTCTTCTAAGGGAAGTAGCCACCTTCATCAGGTGGGACAATTAGAGCACACGTACCCTTCTCAATGTTGAACCTATTCCAGATTAAAGAGAAGCTGGGTTGGTACTCTGAAAAGTCCACTGAGTTCACCTTCAATTTGAGCTTTCCTGGGGAGACCTTCACATCCTTTTCTCCACCTTTTTCACCATCAAGGAGAAAAAAGAAAATCTGGTATTAAATTCTGAAGTTTGGAGATGATATGGCAGACAATATGGGGATGGTATGGGAATGATATGGGGATGATATTTCAAAATGAAAATGTCTTCCCCAACAAGGTATCTGCCAAGAGCTGCCACTGTCCCTACTATCAATCCTAGACGGGATTATGAAAAGAATGAGAATAGGGAAATGTAAGACCATATGTTTGTCTGCCTGTTGGAAGGCATGTTATTAAGGATAAAGAAGCAAGTGAACTATGAGAGGGTTAAAGAGATTACTCAGAGTTGATGAAGTCCTTACTGTTTTCTAGGACTGGTTGGTAGAAGCTCTCCAGAAGTACACTAATCTTGATCCTTCCTCTCCTGAGGTAGTTGCCATCCTTTGCATATACTTCATCAGTTGGTCTGCCCAAGACATATGGAGGAAAACTGCAGAAGTTGGCTATGGGACTCTAAACACCTCAGGCCCAATTAATGGAGATAGCCTTTGGAGTCTTTAACAACAGAGACCTAGTTGCAACAGAGGAAAAAGAACATAGACCTAAGACTAGAAACAGAGAACAGGCTCAACTCTTGGCTGTTGTGATAGCTAGCACCTTAGATGATGCTCCTGGCAAATTGAGCAACGGGGAAGCCTGCTTCTGATGCCACAACAGGGGCCACTGGTGCTATGAGTTTCCTTCCATGGCACCTCCTTGGTGGTGCCCAAGATGTAAACAAGAAGGGCATTGGAGGAGGGACTATCCTCGAAGTGGGAAGGTTGGTCAAGCTGCCTCCTCTCAGTACCTCATCATATGGCCTAGTCCTGGATGACCATCAACGTAGCTGGTAAGACTACCGATTTTTCTCATGAACACAGCATCCACTTTCTGTATTGTGACCCAATACTCCAGCCCTATCCATCCCTCTAGCCACTGGGTCATCAGCATTGTTGGGAAACTTAGGGGTTGTCAATAGACAGAGTTATTTTGTGTCATTACTGTTGCTGCTGCATAATTGTTGCACCCTGTTTTTTCAGCCCAAAAACTGGTTTCATTGTGTCATTGTTAGCATGGCACAATCTTGTCATGCCACTTAAACGGTAGAGCAGCAATGTGTTCACCAGAGGCGTGTGGACACGCATTTATCTCTTGTGCCTTGTAAGCTGTGAGCCTAGAATTCTTAGCACCCAGGCTTTGTCAGTATATTTCCAAAATCTGACTTGTGTGGTTTGTTTAGAGTGTGGCCGTATTCATGATATTGTCTCTTAGCCCAATGAAGAGACATAGGCACAAGGGGAATGAGTGGGCAGGTGAAGCTGCTATGAGTAAGTTGTATGATATGGTAAGATTTGCATCTTCCTACGTTAGCTAGACTGTATAGTTCTTACGTTGGTGATACGTTAGCGTGCAAAGAATTTCTGATAATGGGTAAATATAAGAACTATTCTGTAGGCTTCAAGATGGCAGTTATTGTGTTCGCTGAACAGCATGGAAACAGCTGTGGAAAAACAGTTTTCACTGAGTAAAAAGTTGAAAACTTAAAGAAGCTTAAAAAACACAAACTTTTCTAGATGCACGTTTAGAGGTCTTGAAGCAGGTAAGTTCCCCCAAATGGATGAGGAGTAAATTGTGGCTAGATTATGAGGTTCATGCATTGTTGCATTTTCAAAATGAAAACAATGCCCAAGGGAATACAACTTCCCTGAGGAATTCATGTAGGAGTGCAACCAAAGGGTTGGGTAGTCTTAGAATTCATGGTGGACTGGATTAAAATTGTGGAGCAGAAGTTTCTGGTCACAATGTGAACAAAGTGAAGCGACTTCTCCATGAAAAAAAGACACAAGAGGTAGTCATTTCCAGTGGACTTGAAGCCACTGGATATATGTGTAAATAAACCAGTTAAAGACCACTTGCACCATTTGTTCAAGAGGATGATGTCACCAACGGACACCCTCTGGAAATATTAAGTGCTCTTCCTTGGAATTGATATGCATGTGGGTAGGAGTTGGGACCTTATACCACATGAAACTATAGTAAAAAACTTTAAAAAGATGAGAATTTTGAATGTACTAGATAGAAAGATGATGCACTGTGGCAGAGTGACGACAAAGTAAACACAACTGATATGAGTGGTGCTAAGGATGGCATAATCAGATAATGAAACCAATGATAGTGATGAGAATCTTCAAGCACAGAAGATGAAATTTTGTAAGTCCTTACTTAGCAATGCTCTAGCAAGTGTTTCAAAGTACAATATTTCAACTATAATACACAAATCACTAATAACTAACACATTAACTTTATTTCTCAGACTGGAAAAAAATGTTTACTATACTGTCACAAAGAAATGATGTACATCAATTTGGACTATTCAGTTTTAATGTATATTTATGAGCATTCTATGCACTCCAATCTTGCACCAAAGACAGTTTAGTAATAAATGATTTTAAAATAATACCAGCACAATTCTAAAAAATAATAACTTTTACATAATGGTTGTAGCCCACTTTTTTGCAAAAAAAAATTGATCATAAAATCTGTGATGATTATGCCATGAAATATGATACCCCTCTACACTGCCTGTTTGAGGATCTGTTGTTTAACCACTCCGTCCTTATCCTCTCCTCTTGCCCTTTGTTGGGAAGGGACCTGATGGTGAAATTGGGCAGTCAGTTTTCTCTAGTTAAGACTCCACTGTCCCTTTTGCCTGAACTCACCAGACCTCCCCATGCTCCTCCAAAAGTATGGGAGACAATTGAACCAGTTGTTTGGGATCAGTGAATTCCTGGATGAGCTTCTCATGCCACCCCAGTCATCATTTGCCACTGAGACCCTAATAGGTTCCCTCATTGGTGACAATATTCAATTAAGCCTAAGGCCCAGAAGGGACTCCAACCACTGATTGAGATATTCCATAAGTATGGAATTCTTATCTCTTGACAGTCTCCATGTAATAAGCCCTGTCCTTCCTGTAGGAAAACCCAATGGGGATTATTGAATGGTTCCATATCTCAGGGCCATTAACGAAACTGTTATTTTTATCCACTCCATAGTCCCTAATCCATATGCTGTACTCAGATCCCTGGGGGTGCCCAGTGGTTTTCCACCCTGGATCTCAAAGATGCTTTTTTCTATATACCCCTCTTCACAAAGGCTTGTAGTTTGCTTTTGCCTTTGAATGGGCAACCCTGGAAAATCAAATCCATGCCAACTAATATGAACAGTTTTGCCCCAAGTTTTTTGGTACAGCTCCCATGTATTTGACCAGGACTTGGGAAAATATTTAAAGGACTTGGAGCTATCAGACAGTAGTTTAATTCAGTATGTGGATGATATTCTTATTTGCAGCCCCTCCCAGGAAACTCCTCCGGCTGTTGCCATAGGAGTCTTAATTTCTTGGGAGTACAGGGTCTCTCTGAACAAAGTTCAAATAGCATATCAACTATAAAGTATCTGGATCATGAACTAACAGTCACCTCTTGTTTCTTAATATCAGAGAGGAAATGGGCAAAACTGTTTATCCCTGTTCTAACCACTAAAAAGCAACTCCACAAGGAGTTGGATTTTGGGCATGTCTGGATTTTTAGACTCTGGATCCCCAATTTTAGTCTTATTGCTAAACCCCTTTATGACTCTACTTAAGGTCCTGACTTCTTCGAAATGTTCCCAAAGTGGGCAATACCGCAATCTATAGGGGGTGCTGGAATGATTGGGGAGAGCGGTTGTAGTATCCTTGGATGCAATTCAGGGGTATTGAATAAAAATAAAGGGGTGGTAGAAGCCTAAGGAAAGAAAAGAAAATTTTGAAAAACCATTTGTACATCTGTTGTATAACAGTGTTAAAGTCAGTCATGGTGTTTACAGAAATTTTCAAATAAACACACAAAATGCAAGCTATAACCAATCAATGATCAAGTCTGCCAACACATCTTAACAAGCAAGTGTTGGTAGGTACTGTATTGCACATCATCAGGAAGTCCAGCATACATTAGCAGGAATATGTATGTGTTATGACCTGTAAATATTGCTTTTTCAAAATAGAAAAAAATCCCACAAATTTACAATAAATTATTAAATTTAAGATGTCATTAAAAAATTTATACTTTACTTTTTAAAAATGATGCAAATTTAAAAAAATTAAAAAGTTAAAGAAAGTGGATTTCAGGGGGAGCACTGAGTAATTTTTTTAAAAGGGGTGGTAGGCCAAATAAGTTTGGGAACCTCTGCTCTACAGTAGGGTCTTGATCAGGCCAAGTCTTTGAGATCTTAAAACCAAACTGATCGCCACTCCAGCATTAGCTCTACTCAATCTAGACAAACCTTTCACTCTGTATATTGATGAAAGGAGAGGCCAGGCTTTGGGAGTCCTAACCCAGTCCCTAGGACCTGACCCAAGGTCAGTTGCCTACTTCTCAAAACAAGTGGACTCTGTGGCTGCTGGTTGGCCTTTATTTCTCCAGGAAGTGATTGCAATGGCAATTTTAATTGAGGAAACTTCTAAGTCTACACTTAGCCAACCTTGGAAGTTCTGACTCCTCACCAGAGCATCCTGGAAGGTCATCAGTGGCTAACTAGCAGCAGGCTCGCTAAATAACAGGCCTTACTCTTGCTCACCACTCTCTGCGTGGACCACTTTCTCAACTCAGCAACCCTCCTCCCAGACAGCACCGCTCAGATGCTCCAGTTCATGATTGTGAGGAGACCTTGCATTCTGTCTATTCTAGCCTACCTGATCTTAAGGATTCCCTCTCCCTAACCTGGAGACGGAGTGGTATATGGATAGGTTCAGCTTTGGTGAGCAAGGTTAAGGAAAGCAGGGTATGCAATAGTAAGCCTCCATCAAATCATGGAGACTGAACCCCTACCCTCAGAACCTCTGCCCAAAAGGCAGAATAGCACTCACTAGAGCCCTAAGGGTAAGGGAAAATAAAAGGGGTGAATATTTTTACTGATTCAAAATACACATCAAACATGCACAGGAGACCTTATATCTCCTGTAAGCTGTTCAGAAACCATCTAAGATGGCTGTTATATTTTGCAAAGACCTTCAGAGGCCATGGGAAATCACCTGGCCCACACTGCAGCAAAGAATGCTGCCTGCCAGCCAACTGTACTGGCTCCTTTACTCCCACAGCTCCATGATTTCTTCATACCTTCCTATAGCCCCCAAGAACAGGCCCTTGCTAAAGAAAAGGGATACTCTCTTTCCCCCTCTAAATGGTTTCACATATCTCCAGGCCAACTTCTTATTTCAGAGGAAAGCCATTGGAAATTTCTTTTTGGCTTACATCAGGCCACACACCTAAGGAAGCTTGCCTCCAGTATCTAATAAAAACCGATTTTTTTACAGGCAATAAGCTAGGAAAAACCATCTGGCAAGTCAGTCAGGCTTGCCTAACTTGTACCCAGGTAAATCTTAAAGGGGCAGTCAGACCTCCCACTCTTTCAAAACCTGTTCAGAGGAGGAGTATCTACCCAGGTGAAGACTGGCAGATAGACTTTACACATATGCCCCTGTGTAGGGGTTTCAAACTGCTTTTGGTTTTTGTTGACACCTTTAGGAATTGGGTAGACGCCTTTTCTTGCATAACTGAAAAGGCTCAGGAGGTATCAAAGTTCTTATTAAGGGAGATGATTCCTTGCTTTGGTTTGCCTATCTCCTTACAGCATGACAATGGTCTGACCTTCATTTCACAGACAACTCATGCTGTGGCAGGAGTACTTAAAATCACTTATCACCTTCACCCTGCCTGGCTTCCTCACTCCTCTGGAAAAGTAGAGAAAATGAATCAAGCAGATTCTTACTAATCTCTGCAGAACTGGGTAAAACGAAACCTCCTGATTGGACTACTCAGAGTGCAATATACCTGGGGAAAATATCAAGCTTAGCCCCTTTGAACTCCTGTATGGGAAGCCTGTCCTAACATCCGACATCTTTGTAGACCCAAAACAGCATTTGGTCACCCAATTTGCAACTCAGGAGCAGTCAGCAGAACAGAAAGAATATGCCAACAGGCATCTTTCAAAACCTCTTGGCAATGAAAAGGAGACTGCTGTTCCAGTACAACCTGGAGACTGGGTATATTTAAAGTCATGGGAAACCCCAAAGGGAGAACAATTATATGTCAGTTGGAAGGGACCCTACCTACAAATCATACTCACCCAGTGGAGGTTAAATTTGAGGGCCTCCCCAGGTGGACTCATGATTACAGGATTAAACCAGTGTCACCTTTTGCTTTAACCTCAGAGATTTTGGAATATGCCTGGAGGACCTTAAGCTACTGTTTAGAAGGGTCCCAGCCCCCTCCAGTGGACAGATGTGAAAGAGTGGAAAGAGGTGAAATCATATGTGCCCTCCTCCTCTTATGTCATGATTTTGCATAGCCATCTTTAATTTCCTTCAGAGCAAGGATGCCTTCTCTCTCCTTCTTAGAATCATTTACTCTGTATTAATAGTGATAATATTAGCTCTTTTCCTTCTTCTCTGTGATGCCTTGAGCTTACTTGGCCTTCACAAATGGGAGGATAGCTCCCTAGTCAAACTGTGAAACTCAGGAGACTAGTAGATCTGTATTGTTGGGTATGACATTCATACCCACAAGGGGACACTTCATCGCTGACCATATGCAATTTTTTCAAAAGTTCCCCTCCCTAATGTGACCCCCTCAGAGATTTTTGCCACCCCATTTGTGATGACCACTCCTGTGTGGTTTAATCTTTCCATCATGACATATTGCTTCTCAACAAGAGAATATTCCCTTGCTTGGGAGATAAGCTCTACAGTCAATGGACAGGTTAATACCCCTGTTGAAGGAGTGTTTATAAATGTTTCCACTGGTCTTTTGATCTGTACTACCTGTGCGGATGATAGTAGTGATAAGTACCTCTGGAACGTCACCTCAGCCAGCTATACCAATTGTGCTCTGGGAGCACTTCCCACTTGTGCCTATGACCATATCCCTCCTGTTACCCACCTAGTAGGCACTTCCTTTTAAAAATTTACCTCTAAGTTAATTCTCAATGCCACAGCCCCTTCTAGTTACAGCACTCGATTTTTTGAGAACATTCCTCTTGTCTGGGATCTTAACATACAACCACTCTGATCTTTGCGGCATCTATATGAAGAGCCCCTCACTAACTGGTCCCAATTTCACCCCCAAAGGCTATACTTTCTTTTGTGGGAGGGTGGGCCAAGTGCAAAGATACTGGGGAAGAAGTGAAATAGAACACCACCATGTGGCAAGATCCCCAATCTACTGTTCTGGCCACCCAATGCTAAATTCCTTGTAAGGACTTTGGGATGTGCACCCTTGGATCTTTTGCACTCCCTTTTCTATATTCAGTGTCCCAAAGCCCAGGACCTCCACCTTGAAGAGGGCAAAGCATGGATTCTGGAAAAATGTTCTTCTGTTTTAACAGGTTAGGTGAGAATTTATTAGGTTCATTTATCTTTTCAAAGAAATATATTTTAGTTTTGTCTGGGAGTTTTTTAATCTTGTTGATTTCCAATTTATATATTTTTCTAATATTCAAGATTTCCTCCTTTGTACTTAGTTTGGTTTTATTTTTTGTTTCTAAATTTTTAAAATGCATTATCCAGTTCATTAATCTTCTTTTTTCTATTTTATCATTTTTAATTATTTTCTTACTATTGATTAACATAATACCCATATAATAACAATTACTATTTCCATGATTTCTTCTTTCAAAAACTTGCTATTTATGGCAACTTAGAGTCCATAACTTTTTGTTTTTCCTCCCTGAAATGAACGCTATTTTTATTGTACTATAAAAGATGTGATTAGTATTCTACCCTTTGCAATCATTTGTATTCCTCTGTGCCCTCATACATAGTCAAAAGTTGTATAAATGCCATATAGACTGTAAAATAATGTGTATTCCTTAGTATCATTTAAATGACAAAGTAAATATTTTTTGCTCACTTCTATATTATCCCTGCTGATAAGGCTGTGTTCTGCTCAACAACAATGAGAAACTTGCCTAAATCTAAATCTGCACAGTAAGAGAAAAGCTCGTTATTTTAGCCAATACTCAGTATGCATGATTAACCCCTATGGTTTGTGACCATATCTTTGAATGTTGCAAGCTAAGTTCCTTGTTTTGTGACTACTTCCTTGAACTGTTTTGGAATATACCCAGCACACCTGTGTCCCCTTCCCTGTGGTTAACTGCCCACACAGGAGCATATTCTTCTCCTAGCAGAGTGTCTAAAACTTCTGTATAAAAGCAAACCTCTGCCCTTCTCCAAATTGCTTGCACCTCTAAGGACCAGCCTACCACTTCTGTATCAATAAAGTCTTTTTAACTGAATTCTTTCAGGACAACACAACTCCAAACCTCACCAACTACATCGCTATAGCTTTGTTAGATTAGTTCAATTCTGCAGAAGGATCATTAAATTCTCCTACTACTTTTGTGTTACTATCTTTGTCTTTTACAATTGTTAGGTTTTTTTTTTTATGAATTCAGTTGCAATGGTATTTGGAATGCCTAAGTTTAATATTGATATTGGCTCATTGTTTTTGTTTCTTTAAATCTTGATATAATTTCCTCATTTATCTCTTCATATGATGAATACTTGCTACCTGATGAATCAAAATTCTGTTTTAGTCTTCCATTTTTATTCTGTATATGTTGTTTTTCAGTGGGGTCTGACTCTGTGGCTCCATGGATCATAGCACACCAATGTCTATGAGGTTTTCTTGGCAAATGATCCTGAAGTGGTTTGCCATTTTCTTCTTCAATGGATTAAGACAAACAGAGGTTAAATGACCTACCCGGGGTCACACAGCTATTAAGTGTCTGAGGCCACTTTTGAACTCAGGTTTTCCCGACCCCAGGCCCAATGCACTATCTATTGAGCCATCTAGCTTCCTATTCTAAGTATATCTTTTTTAAAAAAAATAATTTATTTGTTTTCAATTTTCAACAATCACTTCCCTAAGTTTTAAATTTTTCTCTCTCCCCTTCCTTCCCATGATGGCATGCAATCTTGTATGAATTCTACACACATGTTCTTATTAAAACATTTTCATATTAGTTATGTTGCACATAGAAGAATTAAAATGGATGAGAGAAACCATGAGAAAAACCAAACCAAAACAAAACACAAGAGAAAATAATCTGCTTCATTCTACTATCTGACTCTATAGTTCTTTCTCTGGGATGTGGATGGAATTTTGCATCGAGTCCTTTGGAAATGTTTTAGGTCCTTGCCTTGCTGTGAAAGGCTAAATCTATTAATAAACAGTGCTACTACACCGTGGTTGTTACTGTACATAATATTCTGGTTCCGCTCATTTCACTCAGCATCAGTTCATGAAAGTTTTCCAGGTTTTTCTGAAGTTCACCTGCTCATCATTTCTTGTTAGAGCACAATAGTATTCCATTACAGTATGTCTTTGATTTATAAATGTGTTTCTTATAAGAAACAAATTGTGGAGTTTTATTTTCTTATCTAATCTGTAATTTTTGTCTTATTGGATTGTTTATTCCATTCGCATTTACTGATGAAAATTCAGTTTTTTTCTTCCATTTGTGTAAAATTTTTTACCAATTAGGATTTTTTTTTTTGCTTTCCTACCTGTCTCTATAATAATTTTGCTTAATCTATTTGAATTTAGTCTTATTCCCACAGGCTCTCTTCCTTTCTTCAATCCTACCCCTCCATTTTGTCAATCCTTTCCCTAGTTTTAGAATTTTACTTATCTTACTGATTTCTTTTATTTAGTTATCCAATTCTTCCCCTCTTCCTCCTACCTGCCCTTTCCCCCTTCAGTTCAGTGATTGCAGAGGGTTCTCAAGTAAATTTGCACTATGCAAATTCCACTTTAATTCTAAAAGAAAGTCACAGTTTCCAAAAAGCCCACATACTTTAACGTTATAGTGCTGTGCCCTCTTCCTCTCTGCTCTTGCCCCTCAGCTCCATTCTTCTAGTGACCTCTCACCCTCCACCAAAAATTCCAATCCTCTAATAAACAACATTAAAAAAACTTCTCCAGGTGAAAGCAGAAGAACTGACAGGAGGAGAGATAATACCACCACCAGATCAGGAGTTTGATTTGAGACCTGCTTCACCCTAGAGGGAAGACTATTCTCTGCCCATCTTCCTTCTCATCTTCCCCCTCTCCAGTTTGAGTTAGTATCTGCCCCTCCCTCCTCATGGTCTTCCTTTGGATTCTGCCCAGGACCCCTACAAGGCTGGCCCCACACATTCCTCTTCCTACGAGGCCTTCTTCTTAGCCTCCACGTGTTCTTTAACCCTGTTTAGCCCCTTTCCTCACTGGCAGGAGACCTCCTTTCTTCCCTGCATGAGCAGGCAAATTTACATTAAATAGAAGTCTGACAATGGCCCACTTATGTAAAGCAAGAACTGTCTGTAATTTATTTAAAAGTCTCCCTAAATCTTTTTCCTTTTAATTTCTTTGGTTTGTTAGGTGTTTTTCTGGAGAGGCTTTCTTTCCCTTCTCTGTATTAATTCCCTTCTCTTTTGGTCTATTCTGAACTTTTATCCTTTGGCTCATGGTCTCTCTATATTTTTTTTAAAATTCCTTAATAATATTTTTGAGTTTCTCATAAAATTTAAAGGTTTTAAAGTACCAAGTTTGAACTGCATCTCCTAATCAATTTAATGTGTATTTCTTTCATAGGTCTTTTGAATGTTTTTGCCATTTTTTTGGATTGTATCTTGAGTGCTTTTCAAAATGGAAATAGATATATATATCTCTCTATATAGATATATATATCTTTCCATTTCCTTCTATGACTTTTAGCAGGTGCTTAATAGTTTACTTATATTATTTGAATTTCCTTTCCTTTTTAATATTTGAAATTAGTATCTTGGAGTTTGAACTATAGGATATTTTCCCCTAGAGATAACCTGTGAATTCTTTTGATTGACACTGTTTTCTCTATTCAAAAATTCTGAGCAGTTTTCTTGTATTGTTTCTTATGTTACAGTGTTCAGGTCTTTGACTTTTCAAGTTCTTCTGGGAGGCCTTCAATCCTTAAGTTGTCTTTATGCATTATTTTTGAGATGAAAGTCTTTTGCTTATACATAGGTCATGCATTCCTTTTGCTTGTTTTCTACCAGATTGTTCTTTGCTTCCATATTTTTGTATCTTCAATCTGTTGTATTCTAGTTTCATTTAGGATTCAAGTTTTTCTATTTTGCTAATTATTTTTGCTGTTAAAGTTATAACTTTTGGCATTTCTTCCTTTCTAATTTCATGTAAAATGTTCCTTCTCTTAAGTATTCTAGAACACACTATTGTGGTTCCATGATCTCTTAGGATTCTTTGTGGTTCTATGTTTTATCAGACATTTGATTCAGTTGTCTTTATTGTGTGATGTTTATTTATAGAAATTTAAAATCTTTCTGACATTTCAGTACTCTTCTTTCTTTTTTAGTATCCTCTTTGTTGATTTATATACTTATGTTCTAGTTTTTAATTAAATTTTCTTCCTTTTAAAAACTTTGGTCTTTTTGGCTTTTTTTCCCTGTTCTTTCCTTTTTGTCTTTCTGAATCCTCCCACTTTGATAATAGTTATATCCCCAGGGCTAGATAGAAACCCTGTGTTTACCTCCTTTGCTATTGGGGAATTTACTTTCAAAGTCTTTGGTCCCTGCTCCAAGCTGCTTCTGGGGAAATAGAATTGGCCCCAGGTTGATTCCAGTCCTCTTTTTCCCTCGGTCCACTGCAGTTATGTGTGTTAGCCTTTGTCCTAGTTCTCTGTCTGAGTTAAAACAGCATCTGCTGCTTTTGTCAAAGTAACCTAAAGACTACCTCAAACATAGGGAAACCTGAACCCTGCTCCTTTGATTCTCCTCCTTTTTCCTTATGTATCTAGGTAAAGTCAATTTCTACTTCTTGTTGCAATGGGATATGGCCTTAGTAAAGACACAGAAGTAGCCTTTGAATCAGATTGTGCAATTGGCCATAATATGAAAGTTGGTGAGGAAAGAGCTATGTGAATGTCTTAAGGATTAGAGTTACCCAGTGTTAATAAGGATGTTACCTTTGAGGTTTTCTTGCTTTCTTGTCCTGTGGATTCAACTATAGTTGCTTTATCTCTGACAAATAATTAATCTTTTTTTTTTGAGAGTTAGTGGGGTTATGTAAAGTTTGAAGGCACTCAGACATACGCATGGGTGGGGGGAAAGACAAAGGGAGGGGGAAGGAGAGAGAGAGAAAGAGAGAGAGAGAGAGAGAGAGAGAGAGAGAGAGAGAGAGAGAGAGAGAGCCTAGAGACTATTCAAGTGAAATCAAATCAGTGGGGTACCAGCTCATTGGGTACTAGCAACAAGAGTGAATCCAGAGAGAAACCAGAATGAATCACAGAGACAGTGGACTCATCCTCTATTGTTTCTGAAGACATCCATAAGAGGGCATCTTCTCTTTTCCCTTCTTTTCTTCCCTCTATCTGCCTATTAAGGAAGACTCTGTGTATTGTTAATGTATTGTTAATGGAATGGGAAGATCTTTCCCATCCATTAATAGATTTATGTCACCTGCTTAAGTCACATGGACATCTAAATTGCATGAATTTGAGTCATATGAAGCCTGTGTTGGGAGTAGCTTGCCAAATGAGTGGAGCAGAAAAGGTGGAGCAAAACTGAGAAGGAGTGAGACAGAGCTAGGAAAGGGAGAAGAAGTAAGACAGGAATCTGAGTGAGAGAGGGAATGATTTTGCTTGAGGGAGTTGATTTGTGGGAAGGCCTGATAATGTGTATAGACTTTGTGGATACTATGATGGATTTCTTTGCTGTTATGATAGATTTGGCTTTTTGGTGTCTGAATAAATTCCATAGTTTTGTCTTCTATGGAGAGGGTCAGTTATATCTTGTGATTCCAACCTGGAAATTCACTAGCATATTCATGGTAGCTGCTGTGGGTATCACCTTAGCGATACAAACAGCATTGCAAGATATAAAATCTCTACTTGGAGGTAGGAAGGAGGTAGGAAAGGAAATGAGTATTCCAGAATGGGAGGATGTACCTTATTCCTCTTTAGAGAGAAAATGGGCTTAAAGCATAGGGCTCCGTAAAAACTGGGAACCGAGGCTACAGAAGGGAGGAACCAGAGATTTAGAAAGATGTTTGCAAGAAATACCAATAGAACCAGGGAAAGAAATGGTTGGTGTAGGAGATGATGGACATTATTGAAAAGTTGCATTTGTGGGACCTGATTGGAGCCCAGATACATGGAAGGAAGATACATGGGAGGAAAATGAAACAAAGTTAGATGAGGATACTTCTATGAGTGCCGACATTTGCTCAATACTAAGAAGGAGGCAGGAGATAGGGGTAGGGGGGCACACAGTATTTAAGAAAGTAATTGAGGGCTTTACTCAGCGGGAGGTCACAGATATTTTGAGTCAGTTCACCCAACAGATGGGAGAATTGTTAGTATCTTGGATGGTGATAATGAGTGATGAAGGGACCAGAGGAGGAGGGATAGACAACATAGATTGTTTGAATTTCATAGGTATTAGTCATAATCCTTTTGTACAGCAAACTTTTAGGGATTACCATGTACAAGGAGGTAACAATGGAACTAATCTGTTAGATTTGGCTGCGAAAGGATGCAGTAAGCAATATCCTATTGACTCTAGGTGGTCTAATGGAGATAGATCCTGGTATTCCCTTAGAGACATAAAGGAAGAGGTAATAAGAAGTGCCATAATGTTTGGAGATGCCAATGCTTATCATAGTATTCCCTTAACAGTTCATCATAGAAATATAATAGTGAAGACAACTCCTCTCACTAATAAGCACTTAATTCTGACTATTCTAATTGGGGAAATAGGTCACTCACTTTCAGAGGTGCTGGGCAAGATTTTACACTTAAGTGACTCAGGGGAGTGGGAAAAATGATGAATTTCCTTGAGAAAGAAGAGTAAATTGCCTGTGGATTCAAAGTCAGAATAGATAAACAAGGAAAGAATTGTTCACTGCTCTATTAATAGCAGGGATAGAGTTTGAAAAAATAGATGGTATTCCAACTAACAAACTATACAAAATGTACTGAGAAAAGGGATTTCATATTATACTGAATAGGGAAGAGCTGCCCCTACAAATCCTCCTAAAACATTGCATCCAACTTCATCACACCTTCAGGAAGAATAGGAAATCAGTCAAGCCCAGCTCAGATTAAAGAAAGAAACATATGGGATTACGGACCCCATATTGGTTTAACCACATATTGGAAAAATGAACCAAATACTGTAACTAAGACATTAATAGGTACTAGAGCAGAGACTTCCCTTATATATGGAAACCCTGGTAAGTTTAAACATGGAATTCCTATTACCATCATAGGACTGGGAGGAGCTGAAATATCAGTTAGACAAGTTAAACTAATGATGAAAATCAGACAATTACCTAAGAAAGAATATACTGGGATAATTGTCCCCATTCCTGAATACATCATTGGAATAGATATATTGAGAGTTATGACTTTAAATTTACCTGAGGGGAGATGCCAATTTGCAGTAAAGAAGACAGTTTTAGTGGGTAAAATAAAAATGGACCCAATCACTTTACCTGACTGAACCTTTTGAAGTAATTACTTCAAAGCAGTATCATATGCCAGGTGGGCAAGATGAAATTACCAATACTGTAAAGGAATATGTTAAGACAGTGTATTATAAAGATCTTCCCTGTCCATTAATAGACTCAGATGGAGTCTATTAAAGGAAGCTTGATTAGGAGAGGCTTATTTTGTAGAAAGGCCTACATAGTTTGTTAATTGCTAATGAGGCACTGAGTCACAAGGGTTGGGCCCTCTGGTTCTGAAAAGTGTACATATACTCTGAGGTAAGATTTTGCTTTGGGGGGGCTTACTCTTTGGGAGAAAGATTGTGTGCCGGATGAAACTCAGGGTAGCCATTAAGGAGTGGCCCTCCTCCTCCCAGCTTTGAAAACCCAGATATCAGTGCTCTTCTCTTTGGTAACTATGTATGTATGGAGTGGTCAGACAGTTGGATCTGTCTGTTGATCTGTGATGTATGTATTGCTTATGAGCAGACAGAAGCCATGTCAGTCGGTATTTTTCTACTTGTGTTTTCTCTATTGGTATATGTGATTAAGAGTATTGTTGACCCCTCAAAATTTTCTTTCCTTTTAGAAAAGCAGATCTAAGAATCTGTGCTAGCAGGCCATCCTTGATGTGTCAGGGAGCTTGCTGCCACAGGCAGGAGTGTTAGTTGCTACAAGCCCTCAATGGAATTATCCTGTTTGGTCAGTATGCAAGTCAGATGTGATATGGGGAATGACAATGGATTATAGATGTCTGAATAAGGTAATTCCTTCCTTGAATTCTGCTATTCCAGATAACATTACCCTAATAGAAAGGATCTAGAAATATGATGGGACTTGGTACACAATTATTGATTTAGCTAATGCTTTCTTTACTGATCCCAATAGATTCTAAAAAATGGGACCAGTTTGCTTTCATTTGACAGGTCAGACAATATACTTTCATCTTCTTGCCACAAGTATAGCTATATAACCCTACTATTTGTCATAGGATTGTGGTTGAACATTTGGATGAATTAGAGTTACCTGGGATATAGCTTACTCACTACATAGATGATATTATGATTCAGGGGGAAATGTAAAAGAAGTGGAGAAGAGTTTGATGCTTTTAACTGAGTACATGAAAAGTAAAGGGTGGGAAATTAACCTTGCAAAGATTCAAGGACCAGCTCAAACTGTACAATTTTTTAGATATACAATCAAAAGGGGCTGTGAGAGTTTCTCCTGCAAGTCTGACAAAGGATTCAGGACTCTTCTATCCCTACCAATAAGAAAGAAGTCCAAAAATTTATAGAATTATTTGAATATTTGAGGCATTACATTCTGCATTTAGAACAGATTTTGAAACCCTTATATAAAGTTACGAGGAAGAAATGTGAATTTGATTGGGAATGTCAGCAGAGCAAAGCTTTTGAAGAATCCAAGGCTGCTAAACAGTTGGCTCTAGATTTATGCCCTATGCAAAATGGCCTGATGGAATTACAAGTGACTATACAGGATGAATATATAAACTGGAGTTTATGGCAAAAAACCACAAAGCCGAAATGTACTCTTAGGATTTTGGTCTAGGAAACTCCCTTCATCTGGTGTTCAGTATGCCCCTTTTGAAAAGCAGTTGTTATCTGCATATTGGGCTTTGATAGAGAATGAACAACTGACTCTGGGCCATGAAGTAATATTAATGCCTGGAATCACAATTATGACCTAGGTAACGAGTACTCCAGCTTCTCACAGAATTGGACATGCACGAGAGGCTAGCATAATTAAGTAGAAATAATATATTCAAAATGGATCTAAATAGGCAAAAATGGAGTTTCTGTTTCACATGAATCTATGGTAAACATTGATACCGAGCGAAATGATACACCTCCGAGCCAAAGCAACAGTTGGTATAATCCTTGGTAAAATGGAATGAGGGTGATGGATCAACTGAAGAACAAGAATCATGCATTGTTGACTTTTGGGACAGCAAAATATTTGGCCACAAAAGACATCGGAAAACAGTAGCCTATATCCTATGTACTATGCAGACTTTGGGAAGTACTAGCACAGGTGGAAGTAGTCAATATACTGAACTTATGGCATCAAGCTATCAAAAGAGAACAAGGAGGACAGTGTCATATATTCACTGATTCATGGGCAGTAGCTAATGGGTTAGCTGCATGGATGCCCATGTGGAAAAATCAAAATTGGGAAGTTCATGGCAAATAACCCTGGGTCAAAGAATTATGAGAAGATATATAGAACATGTCTTTGGTTACTAATTTCTCAGTTTTTCATGTAGATGCTCATGTGGCCCTCACCATGCCAGAACGTGAGTACAACGCACATACTGATCTACTAGCAAAGATTGCTACTCAACTTTTTGTCCCTACTCTGAAACCAATGGATGATCTGGTACTAGCAAAACATGTCCATCAAATGGCCAGTCATTTAGGGGTCCAGGTCACATACCAGTGTATCTCATTCATTGTTAAATCAAGTAGCAGAGGAATATCATAAATGTCA
Source organism: Potorous gilbertii (assembly GCA_028658325.1). Lineage (NCBI taxonomy): Eukaryota > Metazoa > Chordata > Mammalia > Diprotodontia > Potoroidae > Potorous > Potorous gilbertii. Next base: position 36,074,834 of record CM053774.1, on the reverse strand, counting down.
ATTGGAAAAAGGAATGAACTCTTCCTCAGGAACTGGAGAGATAGAAGGATGCAAACTTATATGTACTTGTGTTGAGTTGTGTTGTGTATACCTATTCAGGTGTACTAGTGTACTAGTTCCTCTAAGAATGTATACCTATTCAGGTGTACTAGGTGTACTAGTTCCTCTAAGAATGCAACCCAGAAAAACACCTGTTAAACTCTAGATATCGTAAGTCTATATTATGGAACCCCAATGCAGATTCAAAGTGACAATGGGTCACATTTCAAGATAATGAAATGAAGAGATATCCTACATTAAACAATATTGAGTGGGTATATCATATTCCATATTATCCACAAGCACCTGGATTAATTGAAAGAATGAATGGATTATTGAAAGAACAGTCAAGAAAATTAAGTTCTAGTAATTCTTATCAACATTGGAAAGATAATTTATTTAATGCTTTATGTAATTTGAATAATAGACCATGGGGAGAAAGTATATCTCTAGCCAGAATGATGACCCCAAATTTGCAAATTAGAAAACAGCAAACACATAAGATCCAAATACTGAGCACTGGACTGTGAGGCAAGCTGTCCCAGTACTGTATCCAGGGACACCTTGCTCAGCAGGATACGATTTACATTGTTTAGAGGACTTTTGGTTGGGTAGGAAAGAAATGAGAAAAATCTCTACTGGAATATCTATGAGAATCCCTAAAAATCATTTTGGACAGATTCTAATTATCAAGGAAAAGTTATTGTGACATTCCAAAATTTAGGTGAAGCTTTACAGTTCTATAAAAATGATAGAATAGTTCAAGTGATTATTATTCCTTGTGAAACAATACCACTTGTGAAAACTGACCTTCCTTCTGAAGTAACTATTAGAAGTACTGAAGGGTTTGGTTCTACTGATAGAATGAAATTGGGAGCTAAAATATGGTTAAAACAGAAGCCAGAGAGTATTTCAAAGACTGTGAAAATTATAGCACATGGGAATACTGTAACTATTATTTATTCAAGAGAGGATGATTACCAAATTATACCTTTAACTCATATATTCTATCTTGAATGAGACTATGGGTTCATGGACTCCAGAAGTGTGACTGACCCTATATCTACCCTGCTTCTTGTTATTGTCTCCTTGTTTCTTTTTGGCTTTTTGTCTGTTCTAGTGTAGTGATGTCACTTTCATCCTCTTTGAGAACAAAGGACCACAACCAACCAACCCCTCTATCTACCAAGATGGAGATTTTTTTTTTACCAAGAGCTTGATCTTCCATTACATTAGTCTTTCCATATGAAATGTTGGCTTTTTGTTGAGCTTAGATGTGTGTGTGTGTGTGTGTGTGTGTGTGTGTGTGTGTGTTCATCCTTCATTGCTGAAGAAGACCATGCCATCAGAGAAATAATGACATGACTTGCACTTGATTTTGTTTTGAGTGAAGGAGGGCTGTGCAGGTCACCAGCCTCACTTCTCCCTCAGAGCCATCCAAATCCAGTGACCAGGTATTCATCAGGATGACTGAAGATGACCCAGGATGAAGCTAGTGAGTGCCATGTCTGAGGTGAGATTTGAACTCAGGTCCTCCTGTACCACCTAGCTGCCCTAAGGGGTTCAATAGAGCTAAACTGCTTATATGCCTTATAATTAAGAACTGTATCTAGTACAACTAGAAGGAGTGTGCATAGACAGAGAGTATAGGTGTAAAGTGAATTTGAGGGAATGACATAAAAATGGTACTATTTATTTTTTTAAAGTATATCACTGTGCATCCATAAATGAGGCAAGAAAGAAGATAACTAGATGAATAGTTGTAAAATGAGGGAGTTGGTGACCTCTGAGTTCCTTAAAGATCTAGAACTATGATCCTAATTTGTCTCACTGTTTCCACTCTCACCTTCCTCCATTATCTTCCACATTAGTAGGAATATTGATATTTCTTCTTCTTGTTCTTCTTTAGCATTTCTTTTTATAAGATTTTGAGTTTCAAAATTTTCTCCCTCCCCTCTCCTGAAATAGTAAACAATTTGATATAGGTTACATATGGGCAATTTTGCAAAGCATTTATGTATTAATCACAGTTGTGAAAGACGAAACAGATCAAAAGAAAAAATATAAAAAAATAAAGTGAAAAAAGTATGCTCTGATTTGCATTCAGTCTAATTTTTACAAGGCTGCAAGGTTCCTGCTATTATTATTCCTGTTTTGAGAGATGAGGAAACTGACATTTGTTATGTGGCTTGCCCAGGGTCACATAGCTAGTAAGTATCTGAGGTTGGATTTGAATTCAGGTCCTGAGACCCACCATTCTTTCAGCTGTACCACCTCGTTGACCCAATTATCATAGCTAGTATTTACATAGTGCTTAAAGGTTTACAAAGTCCTTTACAAATATTATCTCATTATATCTTCATAATAACCCTGGGAAGTGGATATTATAGTTTCTGTCTAACAGGTGAGGAAACTGAAGCAGGCAGAGGCTAAGTGACTTGCCCAGGATCATCCAGCTGTTAAGTCTTTGAGGTTGGATTTGAACTCAGATGCTCCTGACTCCAGGTCTCGCACTCATTCCATTGTGCCACCTAGTTGCTGTGTATGTTACATCTTCCTCATTGGTATGTAAATTTCTAGAGGTGAGGGATTATTTTGTTTCTGTCTTTATATTCCTAGGATCTTCAACAATACTTTGCGTATAGTAGTCGTTTACTAAATGCTTGTTTTGTTGAGTTGAATTGAATTACATCTTTCATATAATTTTTAAAAGTCAATCCATTTGTGGTAATATTGCCCTCTCCTTATGGTCATTATGGTTTTCTATTGCCCTTCAGGTCATCTGTGACTTGAATTCTTCTGAGATTGTGTATTACATTATTCCTAGCCATATGGCAACATTAGAAGGCTATTATTATTGAAAAAAGATAGTAAGATTTTGTTTTCTAAATATCCTCCGCTGAGAGTCCTTCTTTGATGCTTAATCATAACATAGTACTAACCCTGGGCTCTCTAAGACTAATTTATTGGAGCACAAGCCTTGGTAAGACTGAAGAATTTGTGGTTAAGAGTGTGTGAAGGATCAACCTACTTACTTTGAAAAAAATTTTACTATCAGAAAGATGATCTCAACATGATGATTTTTTTTTTGGCAATAGAAACCCATGAGAATAGTTTACTACTATACTTGAGTCATTTTAAGGAGTACTCATAGTGGATAGTAGGATCATTAACTGACTTGGCAGAGACCATAGAGGTCATCTAACCTGATTCCTTAATTTTACATATAAAAAACATTAAGACTGGGAGAGGTTAAGAAATTAGCCATTAATTGTTTCATATATTCAAATTTATTCTAAAAAAGATTAATTTATGTATTTATTTTGTTTCATTATACTAGTATGCATTTTGTTTCTTTGTTGTTCAGTCATTTCAGTTGCATCCAACTTTTTGTGACCTCATCTGGGGTTTTCTTGACAAAAATACTGGAGTAGTTTGCCCTTTCCTTTTCCAGATTTTGTTTTTGTTTACCTTGAAATAATTAATGTATTCAAATATTTTTAACTTATTGATTCTGAATATTATAATTGTTTCTTAATTTGGAAAAATTTGATTCCATTTCATAAGTTGTCTTTGGATAAAAACAATGAAAAATCATTGGATATGAGTAATTATATTAAAAAGTTTTCTGTTTTTTGGATTGAGATGATGTAGTACAAGACTGAAGGCTCTAGGACTAATTATAGAAGACAACATGGTTGTCTTCAAGTATTTAAAGAGCGGTCATTTGGATTGAAGGATTAGACTTGTTCTGATTTGCCCCAGAGGGTGGAACCTGCAGGGATAGGTGGAAATTGAAGAGATGCAAATTTTGGATCAAATTAAGGAAAAAATTCCTAATAATTGGAAACATTCAAAAGTAGAGTGGGCTGCCTACTAGAAAGGCAGAATGGTATAGTGGTTAGAGTTTGGGAAGGTCTTGGTTTAAGTACTTCTGTTGATATTTACCAGCTATGTGACAATAGGTAAGTCATCCCTAACTTCTCTGAGTCTATTTATGTACCTAAAAAATGAAAATGATAGTATCTGTAGTATTTACCTCACAGGGTTTTTATTAGGCACAAATGAAATAATATATGGAAAGCATTTTTCAAAAATAAATATTATTTGTTATTATGAGAGAGGATTCTTGTTTGCATAGGTGTTACGGCTGAATTAAATAATCTCTGAGGTATTTCCCAACTCTGTGAGTAAAAGAAATTCTATGAAGTACTAGGATGAGGAAATGGAGGTCCTGTGATAGGAGGTAATCAACCTTGAGGGCAGAATATTTTTTCTTTTTTTTTCTTTTGTCTTTGTTTTTCCAATGCTATCAGAGTGCCTAACAAATAGTAGGTGGTTAACAAATGTTTGTTGATTGCTTGATTAAATGACTAATTCTAGGTCACATAGTCAGTAAGGGGTAGAACCAGGCCAACAACTTGGGTCTATTGACTTTTGATCCTGTATATTTTTCTCTACAATGGTGGTTCCTAATGCTTTTTGTTATGTAAATTTCTTTCAACAACAGCAATAACAAAATGTGTTGTGAAGTCCCAGCATAACAATATAATATTAATAATTCTGCAGATATTTACTGCTTAATGTACTATTAAAATTTTTTTTAGCATGATTCCTCTGGACCATCATCAAGAATCTCCAAGGAGGTCCTAAACCACTAAATGGGAACCACTTCCTCTAAATCACAAAATCTGCCTTTAAAAGTAGTGATGAATTTCAATGTCCGATCTGGGAAAATCACCTAGCATAGCACTATTTCCACTGAAGCAGCTGTAGTTCCAGATTTTAAAAGCTAATATATTTTTATAATAAATGTGTTTATAATAAATTATTTTTAAACTTGATTTTAAATTAACTTTATTGAGTAGTTTGATGAATTTTGGATTTTGTTTCTGGCTTTCAGGGAAATAATTACTGGGCTTCAGGAATATTTTGTAACACAATTTTTTTTTATTCTATAAAAGTTTGCACAAACAATATATCCCACAGGAGAAACTTGTGCCAGATCCCAGATGTCCAACGCATTTGCTTTCCGATATTAGAGTTCATGACCTCTTGTGCTTCTAAAACCAAAATGTAAGCCCAAGGAAATGATTTTTAATAATGAGAAATACTGTGAGGTCTGCTGGGATTCTTGGTAATCAGTGACTTCACACTCTTCCTGAGAAAGCCTTTTATGGTTGATGTTTTTAAAAATCTGACCAGAAAGTTTAATTGGTAGAAACCTTTTTCTGACCAAATCCTAGTTCCAATTATCTTCCTCACTGGCATATAAATTTCTAGAGGTGAAGAATTATTTCATTTCTGTCTTTCTATTCCTAGGATCTTGCAAAATGCTTTACATACAGTAGTTACTTACTAAATGCCTGGCAACTCCAAAACTTCTCATTCATAATATCATCTGTACTATGTGCAGTTTTTCCTAACTAGGCTGGCTAGAAGTGGTCAACCATCTATATTATTGAACAGCTAATTGATAGGTACAAAAGGTCACCCCACTCTTAGGCTCATAGTTCTGGAAGAGTTTTCAGAGATCATCTAGTCAGAGGTGTCAAACATGAGGCCATGGCTAGAATCAGATTAAAATGTAATTGTGAAGATTTAACCAAATAAGTAAAATGTTAATACAGTGGCTTTATAAGTCAATATGTACCTGGAAAGGATACTTATATATGGTTTAATGATCTCCATTTGTATTTGAATTTGACATCAATGATATAGTCCAGTTCTCTCATCTTACATATGTGGAAATCAAGCCCCAAGTGGATTAAATTATTTGTCCAAGGTTACATGAGTAATAAATGACAGAGTTGGGATTTGAATCCAGGTTATTTGATTACAGGGCTGATGCTTTTTCAACTATTCCAGACACTTTGACACTGATCTTAAAGAGGGTGATCATTTTCATCATGATTTTCTGTAGGCCAATAATTCTTAGATTTCTCTCCTGGATCTATTTTCCAGGTCAGTTGTTTTTCCAATTAGATATTTTACATATTCTTCTTCCTCATTCTTTAGATTTTGTTTGACTGATTCTTGATGTCTCATAGAGTCATTACTTTCTACTTGCCCAATTCTAATTTTTATCAAATTGTTTTCTTCATTTAACTTTTGCATCTCCTTTTCCATCTGTGCAATTATTTGTTTTAAGGAATTATTTTCTTTAGATAGTTTTTGTACTTCCTTTTCCATTTGTCCAATTTTCTTTTTTAAGGAGCTGTTCTCTTCAGGGAATTCTTTTTTCATACTTTTAAAATCACTGGCCAGTTTTTCTTCTATTTCTCTAATTTGGCTTTTAAAATCCTTCTTCAACCCATCCAAGACTGCTCTTTGTGTTTGTGATCAGTTTATAGTTCCCTTGGAAGTTTCTGGAGGGAGTACAGTCTCAGTGCTGACCTCTTTGGCATTCATGTTTTGGTCCTTGTTCCCATAGAAAGATTCTATGGTCTTTTCTTTCCTGCTTTGCTCTTACTCATGGTGATGAGGCTTTGTGTGTTGTGGCCTTTGATTCTTTCAGCTAGAAGTTAAAGAACCTGATGCTGAACTGGCTGGTGTGAGAAAGCAAAGGCCAGGTGATGTCTTTTTGTGGTTCCCCAGAATAGCCCTGGAGCTAGCTTGTTAAGTGTGGAGGAGAAGTGGTCTGGCCAGGGTAGGTCTCCTCAGTTGGGCTAGAACAAAGGCAAGCTCAGTGGTCGGTTCTCCAGCTGCCCTAATATCTTCCTATTTCCCTGGGGTGCTGAGACACTCCTGGGGTCCAGGTGTTGGTGGTTGCAAGGCTCCACCAAAGGGTTGATCTTTAATCTTGGGACAGGAAATGTAGAAAAAAATGACAACCACAGTTTTGGATCAACAATAGGCTATGCCAAATTAACATTATTTGCTTTTTATAACAGGGAGTTTTGGTGAAGGGAAAACCAGTAGCAGTCAAACATGCCATAAGGAAGCCAAGAAAATGAATAATGTCTAAGGCCACACAGAGAGGTACAGGATCTAGGCCAAGGGAGAGAATAGCCTCATTTTACTATGCTCTGGTCTGAACATATGTGAAAGACTCTTCAATTGCAGATGTTACTTTTTAGAATAAGACATTGATAACCTGGAGCGAACATCTTGAAAAAGATAATAAGAATCGTACAAAGTTTCAGGTTTATTGCAGATGAGGGTCAGTTGAAGTAACTGGAGATGCTTAGCATGGAGAAGAGATGAATTAGAGAAAACATGATAGCCATCTTCAAATGCTTAGATTTACTCTTGTTCCTCCAGAAAGGACTAGAATTTGGAACATGGAGAGGAAAATGCAAGTAGGCAGATTTAGTTTTGATACAAGGAAGAATTTTTTAACAAGGGAAGCTATCTGAAGGTGGTATTGGTCTCTTTGGGAGATGGAAGGTTTCCATTCATTGGAAGTCATTAAGCAAAGGATGGATGACCACTGAGATGTTATAGAGGGGATTGATAATTCAGTTACAGGTTGTACTAGATAACTTCTGAATTGCTTTCTAACTCTATAATCTTTTAGTTATGATAATAGATACATGAGTATAGGCTCACTAAACAATACTCCAGGAGGTCTATCATGGCCTGGATAAAATATCTTTCAAATGCTTTCAGTTCCAATTTTTTTAAAAAATTAAGTGTCTACTATGTGCAAAGCACTGGATTAAGGGCTATGAATACAAGGACAAAAAGAAGGGAAGGTACTGCCCTCAATAAGCTTACATGATAATGGTAAGATTAAATTTATAAACAGATGAGTATGAACATGATAAACAGTGAGAGAGTGACAATAACCAAAAAGATCAGGAAAGGCTTCTCAAGGAGATGGGGTATGAATTGAGCTTTGATAGAAAACAGGGATTTTAAAGTGAGGAGGGGAATATTTCCAGCAGGAGGCACAGCTTAGGCAAAGGCATAAAGGCAGGACATAGGATGGCAAAATCAGGAAATATCCAACAGCCTATTTTGTCTCTACTGTGGAATCTGAGAAGGAGAATAATATGAAATAAGCCTGAAAAGTCAGGGGAAAAATGAGATTGTAAAGGACTTTAAATGTCAAGCTGAGGAGTGCATATTTTATTCCAGAGGCAATAATGAGCCCTTAAAGTTCTTGAGCAGGGGAGTGACATACATAGTGACAACTGTGTGGAAGGTCTATTGAAAAGGGGAGAAACAGGAAGCTAATTAGAGATATGTTCCATTCCTTCTATAAAACAAGTAGTTTGTAGATATCTAAAGTAGGGGGAAATAAAACGGAAAAAATACTATAGTTTTCCTATACCTATTGTGCAAGGACACATAATTATTCAATGAAATTGTAGCTAACAGGCTATAGCAACATACAACTGTTTTGGATTTTTGCCAAGACTACAGTAAAAAAAATAAATATATATTAAGTAAAATATTAGGAAAACTATAAGCATAATAGATAATATTAATATACTTAATTAACTAATAATATAATTAATATAATATAACAATATAATAGGCAAAATGATATGAAATAACATGATTATAACAATAAATGAAGAAAAAGCTTTTGATCAAAGAAAGCATACATTTGCATTAATTCATTAAAAGCACAGGAGTAAATGGATCTTTTCTTAATAAGCTAAATACCGCCTGTTTAAAACCAAGAACCAGCATTATCTGTAATAGAGAAATTCTAGAGGATTGACCAATGAGAAAAGAGGTACAGTAAGGATGTCCATTATCATGACTGCTATTTAATATAGTTGAATGTTAGTTTTAGAAATTAAGACAAGGAAAAAGATATCAAGGAAATAAAAATAAGTTAAAAGAAAATGATTATTGCTTTTTTTTTTGCAAATGATACGATTAAAGAGTCCTAGAGGTCCAACTAAATATTGAGATAATTCATAACTTTAGCAAAGCTGCATGATATAAAATAAACAAACAAACCCATCAGCCTTGTTATACGTTTCTCACAGCAGTCAAGAAGAAGAGATTAAAAATAGAAAATCTATTCAAAATAACTATAGAATATATAAAACATTGGAGTTCCCATTTTAGGACACACATAGGAATTATGAGGGTAATTGCAAAATCCTTTATGGAAATAGAGACAAATAATAGAGCAATAATAATTGTTTACATTGAGCCATGTCAATATACCATAAATGACAATCTTACCTAAAATCAAATGACTTGTTCAGCATTATAATCAAATGACAAAACTGTGTAGAACTAGAAAAATTGAATACAGAATTCATATGAAGGACCTAAAGGTCAATAATCTCAAAGGAAATAATGAAAAAGGGAACCTCTCAGTACCAGTTCTTAAATTATATTACAAAGTCGTAAACATTTAAAACTACAATATTTGGTACTAATTAAAAACAGTGGACAGATTAGGTGTACAAAGGGCAGAAACAAATGAATATAGTAATATAGTGTTTGATAAATACAAGGATCAAAACTACTGGTGAGGAAATTGGGAAATAGCATGGTAGAAATTAGGATTTAGACTAATATTTCATACCTTATATTAGTATTAGTTCCTAAGAGATAAATGACCTTATTATAAATAATCATTTCATAAAGAAATTAGAGAAATAATCCTTTCACAACTATGAAAAGGGGAACAACTTTTTTATATAAATTGAAAATTACTGAATAAACAAAATGAATGAAATTAACATTAGAAGAGAAACAATTACCTAGGAAATCTTTCTCTAATAAAGGTCTGTTGCATTAAAACTGTTCTAAACATAAGAACAAGAGCCATTCCCCAATAGATAAATGGTCTTACACATACATATATATGTTATCTATCTATCTATCTATATATATATATACACACATACATACATACATGTATATACATTAAGAGAAGCATTCCAAGATATCAACAATATGAAAATTACTCCACATCACTAATTATAAGAGAAATAAGAACTAAAACAACTGAATTTTCTTATCATAACTATCAGATTGGAAAAGATAATAGCAAAGGAAAATAACAAGTTTTGAAGGTTATATGGAAGGATAGGGACAGTAATGTACTGTTGGTGAAGTGGTAAGTTGATCTAGTCATTCTGGAAAGCAATTTGAAACTAAACCACCAAAGTCTTTAAACTGTGAAGTCTTTTGATCCAGAAATATTACTATACACACACACACACACACACACACACACACACACATACACACACACACACACATACATATTTCTCTATATCTCTATATCTATCCCAAAGAGATAAAACAAAAAGGAAAAGGGTCATTATGTACTGAAGTATTCATGGTAGCATTTTTGATTATGGTAACAAACTTGAAACTAGTAAAAGGTACTCATCATTTGGGGTGATATCTGAACAAGTAAAGGACTAAAGATGTATTAGATTATTATTGTGTGATAAGAAATGCTCATATATGTTAGTTTGTGTAAAGGTCAGAATAAAAGGAAAGAAAAAAAGAAAAAAATGATGTTCCTTTCTACTAATCCAAAAAACTGATAGCCATGTAAGTGGAGAGAAGGGGAAGGATATGGGAAACATTGTTGGGCTAGAATGAACAAGACTTGACAACTCATTTGGTCCCGGTAAAGAGAGACAGAATACTTAAGGATGACTCTGAGGTTTTGACTCTTGGTTTCTCAATAGAGAGTTGTACCCGCAACAGAAATGGATTAGTTTAAAGGAAGGTTAGGTGTAAGGTAGTGGTCATGGGAGATGAAAATGAACTCCATTTTGGATATGTTAAACTTGGGATGAATATGGAGCATCTAGTTGGAGATGCAACAAGCATTTGTTCCAAGGGCTGGACACATAGATACTTTTTTCCTCTGATTCAAGAATTGCCAAGAAATGTTCTCACCAAGAAAATTTCTTGTCATCTTGACAGAGAGAAGTATTATGGGTACGGAAAAAGTATATCTTCTGCTATAGAACTCTTATTATATTATAGAACAGTTATAGAACTGATGAGCAAATCACTGGAAATTCGATCACCTGGATTCAAATCCTGGTTGTACCATTTAGCTACCTGTGTGACCTGGAGCAAATTATTTCACTTTTATGATCCTCAATTTTTTTCCTTATGTAGAATGAAGGAGCTGGACTGACTGATCTCTAAAGGTCAGACTGGTTCTAATGAATCTGAATAAATTGGAGTTTTTTTAAAATTAGAATTTCCACATTTTAGAAAAGATTGACAAATGAAGTGGAGATAGAGGAGGGCAATCGGGTCTGGAGATCATTTAAGAATCACCTGAAATCCTGAGATGAGGAGAGAAAGCTTGGGGTGGGGACATGGGGATATGATAGTTCTATTTTCAATAATTGGAAGGACAGCCACATGAAAGACTTCAGAGGGTGACTTGTGAGCTTGGGAGTCGAAGAAATTGCAGAGGTGGATTTAGACTTGATGTAAAGAAAAACTTCCTGCCAATTAGAGCTATCCAAAGATGTACCTGGAATTTGTTTACCTTTTGCCTCGCTTTGTCTAACTCTATATAAAACCATAGATTGCCCCGGAAACTGTGGTAGCCTGGAGTTGGGTTATTGGCCAGGAAAACGGTAACCTAGAAGCTGTTACCCATATGACTGTCATGTTTTCTGTAAGATGAGGAAAAAACAGATGATAGTGAGGGAAACCAAAAGGTCTATCATGTGGTTTGCATAATATTCAAGAAATTCTCAAGTTAGATCCATTCAAGGTGGGTGCGGCTATGTCTTTGTGCTTCAGTAAATACTGTATTTAAATAGTTCAAGCTGGGGGGTGGGATTGGGCTTTTTCCATTTGACTCCAGAGGAGAGAGGTAGGAAGTAAACCAGAGGCAGATTTTTGCTCAACATAAGGAGGAAAAGTTTTCTAACAATTAAGGGGAATTCCACTGAACAAGTAGACTTGTTCTGAACCAATGACTTGCTGCTGAACTTTACAAATTTTTTGTTACATACTTTTCCTGAAGCTCAGTTTTCTATGAGCATAGGAAGATAAGACAAAGATTTATCCTGATTTTTCCTGTTTTCTTGTCCCACAGATATCTTTATCCAGTTAACCAATCAACATGTAATACATGCATATGCTTTTAGCATTGTGCTATAATAAAAATAATTCACTTTAAAATACAATAAGACAATGACCTTATAAAACAGGTTGAGTGAGTGTAACACATTGTGCAGAATCTGAGACTCTGAGTTCGCATGAACTAGGTTTAGTCTTGGGGATGTATCTGATAGATATCTTTTCACTTCATGTTCCTATTGAGAACAGAAGAATTTAGTTTCTTTCTAGGACTCCACAAGAAAAGGAAAAGAGTCCTTAGATCCCATGTAAGCATTCATGATAATAAGACCTTAAACATGACAGGGTTAATAAAATCCTACCAAAAATATGCATCTTCCCTCCATCCCCCTTCCTTAAAAAATAGTATAGGCATCTGAGACATCAAACAGCTAAGATAACACCTTCATCTCCTTGAGCTCCATTTTACCAGGTTCTCGTATTTTCCAAACTAGACAGATTGATAAACAGACTGATAGAGCATTTATTAAGCACTGACTACATACTGGGCATTGTACTAAGTGCAGTGTTCTAAACATGTTCCTTTACTCTCATAGCCAAAAGAAAAAGTGTTTTTGACTATGGGAATTAAGTAATCTTCACCCCCTGATGAGTTCCTTTTTATCCAGAGACTTACTCAGTTTTCCTGACAGTTTTACGCTGGAATTGAAGCCTTGTTGCTAGGGGAAAGCAGCAAAGGTCACTATAGTTAACCTGCATAGTCTAAGTAAAACACAGTACCACTGAACAACAAAATCTACTCTTCTACATCCTGACTGTCCTTTGCTACTTTTTAAGTTCCTATTTCTGCCTCACTCAGGAGACTGAGTCCAGGAATACCTCTACTACACATGGCATTCTATACCACCTGGTTCCCTACTGTGGCTGTATGGCTGTTTGGTCTTACTTTACAACAGGTATCTCCGCCCAGTTAAGCTTGACCAACTTCTGTCTGCCTGATCTCCCAGCTCTTGTTGTTTGCTTTACAACTCTCTTCCATTTAAAAACCAGGGCCAAGGGTAAAGTCCAAATGTGAGAACTGGCTCTGAATCAATCAATTAATCAATCAGTGTGGTGTCAATAGGACAACCCAGGACAGAGGAAGGACTTTGCAGCTTATCAATAACTGGCACCAAAAGTGCCAGTACTTTATACCTTATATAGGGAAACATCAAATCTAGAACAAAGTCCTTATCAGCAAGGGGTAATGAAGATATGGGATAATACATGGGTATACTTATTATTCTTTTTCTACAGATAAGAAAAATAAGATTCAGAGAGGCCTGAGTGACTTGACCTTGACCATACAGCTATTAAAGGCCAGAGCTTACTTAATCAAATGTTGGTCTCTTTACTCCATGTTCAGTCCACTTTCTACTATAATACTAGGCACTGTGGATATATAACAGAAATGTATGACATGGTTCTGATCATGGCCTTCAAAAAGCATAGAGATAAGATTCTTAGAAATGAGATAAGTAGGAATAATACAAAACAGCCTACAACTAAGTGATAAACAGTACATCACAGTCAGTATCTGCCATATTAACAGAAAAGAGAAAACTCAGTGAGTCTTAGAGTAGCTTGAGAAGGTTGAACATGAGAGAAGGGTTGGATCTGAATAAAGAAAGGGCAAAAGGGTGAGCATTTCCCCTGGAACATAAGGGTATGAATAATAACAGTACTGGCAATGGCAATGGTAAGTTTCGTTTGTAATGTAGCTCTTAAATTTACCTAAAATTCATAATAAAGCTTGGATTTGTGGTCTCTAGGTGACATAGAGTGATAAAGTGATTGAATATGGAGACAAGAAGACCTGAATTCAATTGTCTCTCAGACATTTTTTAGTTTTGTGACTGTAAGGTTAATGAGAGTTACAGATCTTCCCTACCTATTAATGGTGCTTCCCATTAAGGAAAGCTTGATTAAGGGAAATTTGTTTTGTAGGAAAGCCCACACCTTTTATTAATTTCTAATGAGGCACTAGTTCTCAAGGGTTGTGATGCCCTCTGGCTCTGAAAAGAGTATAAATACTCTGAGGTGAGATTTTGTTTGGGGGCTTACAGATTGTAAGTGTTTGACCAGAGGACACTCCAGGTAGCCTCTAAGGAGCCCACCAGCTGTGAAAACCCAGATGTTGGTGCTTCTCTCTCTGGTAACTGTATGTGTTGCTTATGGTCAAACAGTTGGAAGCCCTGTCTGTTGACCTTTGTTTCTCTGTATTTTCTCTGAAGTTCAGAGTGCTGACTTTTTCCCCGAACTAAGAGAACAATATATGTGCTTGATTAAAGTAGTTTGTTGATCCCTCAAAATTTGTTTTCCTGTTAGAAAAGCAGATCTAAGAATCTATAGAGAAGCCCTTCTGTGTACGTCAGGGTCCTTGCTGTTACAGTGACCTTGGGAAAATCATTTATCTTCTCTCACCTTTAGCTTCTTCTTCTATAAAATGGGGATATAATAGCACCGACTTCACAGAGTTATGAGGATTAAAGAAAATAATAGACATAAATAAGGTTCTTTGCAAACCTTAAAGCATTATATAAATGCCGTCATATTATGAGTCTTTGTGTGTCCGTTTACATTTTGTGTGTCCAAGCGAATTTAAAGAAGGATTTTTGACAGGGTTGTTTTTTCATGTTGTTTTTTCCTCTTTTCCTATTAAGCTATGTTCAGTTTGTTCTCAGATGTGAATTATTACCATTAGTCAGTCATGTGGTATGAGATGAACAGGAGTGATGAGTTCGTCCCACTGCCAAATGAGTTCTTGCTTTGCAGGAAACATCAAATCGTTTGCCAAGGCACAGCATCTAGGGAAAATGTTTTTCAGCAGCGTAGTGGGGACACTTCACTGGCCTTTCCTGTCATAGCTTTGATACCCTCCAGATATGTTGTCACCTGAGGGATGAAGATGCAAGTTCTTGGTGACTCACTTCTTTGGAGTTGTTGTATAGCTATACTGGCATCCATTCTCCCCACCCCCATTCAAATAATGTAATCCATAACTACAAGACATTAGATTTCAGACCTCCCGTATTGCCTCAAAAACCCTCCCTCCTTTCAGTATAATCATCTTCCTATTTTCCTTTCTTTCAAAACAACAATAACCCACCCCTCTGTTCCCCCCAAATCCAAAAACATGCCCCACTTGGGGGAAAGGGGATATCTGAAAAATGGTTATAGAGCATTATATTTTAAAGTTTTCAATGAATGGGATGGACTGATTTGTAATATGATGGGAAATATAATGGGCCAAGAATCAGAAGCCCTGGATTCTACTCTTGGCTTCGACACTGAAAAACCACATCACCTTGAACAAGTCACTGAATTTTCTTTATAAATAAATTCTTTATAAATAAAGTGAGTCTGTTAGATGAAATGGTCTCAAAGGAACTTTCTGGCTGTAGTCTCTGACACTGTGACTAGGTTGACTTTAAACTCTCAAACAAAATGTAAGGACTTTAGTTCTTGCAAAACAAAATTCTTTGGCTCATCAACTAATTGTGTTTATTTATCAATCCTCCTTATTAATTTGGAACAGATTAAAGTGGGGTTGGGAATGTGGATGGGAAGCCCTGGAATTATAAACTTCATATGATCTTGTACAATCCAGTTTTCCTGAAATACTGGTGAAAACGAAAGCTCAGATGATATGTTTCAAATTTCATTTCAGATCGTGTTTTTGGGCATTATTTTCAAAACAACACTTAATATTTAGAAGCAACCATGTTGTTTTTAAATCAATCAGGAGGTCCTCCAAAGGTTTTTTTCTTTTAAATGTTTTCTTCACTAATATGACACATATTTGGATTTTACATTTATTCTAAGGCAGAGCAGATATCAGATGATATTTTACTGTGGAAAGCATATTGCATGCAGGGAAGAGGTGACTAGAATCATAAACTCATAAACTATTAGATACTATTTCTCCTACTGAGGGCTTCTAGTGTTTGGGTGTATCCAGAATGCTCAGCTTTGGGGACAGAGTTATAAACAGAGTGGCACTACCTGCTAGAAAGAGTACAGGCTTTACATTCAGAAGACCTCACTCAGGCAGCTCAGTCTACTTACAGGTCTGTGTTTTCAAAGAAGACCATGGCATCAGAGAAATGATGACATGACTTGCACTTGACATTATTTTGAGAGAGAAAGGGCTTTGCAAGGTCACTAACCTCACTTTCTCCTCCTGGAGTCATCTGGGTTCAATGACCAGATATTCAGCAGGATGACAGGAGATGCCCCAGACCTTGACCTTTTTAGGCTGACTTTTTCAGATTCTCACTTAGAGGGAGATAATGCCTACTGAGTGAATAGAATTAGTCAGGGAATGGCCCTTTTAATGAACAAAAGAAAAAAATAACTAAATCAAGCTAGGAAGGAAACAGAAACTGTTACTATTGAAAATCACCATAAGCCAGACATTCAGTGGAGCTTGGGCAGGGGTCTATTGTCCAGTCTATGGGCTTATGAGTGCATCAAGTTTAAGGTTTTGGGGACAAGAAGGAAGAAAGGAAGGAAGGAAGGAAGGGAGGGAGGGAGGGAGGAAGGAAGGAAGGAAGAAAGGGACATCTAACCAGTAAACCACAAAGGAAAGGGAGGAGGAGACAGAAGGGAAAATATGAGCTGTGTTACCCAGCTGGCTGGGTCCCCACCCAGGCAGCTCAGTCGACTCACAGGTTGTGTTCATCTTTTGTTTTCAAAGAAGACCAGATTTCCAGTCTTGACTTAGCCACTTACTGGCACTGTGACCTTAAGAAAATTATTTATAGCTATCACATCCATATTATGGGACTTGGGTGTGTGAAGAACCCACAATCTGGAAAATTGGTATAAAATTTTTGGCCCTCCCTTAGTACCAGAGAACAAGACTGAATATTTTCTTCTTATTTTATGGAGTGTTTATAGTACCTTATTGTAAAATTTGAGTTGATATTATACAATACTATACGTATATTTTATGCACTTCTGAACTTCTAGACTTTTTCTGTGTCATCTGCTGGCTTTTGCATGTTGTCTGTGGCTTCTGGAAAAACTCCCCCCGGCCAAGATGGCGGAGTAGAAAGACTCACCTATGCTAGGTCCGAACCCACAGCCCATAGATTTCCTGTAAAAAGAACTCCTGACAAATTCTGGAGCAGTGGAAGCCGCGCAGCAACACAGTGAAGGAGATTTCCGCTGCAGAGAGC
>CM053774.1:35978020-36040064 GCA_028658325.1 Potorous gilbertii | reverse complement strand
CAGTGCTTGGGGTCTGAGATTCAAATGCTGCACCCCAGCCTCAGGGGTTTTGGCGGCAGGCTTATCTGCTGGTTCTCAGGTGGGGGCAGGGCCGCCTCTCAGGCTCAGTTCCCTCAGGGGGTTTATACAGAGATCCTTTGTAGTGGAGCTGGGGTGGAACTCCAGCCTGCTCTGGGAGTCTCTGGCCAAGCTGCCTCAGCCTCTGCCACGGTGGCCGCTTCCCAGGGGGTCCGAGTCCCGGAGATACCCCGCTCCCCTCTCAGCCCGTCCCTCTCACTGACCTGTGAGTCTGTGGGTGGAGGGACCTTTGTGGCTGCTGGAGATTCTGGTCCCTGAAGCCTGCTTGGATCTGCTCGCTCCTCTCAGCGCTGCGCGGCTGGGGCAGGGCAGGACAGGGCTCTGCTCCCGTCCGGGGCTTGATGGATCTTTGGGATCGGTTTTTCAGGGCTCTCTGCAACGGAAATCTCCTTCACTGTGTTTCTGCGTGGCTTCCGCTGTTCCAGAATTTGTCGGGGGTTCTTTTTACAGGAAATCCATGGGCTGTGGTTTCTGAGCTAGCAAATGTGAGTCTTTCTACTCCACCATCTTGGTTCCGCCCCCCCATATCTTCAATGTCTTAAAAAAAATTGCAATCCAATGCTATTCATTTTGGGCAGATACCAGGGTAGTAATTTAAGATTTTTATTCTGAATTGTTCCCTTGTATTCTAAAATTCTGTTTTCTAGTGTTTAGTTGCTAAAAATAGATATAGTAGCGTATAAGCGCTTGCAAATCTATTAATAATAAAGTAGGCTTGTGAGTGATTCTGTTTTTGTGCTAGTAAATACTTCCTTAGTAAAACTGAAAAAGAGACATTTCTTGTTCCTTTGTACTTCTTAGTTTTTTCTTTTAATCAGGTATGATTAGGTGTCAGTTAATATAACTCCTTATATTTGCCATGGTATATGGAGTTCTCCTTTAAAAAATATTTCCAACTGGTTTTATCCAGTGTCTGTCACAGTTTGTTTATTAAATGTCTGTAAAAGTTGAATCAAACCTGTAATGAAACAGAATGAAAAATTTAAAATTAGATGGTAGCTTAGCTTAAGGTGAGAAAATCGGTATTAATGCCCATGGATTAGGAGAAAATCCTTATCATGTTCTTGTCAAAACCCTTAAGAAATACCTTTAACTTATCCCCCTGACTTCTCCAGGAGCTTTCTCTTTTTATTTTTAATCTCTTTATCTACTGGTTCCTTTCCCACTATATACTCTGCATGGCTCCCTTATATATTTTTTTAAAAATCAATTACATTAAATGTATTTATTTTTAATATTAAAAAATTATTTTGAGCTCCCAATTCTAAGTGCCCCCTCAGCCACTGAGGAGGCAACCAATATATCTGTTATACATATGAAGTCATGCAAAATATATTTTCATATTAGCAATGTGATGAAAAAAAACAAGAAAAAGAAAGTGAAAAAATTGTACTTCAATTTGTACTCAGAACTTATCAATTCTCTCTCTGGAGGTTGATAGCAGTTTTCATCATGAATCCTTCTAAATTGACCTGGATCATTGTATTGATTAGAGTAGGTAACTCTTTCATAGTCAATCTTCATTACAATATATGATGATCTCCTGGTCCTTCTTACTTTACTTTGTATCATATAGGTTCATTTAAGTCTTCCCAGGTTTTTCTGAAACCATCTCCCTTGTCATTTCTTAAGAGTGTAGTAGTTTTCCATCATAATTATATACCATAACTTGTTCAGCCATTCACCAGTTGGTGGGCTTCCCCTCAATTTCCAATTTTTTTGTCATCACAAAAAGAGATGCTACAAACATTTTTGTACAAATAAGACATTTTTCTCTTTTCTTTCATCTCTTTGGGATACAGACCTAGTTGTGGTATTCTAAGTCAAAAGGTATGCACAGTTTTGAGCCCTTTTGGGATAATTCTAATAAAAGGAAAAAGAAATTCTAACTTGATTGTACCATCCCATGTAGCTATCATCCTAGATCTCATCTCCCCCTCCCCCCTCTTTTTTTTTTAACTGAACTTGAGAAAATCATCTGCTCTGGATGCCTTTATTTCATCTTCTTTCACTCTTATAGATCCTATGAAATCTTTTTTTTTACTTCATTCACCTGAAACTGATTTTTTTTTTGCACATGAAATTGCAAATCTCATATACAACTTGCTATTATTTTTAAAAATATAATAAAGTGATGGTGTAAATTTTTTCCTTTTTTCCTTCTCCCCCACCCTAGAGATGGCTGCCATTTAGACAGAAATATGTATATGTGTGTATGTTTGTTTTATACATATATGTATATATATACATATGTATTAACATTCTATACATGCTTCTATTGATCAGTTCTTTCTTTGACCACAGAAAGCATCTTTCTTCATAGGTCCTTCCTAGTTAATTTGGGTACTTAAAATACTCAAAATCACTTTGTTGCTCAAAGTTGTTCTTAAAACAATATTGCTTTATTGTATACAATATTCTCTTGGTTCTGCTTACTGCATCACTTACTGCAAGTATTTCTATGCCTTTCTAAGGTCATTGAACTCATCATTTCTGATAACACAGTAGTATTCTATCATTATCATATGCCACAGCTTATTCAGCCATTCCCCAGTTAATAGGCATCCCTACAATTTCCAGTTCTTTGCCAGTATAAAGAGAGCTATCAATATTTTAGAACATATAGGTTATTTTCCTTTTTCCCTAATTATCTTTGGAAATAGACCTAGTAGTAGTATTGCTGGGTCAAAGGGTATAGGCAGTTTAATGACTCTGGTCATAATTTCAGATTGCCCTCCAAAATAGTTGGATCAGTTCACAGTTTTACCAGCAGTGAATATGTCCCAATTTTCCCACATCCCCTCCATCATTTGTTGCTTTCCCTTTCATTTTAGCCAATCTGATAGGTATAAAAAAATATCTCAAGGTTGTTTTAATTTACATTTCTCTAGTAAATAATAATTGAAAGCAGTTTTCATTACTGTAAATTGTTTTGATTTCTTTATCTTTGTTCATATCTTTGACCATTTATCAATTGGGGAATGAATCATATTCTTATGGATTTTACAAAGTTCTTTATATATTATGAGACCTTTATTTGAGGAACTGTTTATAAATTCCTCCCCCAATTTTATACTTTCCTTCTTATCTTGTCTACATTTGTTTTACTTGTACAAAACCTTTTAAATTGAATGTAATGAAAACTCCATTTCATATCTAACTCTGTTTTCTAGCTCTTGTTTATTCATAGATTATTCACCTATTCATAAATATGATAAGTAATATGTTCTTTGTTCTTCAAATTTTCTTGTAGTTTCTATTTTTCTTTATATCTATGTCATATATCCATTTTGACCTTATCTTGGTAATAGTGTAAGATAGTGGTATATGCCCAATTTGTGCTGTACTACTGTGTAGTTTTCCCCAACAATTTTTACAAAATAATGAATTCTTGTCCCTAAAACTTAAGCTTTACACTTGTCAATACAAGATTACTATATTCAGTGACTGTAAATTGTATGTCTGCTTTATTCCACTGATCTTTCTATTTCTTAGCCATTACCAGATAGTTTTGATAATTACTTCCCAAAACTGATCACTTAATTGCCAAATCTAATGACCTTTTATTAGTCTCCATCATTCTTGACCTCTTTAAGACATTTGACACTGTTGATTACCTTCTCTTCCTGAATACTTGCTCTTCTTAAGGTTTTCATGACACTGCTTTCTCCTGGGTCTCATCCTGCATCTCTGACCATTTTATTCCTCAGGCCCCTTTGGAGGTTCTTCATCCAATGAAAGGCTTTTTTTTTTTTACCCACTGTGTTTGTCCCTCAAGGTTCTGTCCAGAGCTCTTTTCTCTTTTTACTATGCTGTTGCACTTGATCTCATCAGTCTTTATTGAGCTAATTATCAGATGATTCTGAGATTTATATATACAAATCTAGTCTCTGTCTTGAGATTCAGTCTCCAATTACCATTTGCCTTTTAGACATCTTGGAATGGTTGTTCTTTGAGCATCTCAACATATCTAAAACAAAATTTATAATCTGCTCGCTCATCCTTCCAAACCCCTCCCTTTTCTGAACTATCCTAATAAGGGTACCAGCATCCTCTCAGTTACCCAGTGTTATAGACTTGGTGTCATAAATGAATGGATGAAAAAATCATTTAACAAACCTTTACTACATATCATACCCTGTTGTTTCCCCCAAGGATGGGGTGGAGGGAGAGAGGGAGGAAAGGAGGGAGGGGGGAGGAGAGAGAGAGGGAGAGGGAGAGGGAGAGGGAGATATCCAGGTGGAGGAACTCAAAAATGGGAAAAGAGTAGGAGTGGCCTTTGGGAGCCATGTATTAGGATGAGCAAGGAGCAAGGTTAGTAGGATGTTTCAGGGCAAGGGGATCCCAAGTTCTGAAAGGAGTTTCAGGATGAAACAGCAGTATAGTCATGATTTTGAAGTCCAGAAAATCACATAGGGAGCCAGGTAAGGAATGAGCTCATATTCTAATTGGGAGAGATCACACATAAAAGAAAGTTTAGCTGTGGGAGAGATGGAAAGTCACAGAAGTCCTACTGGGAAAATGGCAAGATCCAGACACCCTTAGATTACTTGAATATAGGATGGCAGGGCCAAGGAACCATGGGACATAAAGGCAGGTTAGATAGGAAGACCAGGTATTTCTTAGGATGCAATGGCAGGGAAAATGGTAAGGCTTGGTGGTCTCCCATCTCATCAGAAGAAATATTTGCAACTCCTTCAAACCTTGTGAGCAGGCAAGGGAGAAAACAAGGCATTGGGACACCCCTACACCCTATACCCATTTCTTTCTGGTTGCCATACTGGTTGGAGTAAGGAACAGCCCAGGCTTGGGGAAGAAGAAAGGAAAGGTGGGTAGAAGACTTCTAGGTGATAGCTTTTTCTGTCAACTGGCTGTAATTCACCACAAATCTCTAATCTTTTGTCAAGTCTTTTTGTTTTAACCTTTGTAACATCTTTGTTATATGTTCCTTTCTCTCCATCTGCACAACCAGTCTAACACTTGTTCAAACCCTCATTACTTTTCATTTTGACTGTTACAATAGTCCTCTAACAGGCCTCCTTGTTTCAAGTTTCTCCCCCCTCCTATTTCTTGTCCACTAGAATGATTTTCTTAAAGAGCAGTTCTGATAGTATTGTTGCTGTTAGCCCTTTGTTCTTGGAGAGAACCATGACACCAGGAAGGTGATGCCTTGACTTGCAAGTGGACTGAGTTAAAGTGAGGGAGGGCTGTGCAGTCACCAGCCTCTCTGACTGTGTTAGCTTCTCCATGAGAAGCTCAATGAGTTCTAATGGCTTGCTATTACCTTCAGGCTCAAAATTAATTCTTTTGTTTGGTGTTCAAAGCTTTTCATTCATAATGTACTCTCTTCCTACCTTTCCAATCTTATACTTTGCTTGCCCTTACACATACTATGATCCAGCAATACTGGTTTGCTTGAAATTCTTTCAACATATCATGCCACTTCCCTTCCAGGCTTTTGCAATTGCTATTCCCCTATGTCTAAAATGTTTTGCCCCTTCACCTCTACCCCTTAGTTTCTCTTGCCTTCTTCAAGATTCAGCTCAGATCTCACCTTTTTCAAGAAGGCTTTCTTTCTAATGCTAATACTTTCCCCTCTCAAATTGCTTTCCATTTACTCCTTAAGTAACTTGTGTGTACCTAGTGATTTAAATGTTACCTCTTTTATTGAAATGTAAATTTTGTCATCATAGATCTTATTTCTACCTTTCTTTGTTTCCCCAACACTTAGGGGGAACAGTAAGGGAAAAAGCATTTATATAGCATCTATTACATGCCAGGCACCATGCTAAGTGCTTTGCAAATATTATCTCATTTGATCTGCACTTGGCACAGTGGTGGACACAATAAAGATTTCACTAATGCTTTTGGAGTGACTGTCTAGTGAAAGGAGAAAAAATTGTTTACATTGTGTATTTTTTATTTATTTGAAAACTTTAAGGTTTGTCATTACCTGGTTAAACCAAGCTAGCTAAGCTTTCTTCCATAGATCTTGACAATGTATAAAAAGCCTTTCAAACTTTCCTGTCCCACATATATGAAACTTTCTGAAAGAGAATATCTAATACTTTTGATTAAAAGAAAACTTACTGCTCATTGGGCAGTATATCACTTTAACAAATGGAATCTTCAAAAACCATTCATTAAGTGTTATGTACAGAATACTTGATCTATAAACATTATATTTTATTATTAACTGTCCTTGATCCGAGGCAGATGCCTTGAAGACAGAAAATAATGTGCTCTGAAATATTAAGTAACATGTACAATATAAGTAATTATGGATAAATTCCCAGGCGGTTCATGGGTATGGGTTATCTCCCAGATGAGATATTTTCTGTGTGTGTGTGTGTGTGTGTGTGTGTGTGTGTGTGTGTGTGTGTGTTTGTGGATGGATAAGTTGTTTTCATTATTTAGAAAAATTTCCAGTACAAATAACAGGTGTTTTTCAAGGTTCATCTGGAAGAGAGAGAGATAAGTAAGAAGCTTGGAAATCAGCTGCTATTTAGCACTGAAGAATTCTTTCTTTAGCTATTTTTTTCTTTTATATGCTCTGCTTCACATGAGAATCTGTTAATGTAAATAAGAGACATTTTAAAGATATCATTATTCACTTTGAAAGATGTGGAAAAGGATAGTTTCAATAATCCAAAGTTAGAAGTTAGCTTTGGTACAAAATGTAGCATTCACTATTTTAGCTTTCCGCCCCTATCTCTAAAGTACTTCCTATCTGTGCTTGTGGTAAGGCTACAAGATAGAGGGGTCTTTTGGGGATGATAAGAACATAGAAAAAATATAGCATAAATTAGCATATAAATCCATAAGAGGAGTCATGAGAATTCCTGGTTTAAGTAGTGAGGTCTGAAGTCAGGCTGAATTAGATTCAGCTGCTTGCTGCTAGTCACACATTAATTGTGTTGTGTATCTCTCACACTGCCCCCAGCCAGTTAAGCATAAAATGGTGAAAGGAGAAGAGAAAAACTGTTAAACTTGTACTTCAAGTTCTATGCAGTAATGAAATGACAGGTAAGGTCCTATCCCTTGCAAAAGTAGGGATTCTGAGAGACAGGGGATACTCAAATTATTTAGTACAATCTAAACCTGAAGCATGTTTGTCTCTACTGTATCTCTTCCCAGCCTTTGCTTTAAGACTTTCCAGTGATAGTGAATTTTTATACTTTCCAAGGCAGTCCATTCTGGTTTTGGACAATTGGAATTAGGAATGGCAAGGTTATGAAAATCAACAGCTCAGAAAAGACTCAAACTTAATAAAGCATCAGAATTTCCAAGAAGTTGAATGGCTCAGGAAAAAATGAAAATTCACAGGTAAAAGAGGCAGCTAGGTGGCCAGGTAGATAGAGTGCCAGGCCAGGAGTCAGGACAACTCATCTTATTGAGTTCAAATCTGGCTTCAGATACTTTCTAGTTCTGTGATCCTGGGCAAGTCACTTAAACCAAAAATGAGCTGAGACCTTATGGCAGATCAGCATCTTTGCTAAGAAAATCCCCAAATGGGGTCATGGTGAGTTGAACATGACTGAACAACAGCAAAATACTTTTAGTAGAAAGAGCACTTCGACAGATTTGTAGGTAATTTCTTTGTGCCAGGCTTGTAGTCTGCTTCTCACTCTTCATCTTTTTCCTCTTTCTCTCTAGGTGGTCTGTTATATTGTCTAGTTATATATTGTTTTTGTTTTTGCCCCATTCATCTTTACCCTAGTATTCTATATCAGAAATGTGAAACACAAAATCCAGATTAAAATATAATTGGGAAACATTTAGCAAAATAGAAATAGAATATAGATGATATTAATATGTAGTTTTCTAAACTGATCTGACTTATATAGGATTTAGTGGCCCCATTTTTGAGTTTGACACCACTGTGACAACATTGCTGTGTACCATGCCTAACAGTGATGCTGATCCCTGTTGCCAGAAGTCCAGGTGTGTTGCATTTATCCCCTCCCCAAGGGTTTTCCGGTACCCTTATGTGTTTGCAGTATATAGTTTCTGCCACTGGCTCCAGACTGCCAATTATATTCCTTCAATTTTAGTCATCTAAGCATCCTAGTTTTATTTAACCACTCAATAGTCAGATTAACTTTTACAAAAGAATATTTACTTCAAGAGTGTAACAAGAGCAACATTCCCTCCCACACCTGGAGTATATCCCTCCTCTACTCACTTGGTATCTGGGGAAGAGTATTAGATTCATAGTTCAACACAGTTCTCAGCTTAAATCCTGAGGGCGGCTGGGTGGTGCAGTGGAGTCAGGAGGACCTGAGTTCAAATCTCACCTCAGACACTTGACACTCACTAGCCGTGTGACCTTGGGCAAGTCACTTAAACCCCACTGCCTCATCCTGGGTCATCTCTAGTCATCCTGATGAATATTTGGTCACTGGATTCAGATGGCTCTGGAGGAGAAGGGAGGCTGGTGACTTGCACAGCCCTCTCTCACTCAAAACAAAGTGCAAGTCATGTCATTATTTCTCGGATGGCATGGTCTTCTTTGGCAACACAGGATGATCACACACACAGGATAAATCTCACCAATTGCATAGTCTCTTTGGCTTCCCTTGCTGAGCTGGTTGCAACCTCTGACCTGGAATTTTGACTCCAAGGTCCAGTACTCTTATCCCTACACTTAGAATTGGAAAGGACAAAGAAAATAATAACAAAACCCCAATTTTGTTTTTCAGGAGGAAAAAGGGAAGGTAGATCTTCCTGATAGCCTGGTTTCATCTGCTTCCCAAATTTCTTCACATGAGTAATGTGTCCATAAAATGTCACAATTCCTCCCCTCCTCCTTTCACTTGTCCTTTTCTGTTTGAATTGGATATGCCCTCCCATAGCTATATTCCATTTGTAGATCCTATCCTGTATTATCAGTGATCTTTATTCAGTCAAATATGCATTTACCTATGGATATTTGAGGTCAGTGTTTTTATTGCTGGTTTCTTTCTTGCCTTCTGGGGATTTCTTGGAGACTTTCTCTCTGTCTGTCTCTCACTTTCTCTCTTCCTTTCTCCTTTGTAGGTACATACTTTATTTGATTTGCTCAGCATACTTTGGCAATTTTTTTCCTTTTTCCTTTCTCTAAATTTAAAGTCTTTTTGATTAAATTTTCAAGACTCTTAGGCAGATGTGTTTTATTAGATCTGGTTAGGTGCATTCCCTCCTGACAAAGAACTCAGTAAGGGGTGGTCCAGAAATCCAAATCTCATTCTCAGATACATCTTTTTTGAAGCCCTTGCTCTTCAGTTTTCTCAATAGGTTTTTTTGCAAAATAGTTTTTTGATTTTTCTGGCAGTTTTATTTGTGAACATATGAGTCAGCAGAAGTAAAGTAAAGTTTTACTAATTATATACCTACTTAACATTTGCCTTCTTTTCTCCATTCACATACCAACAGTCTAGTTCAGGCCCACCATCACTTCTCATCTGGAATATTGAAGTAATTGATTTGTCTCTTTTTTTTCCAATTAATCTACACAGCTGTCAGATTAACATCCCTGTAGCACAGGTCTGACCATATCAGCCCTTGCTCAAGAATCTCCAGTGACTCTTTCCCTTTTGGATAAAATATAATCTTCCTGATTAGACTTTTAAACCCTTCCATTGTCTGACTCCAACCTATCTTTCCAGGTGTACAACTCATTACTCCCTTTTACCCGTTCTAAGCAGATTGGTTTTTTTTCTTTTACTGTTGCCCATGCATGACTTTAAAATTCCCATTTCCATGCCTTTGTACAGAATGCTCCCATTTTTGTTCTGTTACAAAAACATTCTTTAGAGGAAATAATGGTAGCCAGTTAGTCCTATATATGTATATTATAAATTTGGCATTGAGGCATCTAATGGTTCATGGAGTTTTTCCTTGTTAGTATTTGCACGATTCTCTTAGCCTAATGATTTTCTTTGGCTTGAACAAGGCTGTCACCTCAGGTAAAGCCTCACTTTGTTTGGAGAACCAGTTTCTTATTCTTATTCATAGACCGGTGATTCTGAACAAGTTTTTATTTGCTTTTGTTTCTTTTCTCACTCCCTAAAAAATTAAAATTAATAAAATTGAGATTTGGGGAAAAGCTTTTTCATGTAGCCTTTTGAGATAATGAATAATTAAATAATAATTACTAATATTATAAATATAATATATATTATATATTATAAATGTAATAAATTTAATAACAATTAATAAGATAATTAAAAATATCTTAGAGTGTCAGAAAAAACTAAGGCTGAGAATCATTTAAGAAATGTCTGTGGTTTATGGTTTATGGAATGAGAAAAGTTAAAAGAATTGGTGGAGCTTTGAGGCAAGTCATAAAAACTAGAAAAGCTTAAAAAAAGCAACTTGAGCTGGAGGAGCTTTTAAACCCCTCCATTAAACCTCAGCTTTCTGAGCTAATGACCTGGGGACATGCATACATACCTCAAACATATCCCAATGACAGAGGACAAGTGATATAAATGGGGGAAGAAAGCAAAAGCAAAGGTCTGGCTTACCTAGTTCCTTTAAGTGGTGAGGGCCTGAACTATAATGGTGGCTATGTCAATATAGACAAGAGGTATCAATGTGGGATGTATTGTGGAGAGAGAAAAGTCGAGGTTTTGAACTTAGATTAATGGAAGCATGTTGGTGAATCAAAAGAGATAGGGAATGGAAGAAGAGGGGCTTTTGGCAGAAAGTAAATGATTTAAGAAAGAACTTGTTAACTTTGAAATGCCTGTGGAGATAGTTGGAGATGGTCAGTAGATAGTTGGTGATGTGGAAATGAAGTTCAGAAGAAAGATGGGCTGGATATACATGCGTGCATATGTACAAATATAAATATGCATTTATATAGACATATATACATGTACATATGTGCACATATATGCATGTGGGGAGAGAGAGGGAAAAAGAGAGAGAGGGAGGGAGAGAGAGAGAGAAGAGGTGATAGCTAAACTATGGAATTTGATAAGTTCACAGAAAGAAAAGTATAGAGAGGAAAGTGAAAAGGTCAGGAACAGAGCCCTGGGAGTACACCCCACACATAGTGAGGAAAGGATGATGATGCATTTTACACAACCAAGGAGTAAAGTAATCACACAAATAGGAGGAGGACCTGGAAAGAGCTGTGTCATAACCTAGGGAGAAGAGATCATGTAGACAGTTTATTAACCTTTTTATTTTTAATGTCATGAATCTCCTTTGGCAGTCTGTTGAAGTCTTTGCACCCCTTCTTAGAATGTTTTTAAAAACACAAAATAAATAGGATTATAATTATATTGAAAAACAGTTGTAAACATTTATAAAAAATAAACTTTATAGACTCCAGGTTAAGAACGTCTTGTTCTAGAAAGAAGGAATAGTCAAAAGAGTTAAATGTTGCCGAAAGGTCAAGAAAGATAAACACTGAGAAAAGTCTGTTGGATTTGGCAATCAAAAGCTCCTTGATAATTTCGGAAAGAGTCTTTTTTAAAAAAAACTGCTTTGGTCTTTTATTTTCATGGTTTCAAGGCTACAGTTTTCCTTTGAGATTGAGAGGGTAAGGGAGTCAGTAAAAAATACATAGGGTACATAGTCAAAATAGTCTGGGAAGCCAGAAATGGTAATATTGATGGTTCTTTCTGATAAGAAAGAAATGGTAATACAGGTTTTGTTGTAATTAAATTTTAACAGTATTTTTTTGGGAACATAATTTCAAAACTTTAGTCTTGGTTTTGAAGAACTTGGGATTCATCTCTGTTTTAGATTCTTCAAAAACTGTTCAAAATGAAATTAATTTTAATTTACAAAAGCAAATGTATACTGAAATCCTCACTCCCAATCCACCTCCATGATATCATTGGTTAAGGGAATGCTTGCTGGGCAGTTTCTATCAGTGTAAATTAATATGTTCTGTTGAACTTGACCATTAGATAGTTGCCTGGGGCAACAAAAATTAAATCACTTACTCAGCCAATATGTCTCAGAAGTAGGACTTGGACCTAAGTCTTCCTGACTGAGACAAGCTCTCAATGCATTATATCTTGCAATCTCAATATCCTAACGATTTTTTCAAGGAGGGGTGGCCATTGGAATAGAGGAGGGAGGTTTCATTAAGTCAAAATATGTCACAACATTGTGGTGTCACTTAGCTTACTTGGATTCATCTACACCTGCCTACCTACAGTGGTGACTCTCTGGAACAATGACCTGTCAATTCAGTGGTTGCTCTGTTTTTCTTGCCAGCTGTTAGGCAAATTTTAGCTGAGTGAGCATGGAGTTCTGTGTTCTTAGTCCCTTAACTTTTCTTTTTCTTAACTACTTTCTCCCTCAGTCCTGGTGTCGGGATATATACTACTTATACACAACTCCATGGACATTGTGGGTTTCTCTTATTTCTGTAGCCTCTAGACTTGGGGGGGAAGGGAGAAGGGAAAGAGGGAATGCTGAACAAGGAAATGGCACACCTGGTTGCCATGGGGAGGAAGCCAACTTGCTGTCTCTTTACTTGCCTTGGGACAGAGGAGATGGGTGTGTGTGTTTGTTTTCAGAGTTGAGAAGTCAATCTTTATCCTCCTGAATGTGGCTGGTGGATTGTGGTGAAAATTTCTCTTTTAAGATTGCATTCTAATGAAGTATGACATTTCTTGCTAATGAAAAGTTGTGAAGGCTTTTGTGATGACTGAAAGGGTATTAATTTATTGTTGGGTAACATTAAACCCCCTCTCCAAAAAAAAAAAAAAACAAACCTATTGACTTCTATGCTTAGCTTATTACACTTTCTGCCAGGATTGAGCCCCCATCAGAAGAAAGTTCTTTCTGATAAGAAAGAAATCAATGAATTTAATGAACTTTGGCTTTATGCTACTTTCACTTTATGGGATAACTTTAGAACTTAGCCCCTACCTAAGATCTGACTCCATTGTCAGAATAGAGATTAGACTTGTGATTTAATTCATGTAGGGAACTCTATGATGAAATCCCCCTCTATTAGTGCAAATTGGTACCTTCTCTGCAACTTACAGTCTAAAGAGTACTACCCTAGTACATTGAGAGGTATCCCTCTGCCTAGAGTCACACAATGAGTATATGTCAGAGGTGGGACTGAGTTGGTAATCATCTAATAACATGCAAAAATGTGAAGTTTAGATATAATTTGGAAGATAGGTAGTGGCATATTGTTGGGTAAAGGAATAGGAAAAGGATATAAGATATTCTGGGAGGGAGGATCCTAGTAGTAGTCTGATTCAACAGATAAACCATAGCTGTGTTTGCTAAAGAAAAGCTTGGTTTGCTGCCATATATTGCTGAAATAATTCTCTTAGTACTAGAGAACCCTGTCCCAGGTAGTCTAACTAGTTAATGAAAACATTAAATAGTAAAAGGTAGGCAGCAGAGGGAAGGAAAAAAGAACTGGCTGTGGCTGATCTGAAAAATAGTCAGTCTACTCTTAGCAGATTACAAAGTAACTATATTCCTCTTTAACTGTCATTGTATTTTATTTGTCAAAGAGCTTTACAAATATTTATTTTTCTTCAGCAGAATGGGCAGAATTGACTTAATGTCAAGAAAAGGAATCATTGATCCTTCTCTCTGGTAGGTTTTACTTCTGGGATCTATAGACATTTTGTAGGAAAAGGGGTCCATCTCTGTCAGGGCTTTGTTATCTTTCCAATTTGATTCGAGGAGGGGGTTTAGGTTGAAATAGCTTTAAAGAGTGAGGAATTCAGAGTTTTTCCCATTATAATTTTCAGTTTTAACATAAAAATAACACTTTGATGACTTCCACTAAGTGAAACTATCAATAATTTATTAGGAGGAAAAGTTTATGAAATTACATAAGGGATAGAGTGCTGTTTTACTCTTTTAAAGGTATCGACCTCAGAATCCTCATTATGCTTCCAAAATATCAATAAGACGTTTTCAGTTATAGTAAACCTTCATGTACTTTTATATTTACTTTCTGTCTTCCCCCATTAGAATGTAAACTCATTGCACTTAGGGGATTGTTTCATTCTCTGTATTTGTATCCCCCAGTGCCTGTTTCTTGGCACATATTTGTTACTTAATTCTTGTTGATGGATCGACTAATTAATGTTAAGTAATGTCATTTTGGTTTCTTTTTGATTTCTACCCATAGACAAATTTACACTTGGAACCTTGTTTTTATTGCTGTGATACTGGATATTAAAAAGAAATGGCAACAGAATTTGTAAAAAGCTGCTGCAGAGGCTGTTTCTATGGTAAGATGGAAAAGCATAGCTATGATACTGTCACAACTGTCATTATTAAATTAAATACTAATGATTGCTAACACATAGAATACTGTATGTAATTATATAATAATACTATAATGGCATATAATACTAAATACTTACTAATATGACTGGTAAAGCTAACTAAGGTAGTCCTGAGTTTCAAACACCTGACATTAGGGTAGAGATGACATGAGTATCCCAGCAATCACCTTGGCAGTTAACAGGGCTAGTAGAAAGGCTCTGTTCCTTGTGTCCCTAGTTACTATATGAAAGGATTTTTCCATAGAAACAATGTCATCAATTGTGTCCACAATGCATATTGTGTACTTTGTATAGTCTTAATAGTTTAAAAAGCTTTTGTGGGCTGGGTTGAGAAGCCTAATGTCATTTCCTTTCTTAAAGTATCTCAGGTATTGGTTAATAAAATGTACATATCCTATCCATGGGTTCCTTTTGAGGAGGAAATTGAGAAGAAAGGAATCTGAGATTTTCATTTATTTCAAGTTACTGTTATCTTTATGCATAGTGTACCACTTATAGTAAGTTTTTCCCAATGGGAAAATGTTTTTGAGTAGCTAGGTTAGAAATGTCTAATATAAATTAATTTATCTTAGGCATTAGCAGTCACACAAAATTGGCATTTACATATTTTATGTATTTTTTCTTTTAGTCTAAAGCTGTTCTGAAACTTTTTGCAGTGGTGGAAACTTCTATTTTTTAAAAAGAAGTTTTTATTGATATTTTCTGTTTCTTTATCACAATAATTATCTGAAGTATCCCTCCCATTCCCTCTTGTCATAGAACCATCCCCTTGACAAATAGTGTTTTTTAGAGAGGAAAGGATCAGGACAACTGATCAATATATTGAAAAAGTCTCAAAACATGTGCAATATGTACCACTTGAGGACCTCTTATATCCACAAAGGGGGAAGATTGGAGTATTTTCTCTTGTCTCTTCATTCAGATTCTGCTTAATTTTTATAATGTTATTACATTTATTTTTGATTTTTTTTTAGTTATTCAGTTCTTTCCATTTACACTGTTAGTTACTTTGTAAATTATTTTCTTGGCTCTGCTTCAGTCTGTATTAGTTAGTATAAATTTTCATGTTTTTTGTATTCATCACACATGTTGTTTCTTTTAGCACAGTAATTTTCTATTACATTCTTTTACCACAGTTTGTTTAGTCATTCCCCAGTCAATGGGAATCCACTTTGTTTTCAATTCTTAGCTATTACAAAAAAGTGCTGCTATAATTGTTTTGGAGTATGTGGGGACTTTCTTCTTATGGATCACTTCCTTGGGGTATAAGGAGTCTCTGATTCAAGGAATGAGGTCTCTAAATTCAAAGGGCATGGACATTTTAGTAACTTTACATATGTATTTCCAAACTGTTTTTCAAAATGGTCATACCATTTTAAAGCGCCATCAACAATGTGTGCCTAACCTTCTATAGTCCCTCCAACATTTACTGTTGCCATTGTCATTATTTTCAGGGTGTGAGGTGGAATGCTGGTGTTGTTTTGATTTGTATTTGTCTTATTAGTGATTTGGAGTGGAACCCTTTACTCAAAAAACAAAACAAAACTTTGTTGGAACACTTGCAAAATCTTCTAAAGTTGTTTTAGAAATACATGTTGTTAATAAGAGAAAGCTATTTTTTAAAGGGGTTATTGAATATTAGGGTTTTTTTGACTCACAAACAGCTCCAAAAGAGTGAGTGAATTCACAGTTGCCTCTTCATTTTCATTTCCTGCTCAGTGAATTTTAGACCTTGAAGGGACCTTAAGAGGCTATCTAATCTAACCTGTAGCTGTAGAACATATTAATAATAGTCGCATTTACGTAGTGTTCTAAGATTTGCAAAGTAAATTACATATGTCATCTCATTTGATCCTAACAGCAATCCTGGAAGGTAGGTACAACTATTATTCTTATTTTCATAGATGAGGAAACTGAGGCAAACAAAGGTTAAGTGACTTACCTAAGGTCATAGTGATAGTGTCTGAGGCAGCATTTGAATTCAGGACTCCAAGATCATCACTCTACCCACTATACCACCTTAGAAGCTTTAAAACATCTAACAAATGATCATTCAGGCTTTGTTTGAAGGCTTCCACTAGAGAGCATCCCACTATGTCTTGAAGTTGCCATTCTACTTTTGGATAGCTCTAATTTTAAGAAGTTTTTTTTTAGTTAAATGAAACTTAAAGCTACCTCTTTGCAAATTCTATCCACTGTTCTTAGATTTTTAGCTGTGCATATGCATAGGTGATCTAATGTGTAGCAACAAGTCAGTCAACAAGCATTTTAAAAGCGCCTTTTGCAGTATAATCCTTCTTCCATATGGCAATCCCTTAAATATTTGGAGAAAACTGTCATTTCTTTCCTGAGTTAAACATCCCCAATTCCTTCAAGAACTCTTTATAGGGTCTGATTTTGAGGCCTGTCACCATTCTCCTTGCTCTCCACTGGATAATCTTCTATTTATCAATATAATTGAACTCGGTGTACATCAGAGGACAAGGTGACTATTACCTCTCTAGTCCTGGAGAATATTCTTCTTTTATTGTAGTCTATGATTGTAATGTCCTGTCTTGACTGCCACATAAATACTATTAATTCATTAAACTTGCAGTCCCCTAAGAGGAAGCTTTACAATTCGGTTTTGCT
Organism: Potorous gilbertii; assembly: GCA_028658325.1. Taxonomy (NCBI): domain Eukaryota; kingdom Metazoa; phylum Chordata; class Mammalia; order Diprotodontia; family Potoroidae; genus Potorous; species Potorous gilbertii. Next base: position 36,023,082 of record CM053774.1, on the reverse strand, counting down.
TTTTAGGCAGACTTTATTATGGGATCAATGGGAGAAGAAAATTAGGACATATAACTAGATATAGGAGATTGCCTTAAAACAGTATGTAATTGACACAAAGAGATACCAGTTTTTATCCCTCCAAGAACAAATATAGGAGGAAAGTTATAGCAAATGAACTATATGAGACTTTAAAAGGGAATTCCTTCAATTATAAATTTCTCTTCCAGTCCTTTTAAGGATAGATAAAGTTACCTTATAAGGTGATCATATTTCCTTAACTAAAATTCTAGGAATTGGGATATATGATCTGACATATATCCATCCCTTTCCATTTATAAATGGGATGGAATATTTTAAGTTAGGATAGTTTGAGGAAAAATCTAAAATGTATGATTGCAATACTCATAGGCCTTCTAATGAGGACAAGTAGACTGGCAGAAAGGAATGTGAAACAACTAAACAAAGGAAAATTAGTGAGGGACAGTGGGACCTGGAGAAAAGGTAGAGTATTTCTATATTGAAATAAGACTTTTTGGATTTGGTACAAATCAACATGGGAGATTTCTCTACCACCTCCTATAGATCTAGTATTTAGCATGTATTTAGGGAGTGGTATGAAGCTGGTACGACAGGTTAAGTGACTTGCCTAGGGTCCCATAAGTGGTATCAGAGATGAAATTTGAACCTGGGTCTTCTCACCTCTAAACCTAGCACTCTATCCACTCTGCCTTGTACCCTCTACATAATGTCGTTAATATTGTTATGTAAATTCATGTATATCTCTTTATGTTTTCTTTTTATGATCATTGTTATTTGCATACAGCTTCCCCAGAAAAAGATGTGAAAGCAGCAGCCCCAGAAGGACAGCATATTACATGTCTACCTCCAATGTCTTCAGTGTCTGTTAAACGTCAGGTTGGTTGTACTGAGGATTATCTCCTTTCCAAAATTCCATCTGATGGAAAAGAAGTACCCTTTGTTGTTCCCAGATTTAAATTATCTTATGTTCAACCCAAGACTCAAGCAACTCCCTCACATATGGAAGAACTTCAAGGTAAGGGGTAAAGTGACACAGGTTAAAAGTCTACATGTGCAATATTTAAATGTTGATATTGTTACTATTTTTGCATTCCTAGGATCATAGATCTAGAGCTGGTAAGATCCTCAGAGGGGTTCTAGTTCAACCTGCTTATTTTACATGTGAGGAAACCAAGACCCAGGGAGGTTGTGGCTTTCCCATTCACACAGGTTATAAACTTAAGAGGTGGTATTTGAACATGGGTTTAATTACTACAAAGTGAGGCCTATTTCCACTGTACTGTATTCCATCCTTTAATGTAAACCTTTTATAATTAAAATTTACTGGCAGATAAGATTATTGAGCCACTGTCAAGTAATTTTTGAAAGATTATAGAAAATGGGAGCGGTATCTCCAGATTGGAGAAGGCTGCAAAGATCCCAATTTTCAAAAAGAGGAAGAGAATAGAATCTTCACTTTAATAAGTCGTGAACTTGACTTATATCTTGCAACAGTTCTAAAGCAGATCCATAAATGGAGAATATCTGGAAAAGGATGACATGATTACCAAGAGCCAGCATGCCTTCATTGAGAAAAGGTTGTGACATATCAAACTCATTAACTTTTTTATGGGATTGTTAAATTAATAGATGAGAAAGTGGTGACTATACTTTGCCTGCTTTTTCAAGACTTTTGATAAAGTATCTGATACTCTTCTTGAGAAGAGGATGGAGAAATATGGACTTGGTGATAATACAATTAAAATGGATTCAGAAATATTTAGATGGCCTAAATTAGACAACAGTTGCATATAGTTCTTTGTCAGTGTGGCAGGTGGTCTCATTTTAGGAAAAGGTGCTTTGCGCAGTGTTGTATAGCTTTTTTTTTTTATCAGTGATTTGACTAAAGATATCGATTGTATGCTCATTAAATTTGCTGATGATGCAAATCTTGGAGAAATAGCTAACACACTAGATGACTGAATCATGATACCAAAAAGATCTTGACAGGCTAGCTAGAGCATTAGGTTGATCTAATAAAATGATATTCAGTAAGGATAAATCAATCAGTAAATCCACAAGTATTTATTAAACACCTGCTATGTTCCAGGCATTGTGTTAGACCAAAAAAGAAAAGCAAAGACAAAAAAAAGAAAACAAATTTCTGCTCTCAAGGATCTTAGATTTGGGTACAAAAAAATCCCAAACTTGGCAAGTATAAGGTTGGAGAGACATTTTTAGACAGAATTTCTTGTGAAAATGATTTGTTGGTTTCAGTGGACTACAAAGTTTGATATAAGATATCAGTGTTATAAGACAACCAAAAAGCTGATGTGGTCTTGTGGTGTATTGATAGGCATAGCATCTGAGAACAGGAGGCAAGGAGGCCCTTTGTCAGACCTCATCTGAAGTATTGTTTACCAATGCCTTAAACTATGGTCACTATAGTTTAAGACGGACATTGAGTAATGGGTATTTAGAGGAGGATGATCAGAAATGCTGAAATGGTCTGAGAGATTGGTTGAAAGGTGGTATTTAGTTTGAAAAGACAAGAAATCAAGGGTCAGTTGCTAGCAGTTTCAGATATTTGAAGAGTTGTCATGTAGTAGGATTAGACTTGTTCTTTTTGGCCTCAAAATAGAACTGAGAGCAATGAAGTTGTAAAATGGCAAATATAGGCATGTTGTTAGGAAAACATCTGAACAAAAAGACATGTTCTTTTATTGGAAGTTATCATAGAGTACCTCTGTACAGCTGCTATAATGTACAAAGTATGGGGCTGGTAGGGCTATCCCTGTTTTTCAGATGAAAAACCTGAAGCTTAGAGGGTAAGCTACTTAGTCATCTTAGCACTTAACAGTAAGTGACTTTTGAGTGCTTGGAAATGGCTCCAGCTGCATGCTCTGTTTTTACCCTCAGGCTTGGTGGAGTGCTACACAACTTTCCCCATGCAAGTATTCTGATCTGATGACTTGTGTCACTCCCTCTGTTCCTTAGTTCTCTGACCTGTCACTGGCAGTTCAGAGCTTTGCAGTACTGATGCTTCCGGGTTGCAGTCCCAGTAGGCTTTTGCTCCTGAAGGATTGTGGCAAAACTGGTTGTTGAGGCCTGAACAAATTTCCATGGCCTGGAATTGGAAGATCTATGGCATTGGAAAGAGGGAGGGGAGAGTAGGATACAGGGGGTGATGTGTCTTTGGGTTTGTTGCTTTGGCCTCCCCTGCTGCTGGTAATGTTACAGGTGGGAGAGGGATACTGTGTGAACTCAAGGTTAGTGAGCATCAGTTCCTGGGTTTTGAATTTTTTCTTAATCTTTTTTGGGATTCTGGATGTCTTACACCATAGAAACAGCTGAAGTTTCTTTATCTTTGGTGTGTAATTTCTGTTTTGGAGAATTTTGAGAAGTTGTGGGATTTGAAAAAGAAATCTAGTGTGCCATCTTGTTGCATACTACACATTATTAATATATCCTGATAACAATTTGTATTTTGTTCCACCAATCTTGGAGTCCTGTGAATGTTAGTAAGTTTGACAGTAGTGATTTTTGTAGTAGTTTATAGGAAGAAGGTAGATTCATAAGTGATTTAGTATTCATCAGCAAGATACTTAATCTCTCATTGCTTCAGGCAGCTCCGTTAAACTGTAAGTTAGAAGTGAGTTGCTGATCTGCATTGGTGAAGGAAATTTCCACACTAGGAGTTTCTTACTTATGAAGATTATTGGTTCCTAAGATTTTTTTCCCCTGATTTTTTCTGGGTCATGAAATGTATAATAACTAACCAATTGTCACAATTATTTGTTTAAATTTATGAGTAATTAAAGATCATCTTGCACTGTAACAGAAAATTCTATAAGCATACTCCTTTATAAAATTGTCAGGCTATTGTAATTCACTGGGACCCCAAAGTCAGGATCTCCTATTTTATTAGCCAATTTCAACTCGGTTGCTTAGCTTTGCTACTATTTTGAGTCTTTCTTTTTTTCTTTCTTAACTTGGGTTGTTAAATATTAGAGAGATGTCAAGTACTTTATGTAAATATTTCACTGATAAGCAGCAGCATTTACATAAAACAGTCATGTTGTTAGCATTTACCATAATATGGTTGCTTCTAGAACACACAGGAAAAGAGAAAAATGAGGAAACTTAAAGTGGTTTACATTTATAACCTCACATTTGCAAGATAAAATTCACTATTTCATTGTTTTTTCAATTCCTATTTGAAAAAGGGGAAATCAGAATAACTTGCTTTTTAATTCCTAAGTGTCACTTCCAGTCACCTTCCTTTTCCACTGTATTCTTTGGTTCAGTACAGTGAAGTTGCATCATATATTTTTTCATTTCACTTATTAAAATTCACTCTGCCACTCCAAAGTTTGACGTGAGGCAGTATTTTGAAATTGTTTGTAGGGAGAATGTTGAGAGAGTTCTGCCATCTTGACTCTGACCTTTCCTAATCTACTTTGAAGAGTAATTTTGACTAGATCTATTATTTTTGACCCATCATATGCATTTTAGAACTTAACCTCTACATAAAATGCAACTTCCTGTTCCTTTTCTATAGTTTTGTTCTTCCTCGCAAATGGAATATGACTTCCCCAACTGCAATGGAAGTCAACTGTCCAAGCTTAAACTATTCATGAGAGAATTCCTGAACCAGCCCTTTCTACCTCTCCATCTCAATTCCATTCTTGTTTCACTTAGAATTATATTTTTGTAGAACCAGTTAATATGATGTGGTGTGTCTATATAGTACATTTGATGGATGTTGTGTTTTTCAGGTTCTGCCAGAGCATCCTTTAGAGATCGAAAAACAGAACTTTGCGGTTTGCCCTTGGATGGTTCTAATTATGACATATATAATCCAGTTTTCATGCATCAGCATGTGTCACCTGACTTAACCAGACGATTTCCTCCTAATGGGGAAGCTTTGAGGTTGTATGGATCAGGTAGGAAGTAGTGTTCTACTGTCTTTACACTCTTCATTCAGCAAAGTTAAATCACAGTACTATGTAATGACATTCTTGTCATTGGAAATAAAGTTTGAAAAGTTGTTATTGAGTGTAATTAAAATTCATACTTTTTATTTAGTAATTTAGTACTTGTGAAGCAATATAGTAGTGTGGAAAAGACTAATTTAGTTTAGGCTTAATTTGTTTATTTAATTTGATTAAATTAACTGTTGCAGAGAACAAAGAGGTAAAAAAATAACCTGAAGAACTAGATAAGCATCCCCCAATCAAGTCAATATAAACCTTAGCAATCATTTCAAGTATGAACAGGGGGAGTTGTGGAAAACATAAGAAACCAAAGGCTTATAATAATCAGAAACCTCACATATGAATAATGTAAATACTTTCTTCAATGAGAGAATCAAGAGGTGCTGTACATGGCAAACTATAGTGTCACAAAAAATGAAATCAACTGTACATTGATGGGACTTTGTAGCCAGAGGCCCTGGATTCTAGGGCTGGCTCAACCACTTACTACTACTTCCTGTGACTTTTGGCAAATCACTTAACTTCTTTGGGACTCAGTTTCTCCTTTTGTAAAAGGAAGGAAGTTGGGTTAGATGACCTCCAAGGTCCCTTCTAGCAGTAAATTCATGACTCTATGAAGTTCTTTATGGATGATGTCATGTAATGTGGGCAAATCTCAATTACATTTTAGTTTTTCTTGAGAGAAAGAATCTTTGCATAGTATACTCATTTATAAGTCCTCCTGTAGGAATGTTAATATTCTCTTTTTTTTCTTATGTAGGGAGAATGTTGCATAGCTTGTAATAGTAGAAATATCATCTAGTACATTTTGATGACTTTACAAACCCTTTGATTAGCGTAAGCAAAGGAAGTAGATATTATATAATGAATGGTGGAAATTTTTCATTTTGTTTTTTGTAGGGGTTACTTAATCTCTTCATCTTGTCTGTAATGACCTATTTATGAAATTCTAACTCGCTTTCAAGGATATATCTATAATCCAATTACAACAATAAGAGCAGAGATATAGTGCTTTAAGATGTGCAAAATGCTTTATGCATATTACAATGTTTTAATCTCCAAAAATCTAAATAACTTAAGCCATTTACTCTTAAAAGGCTTGAGTCAGGAGAATTGAGCCCTGGTTTTAAATCTTGCTTCTGATATGTGCTAGTTGTATGACTATGGCAAGTCCAACTTCATTGGACCTCAGTTTTGACATGCAGCTATCTTTTTTGCAATTTTATATTGATTCTGACCATTGTTCTAAGTGGTCAGCATTTTGTTCCCACACTGGTAACCTGTGCTTTCCTATTTCATTTTTTTTTGTGAAAATTATAGTTTGCCATATACAGCACCTTTTGATTCTCTTATCGAAGAAAGTATTCATATTATTCAGATGTGAGGCTTCTGATTAATATTAATATTAATATTCTTAATTTTTCACAGCTCCCCTGGTTCACACTGTGAAGCAATTTCTAAAGTTTACACTGACTTGGTTGGGAGACTCTTATCTAGCTCTTCATGTTAAATTAAATGATCAAACTAAACCTAAACAAATTTTCATAAAAGTTACTTTTTTCAGAAAGTTATATTTTTCAATCAAGACAGTAATATGAAGCCCATTTTTCCTTCATGATGTAATGAAAATTCCAGTGTGTTTTTTATTTTCCTTTACAGTTTGTGACTTAAGGAGCTCCAAAACACCTGGGTCCCCTGGACTAAGCAAGTCCATGTTTGATCTTACAGGTTCATCACAGCGATTCATGCAAGTGAGTTGTTCAAATACATTTACTTGGTTCTAGTGATTGATTTTTAGACTAAAGAATTCCAGGAATTTATACAGTAATATATAATATTATATATAATATTATAATACTTTATATTAATATTCTTTTTTCTTATGTTAGGGAGAATGTTGCATAGCTTGTAATAATAGAAATATCATCTAGTACATTTTGATGACTTTACAAACCCTTTGATTTTATAATTTTATAATTATGTATTATATTATAATAAAATAAATAATTATATATAATATTATGATTATGTTATTATATTATGTATTATAATAATACATAATAAACTGCAGTGGGAACAATACATTGAATATGGAATCTCTCAGATTTATTTGCTTCACTGTAGGATGAATAAGTACTTGAAAGCATTAAGAGTTCAAGAAATTTTCAATTGATAAGTAAAAATGTTTTTATTTTTCTTTGATCTCATATTTCTTATTTGGTATATAACTAGGGAAACTTGAGTTGCCTGAAATTTAAACTTTGAGCTGAAATTACTTATTTAACTTGTCTTTTTTTTTTGAATGTAATCACAGATTAAAAAAAATCATTGAGTGAGATATTTCCACTTGGTACAAATTGAGTAAGCAAGAAAAAAAATTGCTATTCCAGACCAAAAATTTGAATAATTTCCTATATTTTGCATAAAGAAACAACTCTCTAACTCTATAAATTTCAGAGAAGGTCTTGATTTACAATCATCAAGAAAATTAACTACTGGAAGCTCCCAATAAAGGTTACAGGTCTAGTCCAAAAAGTAAAAGCCCACAGTTTTTTGGAATAGAAAAAATAACAGTTGTCTTAAAGTAATTTAATTTTATGAATGGTTAACTAAGTTTTAGGATACTATAGTACTTTAGAAAACATTTTATTTTTCTCTACATTATTACACATAATTATTAATGGCTTCAGCATATTTTATTTCTCCTTATAATAAAACTGAATTGAGCATGAAAAATATTTCTCCATTTGATAAAAATGGAAAATTCTTTTTGAGTACTAAATTTGGACTCAGAAAAAATATAGGTCAAATCACTTCCTGCTTCTCTGACTATGAGCAAGCTGCTTAACCTCTCCGAATCTCATTTTCTTCATCATTAAAATGGAATAATAATATATTACTTACTACCTCACAGGGTTGCTATAATGTTCACGTGAAATCATATATGCAGAAAAGGGCTTTGTAAACCTTGAAGTTCTATTTAAATGTAATCTATTGTTAATAATAAGTTGTCCAGTAACAATGTAAATAGTATCAATTTTAGTTTGTAAAGGAGTTTCTCTCTGAACCACTCTTAATTGTCATAACTGAGTGACTTTGGTGGGGATTCTTTAGTATTTAAAAGTATGAAATTCTGACTGTTGACCTCAGAAATTAGTTTATTTGTGGAATGAAACTAGAAGTAGGTGTCGTGTTTTAAAAATGTCAGAATCTTTAGAATTTGATGAGAGGTTTTTGAATAATGGAAATTTTTGTTTTAGAGATATGATTCACTTTCCAGTGTACCAAGCAGTTCGTCTTCAAGGAAGGATTCTCAGGGCAGTAATCGAAGCCTGGGTAAAGAATATAATTTTATTGCTTATATCACTGAGTCAGTTTCAAATAGTCATTAAAAACTACTTATGATATAGTGAGGGTAGTGTGGGAAGGAAAGTTTTATATGTCCATATAACAATGGGAGTATCACCATGGTGATAGGTGATCATCTGTTCTTCTGCCTTCAGGCCAGCAACACCATCAAATGATGGTTTTGGTTATGTTAAGTTTTTTAATGGAGATTCCTGACCCATCCATTCCAGTGTCACAGAGATACTCATTTGGAAGTTCTTTCTTGGACCAAATTTATATTTCCTCCACTTCATTGTAAAGATGTTTTATGATCTACTTGTATATTTCCTCAACTTTTATTTTCATATGAATTTAGTTTTTTAAATGACAAGCTTTTTCTTTTCTTTTTAAACAACTGAAATATCAAGGCAACAAGACAAATGCTTGCTTTGTGACAGGTACTGTATTAAGCAATAGGGTTACAGAGAACAGGCATTTATGTTTATAAATACAAGAAAAAATATAGTCCCAACTCTCCAGGACCTTGCACTCGGATAGGGAAAGAACATGCACAGGGGAATTGTATAAGTCCTGAAAAATCAAACTGGATAAAAATCAGAGTTTATATATACTGAATTTTTGAATGACATTTCAAATGTCATTTATACCTTCTCATTTCAGATACAATTACATTATCCGGAGATGAAAGAGATTTTGGAAGATTGAACATAAGAATGTTCTATAATTCTTCAGTAGAACAGATTTGGATCACGATTCTACAGGTAACTCAGTCTAGTTGGTTTCCTGTCTCTGTTACATAATGAATTCTCAAATACTACAGATTACCGGATGCCTCTTCATGAGAGTTAACTTTTTTGTAATATGTTGCAAAAATGCTCAGTCAAATCTGTAGATTGTTTTCATTTTATTGTATTCATTTACTGTGGTATATGGTTGATTTGTAAAAGCATTGTGATGTAGTACATAGACTGTTGAGCCAGTAAGTAGTCAGGAAGACCTGGTTCAAATTTTGCCTCTGAAAACTTAATAGCTCTGTGACCCTTGGAATGTTATTTAACTTCAGTTAACCACCTAGAATTGATCTACTAAAGCGTATAGGCAGATTGTAATCTGTATTGGTGGAAGACGTTACTGAATTGTTGAAATTGTATATTCCTTGTGTGTCTTTACTATGGTTTATATTTGCACCTCATCAAGACAACTGGGTAGCTAAATGGTGCAATGGATAGAGTTCCAGGCTTTGGGATCAGAAAGATCTATCTTCCTGAGTTCAAATCTGACCCCAGCACTAGTTGTGTGACACTGGGCAAGTCACTTAACCCTGTTTGCCTCAGTTTCCTCATCTCTAAAATGAGCTGGAAAAGTAAATGGGAAACTACTTCAGTATCTTTGACAAGAAAACCCCAAAAGGGGTTTCATAGAGATTTGGAAATCACTGAAAATAATGGACAAAGGCAATTAGTATGTGCTTATTTTTTTACTTCAGAAGAGATAAGAGATTTCATCAGTTGGATTAATTTGAAATTCTATTTTTCTTACAGTTTATACATATATAAAACATAGTTAAGATACTAAATATAAATTATGCATTTATATTCCTAATGACTCCTAAAAAATTCCATTTTGAATGTTTTAGTGCAGAGATTTGAGTTGGTCTTCCAGCTATGGAGAAAACCCTACTATTTCTATAAAAGGAATATTAACTTTGCCCAAACCAGTACATTTCAGATCTTCAGCCAAAGAAGGATCCAGTGTAAGTGAAAAGTGTATTTTATACTTGAATTTCATTATTTTGTTCTTCTTGTTTTCATTAGTTGTGCCTGCAATGAGCTGTAGCAATAAGTGAAAGAATGATATGTGACCTCATAATAATTAAATGCTATTCTGTGGCTCAGAATGTTAGATTTTAACAATAGAATATAAAGGTGTCCAGGGAAAACTATGTAGTAATGAAACCTTTTAAAGAATTTCCAAATTATTACCTTTGCAACTTTTATTTGAAAATGCTATGGAGATGTTAACTACTATTACACGTGAGCAAGCCAGTAACGAAGTCACTTGTCACGATTGTTTTGCTATAAAAATTTAGTATTCTGACTACCGCCAAATTACAATTTGTAATTTTTAGTTTTTCTATCTGCAGATCTCATTTTCTTTAAACAGTTAAGTTACTGATGTTTCATTCCCTTGTCCTTGGGGATGCAGTGTGGTTTAGTAGAACTATTAAACTGGGAATTATATCATCGGCTTTCTACTTTTGGCTCTGTTACCTGGTAGCAGAGTTTAGCTTCTTTCAACCTCAGTTTCCTCATTTTTATAAAAAAATCTTAAAATCTGTCTATTAAAATGAAAATGACAGAATGTTTGTGATCGGTGTTGATAATTTCAAGTTGCTTTTTAAAAATGAATATAATCACATTGATTTTTACTTTTTCTAGGTTATTGAATTTATGGAGACTTTTGTCTTTGCAATTAAACTCCAAAGACTGAAAACTGTTAGGCTGGTATTTAAGATCCAAACCCAGACTCCCAGGAAGAAAACCATTGGAGAATGCTCATTATCTCTCAGAGAGCTTAACGTACAGGAAAAGGATTACTGTTTAGATGTAACACCTCCCTCAAAAATTTCAGTAAGTAATAGTATTATATAACTTGAACAGCATTTTCTACTTCATGGGTTTTGTAGGAGGGATAAGCTAATGATAGACTTACCCAGGATTTTAACCACTCTTCCTGTTAAGTAAGCTCAGCTATTTAAGTATGAACGCTTTACACTAAGCACCATTAAAGTTTTTTTTTATTGTTTCATATTTTAGAAGAAAATAAATTTATCATAATAGAAAGCAACTGCTTGCTTAAAGAAAGCAAGAATCATAAATTCCAGTCCAAATCAGAGACTGCTTAGTAGCCATGTTAATTAAGTATGTTGTTCTAGTTACCAGAAAATAGCATACTTGCCCGCAAATTTGGTAGAATAAAATATTTCCCTATCTCATAAATGATTGTTTTTAAGAATTACTACTTGGTTTCATCCACCCAACAGTGAGATTTTGGTTATAAACTTTTATTAATCCATAAGGATTTAATTCAAGAGTTATAGTGTAGATATATTATTGATTTCCAAGGTCAAAACTTGGACTATACATTTTAGCATTTATACTCTACCTGCCTCCAAAAAAAACCGAAATCTCTTGCAAATTAAACATAATACAAAATAGGATAATTTGAGATATAGGCAGAATGGAGGCTATCTAAAGGAAGCAGGAGGCATAGGTATTTGTATACTGAATTAAGTTTTTAAAAATTTCTTGGAAGCGAAGGCACTACTACCTTTCCTCTCCTTTCCAATTCTGCAGGGTACAGAAACTCATTTTGGGACCAGTTTTTTCTTCATGGAATTAAGTTTAAACCTTTATTTTATTTATGTATTTCCTTTATTACCTGGGTACTTTTTTTTAAAGGAATATTTATTAAATAACAGAGTAGTTAAAACTTATTCAGTAGTTTTACAGAAGTCAGAGCCATGGTTCAAATGGATATTTATTCCTTTTTCATATTTCTTTCAGGGCTGAGACTTAATATAAGTTAGTAAAGGTTGTGTTGGTGGGCTTAGTAGCTTATGGTTTGGGTACTTTGCTTTTTGATGATCTAAAGTAGTAATCTAGGAAAACTGGGGAAATCTATATCTGTGCTATAATAGTGAATTGGCATGTTTATTCAACTGTGACTCATCAATTTATATGTAAAAAGGAGTCAGAGTCAGTATCTTCTTTTACCTCTTCTTTGGGTTAAAGCTTACTCTGTATAATTTTGCAACATTCATATTTAATTACCTTTTATTGTTCTTTCTGTTTACAGTGTTGCAGTCATTGTGTGTGTATTGTTTTCCTCACTTTGCTTACTTCATATCGTATCACTTCATGTATTTACTTGCTTCTCTATTTTCATCGTGTTCATTCTTTCTTATGTACAATAATATTTTATTCCATTCGTGTATCACAATTTCTTTTTAACCATTCCCCAGTTTACCTCTGTTATTTCCAATTTTTGCCACTGCAACAAATGCTGTTATGAAGGTTTTGATGTATGTAGGGTCTTTCTTTTTGTTAGTGATCTCCTTAGGTTATATGCCTCGCATTGGAGTCTTTGGGTCAAAAGATATGGATGTTTTAGTGTTTTAGTCACTTTAGATTTTTAGTGACACTGTGAATTTTAAAACTTGAAAGTCATGCTTCAGTAAATATACATGGCACAATAAATTGAGTTTACTCATAAGTTCTTTTGCCTTTTGAATGATATTTAGCAAGAGATAGATTTTGACTGACTTTATGTAGATGTAAAGCCCTGGAATATATGTTGTTCAACAATGATATTTTAGTCAACTAAAAAATATACCAAGAATTACATTACCCTCTTTTTACAGATCTAAGTAGTTATTTTCTCTTAGAGTGCTTATGTAACTTCATCACTTATTTTTCATTGGAGGTATTTTTGAAACTGTATGATAGGATGACTTGTGCTCTAATAGTTTGCACAATGATATTAACTCTTCTGATGCCTTGTAATTGTTTTGAAGAGCTCCATGCTGAATTTTTTTCTTGCTTCTATTTTCTATCTGTGACTATTCTTATTTATTCATTACTGCTCCATGGTTTTACATGACTGTCTTTTTTCGTCATTGACTTGCCTATATTTTTATATGAAATTTCTTTTCTTATATTAGCAATGTTTTAGCTTTTGTGGTTTCTTGGTCAAATGTCAAATGCATCATCAAGTGACTTCTTGAATTTCCAATCTTGGCAGTAGACTCCCTTCTTGATGTATTCTTTGGGGAAAAAAATGGCTATTTGAATTTTCTGGGTGTTTGGATTCTGAATCCTGGAATTATGTCATTTCTAAAAAATCAATCTTTCAAAAACTTGTGCCCCCACCATTATATTTAAGTATACTTCTAATAAAATGAAGAACATTCTGTGTAACATTATTTACAGACCAGATATTTTGTTTTCAGAGAATAGCTTAAATTACCCTTTGTCTCATTGATATAAAAGGAGTTGTTATTGACAGGTGAGTTGTTAGTGCTTGTAGAATCCATGGAATTTAATTGCATAATTATCAGAAGCATCTTTGGTTTTGAAAACCTGTAGAAGACAATGTTTTCTAGATGTACATCTTTGAATTTTCAAAGTACACATATGCCTTGATCCTAACCATAAAGTAACCCTGTTTTATTACACAGGTGTGTCATGCAGAGCTTGAGGTGGGAATTTGTTTTCAAGCAGTCAACAGCAGAATTCAGTTACAAATCCTTGAGGCTCAACACCTTCCAAGCTCATCTACTCCTCTAACTTTGAGTAAGTTCAATAACAGTTGGTAAAAGAATATTAAAAAAAACAACTACCAATAAGAGATTTTTCTCATTCCTAACATCTAGGATAAATAGCTATTACCTTATGATTCTTTTTTTAATGCAAGGATTATGCCCTTAACTTTAACACTGATAATTTTAAAATAATCATTTTTAATATCTTGGTCATGGTTCTCTCAGGTTTTATTTCTCTTGGCTCCCCCTGCAGTATTTGATATCATTTCTTTTTGAGCTTCCAATACAGGTAATATGAAAGATCATTTTCTTATACTTTTCACTTTTTCTCCAGGCCTATGTTTTCAGCTATCTGAAGAATATTAATTTGGAAGTTTTATCAGTATCTGAAACTTAAAGTGTGAAAATCTGAGCCATTTTATTTCCCAATCAAATTCCCCCAATATCCAAATGATTTAACGAATTCTTACCAAATTCCCCATCTCCTACTTTCAAAACTGGGCCATTGATCATGAGTCTTCCTATCTTTTTATCTTCCCCATCACTCTTTCACCAATTTCTTTCACTTTTCTTCCTCCGTTTTTTCCTGCTTCCACTTAGCATTTACGTAGCATTTTAGGCTTTACCAATATGGCTCCTTTTGTCCCCACGACGACCTTGGGTAGTAACTGGTATTGTTATCCCCATTTTGCAGATGAGGAAAGTGAAGCAGATGGTGCTTAAGTCTTTGCCCAGGACCATACAGCTCTTAAGTGTCTGAGCCCAGATTTGAACTCACGTCTTTCTTTTTGATTCCAAGTCCAGCCCTCTTTTCCCTGTTACCTACATGCCTAGTTGGACAACAATAACTCTAATTTAATTCTTCCTACTTTCAGAAGAGTAAATTGATGCAGAGCTTTATAGTTTGCAAAATATTTTCCCATACTATCACACATTTGAGATTCAGAAGAACTTTTTAAAGATAGGCAGGACAGGTAATAAATACTATCATTCCCATTTCACAGAGGAGGACATTAGAACTCAAAGATGTCTTACTTAAAGTCAAATAGTGGTTTCTAATCTAGGACTATAGCTACAAAATCCATAGCCTGTTAATTTATCTTTTAGTGCTTATCCTGTTTTGCATATAACTGTTATAAGATCTCTGATATAATTTTTATCATGTGTACTTTTTAAAAAAAATAATTTAAAATTTTCCATCTAGACTTTATCAACAGGCAATCACAAGGTCACAAGACCTTGAAACCTGTGAAAACCAGGTTTATTTACAAGAGAAATGAACATGCATGGGGAACCCAGTGGGTTCAAAGTCCTTACAGAAGTTGGCATATTTGTGATAGTACAACAAAAGGAGGAGGAGAAAACAGGAAGGGGCATGGCATGGGAGGAGAAAGGTGCAGTAAAGGTAGGAAAAGAACAAAACCCTTTCTGAAGGGGAATAGCAAGGCTATAGGAAAAACCTTATTCTTTTCCTTTGGGAACAGCTAGACTATGAAGATAGGAGAGTTTGCTTATCTGCAGAGGAGACCCCAGCTGCCCAGGCATTTTCCCAGCCTGGCATACACTTACTGGCACCTGTCTTGTTTCCCAAGGATACACAGGGAAATACAGCTGTGGGTACAAACAACAAATTATGTCTGGGGTGGGGTGGGATTTATCCTTGATGCATACTCTGGGTTTAGTGTTTCTGGAAAATGTGGCAACTCAAAAAGACAAGTTCAGGGGACCTCTTAACAGCCCTTAATGACTTCAAAATTCTTCACTGAATAACATGTCTTCTTATATATTATGCCTTGACTGGTCTGTCATTATTTGGGAAGTCCTCACTGTATAGATATGTTCTGTTCTAAATGCCCAAGTTCATTTTTAAAAGAGATCTAAGCTCCAGTGTTTTAAATCATGGTTAGTTTTCTGATCATGACTGAATTAAAAGCTATTCAGTCAACAACATATATGTAATATGTTTTCAATAAAAATAGGAGAAAGCAAGGTATAATACCAACAACTAAACCCCCCCCCCCAAAAGATCTTAATCTTAAATAATAATGGTTGAAGAAAAAGAATTCAGTTAGAAGAAAAGGTAGAAGTACTTCTGGAATTAATGAAGATTTTGAAGGAGACATAAGCTTTTTAATATGTTAGATTTTAGGTTAAAAACATAATAAATTAGTCAACCAGGTAACCTAGTTGATAGCATTGGACCTGAAGGCAGGAAGACCTGAATTCAAATCCCTTAACTCCTGTTTGCCTCAGTTTCCTCATCTGCAAATTTGAGATAATACTAGTGCCAACCTTCCAGGACTGATGTAAGGATAAAATGAAATAAATTTCCTTTAAAAAGTAAAAAAAAATTGACTTCCTTTTTCTTGATTCACATGAGTTGCTAGCCTTGCTCTTTTACATTCTTATAGGAAGGATGGCATAGTAGAAAGAAAACTGAGACTTGGAGTCAGAAGATGTAGATTTGTGTCCCGACTTAGCTACCACACATCCTTGGGCAGGTTGTTTAAACTCTCTAAATTTCAGTTTCCTTGTAAGTAAAATGGGCGTGATAATCCTTAGACTGCCTTCTTTACAGGACTGTTTATGGATCAAATGAGATAAAGAACATAAAAGTGCTCTTTAACCACAAAGTAAAAACTGAGTATCAGCTGTTTTATAATTATTGTGCTTTTTAGTTACGATCGCATCGTTTTGTATGTATGTGTGGGAGGAAGAATATGTTGGCAGATGGACCCACAAATGAAAAGGATAGACAGGGAAAAAACGATTTTTCTCCTCTAATTGCAAAGTTTTGGAAGAGAACAAATTGCAGGGTAATTGATGTTCATTATTGGGATAGGGAATTACCTTATTGGAAATTTCCTATGCTAATGAAATCATGGTGTGGACAGAAAAGGCTACGTACCAGACGCTGTGAAGCCCTGCGCCATTAATATCTCACTTCGTCCTCTCAACAACTCTAGGCCAACTGAGGTTAAATGACTTGACCCAAAGTCACACAGCAGGTGGATGTCTGAGGCTGGATTTGTACCCAGATCTTTTTCTGGTGTCTGACTGGGTCAAAAGGAGGAGAGGGTGGATTCCTTTTTTCTCACTGTTATCTCTCAATATCCTTTTTTCTTTTTAAATTTCAGCCCATCTTGTCTATATCAACTGGTGCAGGTCCCTTGTGCAGTATTTTGCCAGCATCTAAGGCCCCCTTCTCTGCTTTCCTAAGGCGTTTATTCCTTATTTTTCACTTTTCTTCTCTACCCCTGCTGTCAATCATACTTCAACATGCATATGCATGTTGCTTTTCTGTTAAAATGCACTTTCTTAATCTTTGGTCTTCACATTAATTTCTCACTTTCCTGATTAACCTCCATTTGTAAGGAACAAATAAACAGGCAAAAACATTTGATGCATAAACCTTGTCTAAAAATATATATGTAATACTCTGGATAATACCACACCTCTCTGTTGTGAGGAAGTAGCTATGTTTTTTTTAACCTTTTTTTCTGGAACCTTCACTGGTTTTTTTCCATCATTGCTCATATTTCTACTTCTTTAGTGATCTTTTCATTAGCAATGTTGTAGTCATTTCATGTTCAAGTTCAGCTTATTTCATTTTGCATTAATTCATACAAATTTTTCATGTTTATTTCTCGTTCTTGTTTTTTTTGTTGTAGTTTTTTAAAATTTGCCTTCTTAGTTTTTTAAAAACCATCCCCCATCAACACTTCTTTAGTGATCTTTTCATTAGCAATGTTGTAGTCATTTCATGTTCAAGTTCAGCTTATTTCATTTTGCATTAATTCATACAAATTTTTCATGTTTATTTCTCGTTCTTGTTTTTTTTGTTGTAGTTTTTTAAAATTTGCCTTCTTTGTTTTTTAAAAACCATCCCCCATCAACAAGTAGGGATAATGCTAGTTAAGAATTAAGTTACACTTATTTGCTGCTACCCAGGGTTTTGTTATTTGGTAAATATTAAAAGTTTACTTCTGTCTTGGGTTATGTGCCAAGTCAACAGATAACTTGGTCAAAGGGAATAGATAATTTCGTCACTTTTCTTGCACTATTGCAAATTAAAATTCAGAATGATTATCTTCCTATTGTTCCTATAACATGGATTTTCTCATATATCTTTCTATTTTTCAGTTTGCTTGGAATAAGGTAAAGCTACAGAGTTTTGACTTATATATTTCTTTTTACCATTAGTGATTTGGGGTATGATTTTATATACTCGTCCATCGTTTGTGGTTCTTATTTTGAAAGCTGTTCATATCCTTTGACTTTTTATAGAATGGTGTCATATATTTGTGTCAATTCCTGTATATTTTGTATATTAGACTTTTACTGGTGCTGTTTGATGCAAATAAATTTCACCATACTTAATATTTCTCTTTGAATTAGATCTTCATTCATTTGATTCGTCCCCAAACTTCTTAATTGCACATAGTTAGAATTGCATGTTTTATTTTTCATAATACATTCTCTTCATTGTTTGGTTAAGAACTCTTCCCCGGCCCGAGTAATGAAAAGGACATGATCTTATTCTTTTCCAGTTTTTTTTTGTCACGTATATTCATTTTAAGCTTATTGTAGAATATTTTGTTAGAGGATCTATTTCTAGTTTGCTCATCAGTTGTTACAAGGCAATTCTTTCCTGGTAACTTATGTTCTCAGATTTATCAACCACTAGACTACTGTTTTTGGTTAATTGTATTTTTGTTTATTTACATAGTTCCTTTGATGTTTTTTTAAATTTTTTAACCAGTTCCAAGTAGTTTTGATGATAACTGTTATGAGATTTGATAATGCCATGGTCTCTTTATTTTGACTTTCTTGCATTTCTCTTGAAAATTTAGATGCTTTTTCTTCTAAATAAATTTTATCATTTTATCTAGTTTAAAAAGATTTCCCTTTAGTAATTTAATTTCTAACTCAATTTTGGAAAGCCTTATAATTTTTATTGTGTTGGCATAGCTCAGCTGTGAGTAGTAAATATCTCTATAATTAGTTATACCTGTTTTTCCCTCTAGTCACTAGTCTCCAGAAATTCAATGATGTGTAGCATCCCTCCAAGAAACATAGGGATGATTGCATCTTAGATTTCATTCTTACCCCAATGCCTCCATAATACTAAATTCTGAAATTTCCCTTTCTTATTATAATTTCCTGGTCCTCCATTTTTTTTCACTCTTAAATCTATTCTTTAAACCCACTATGATGTTCAGTACTCCCATAACTCTCTGTTCTCCCAGTCCATTTTTACCTGTGTCATAGCCTCACTTCACCATCTGCACTATAGTAAGCCAGTTCCATGATCCTGTTTCCTTGAATCCCTTTCCTCTAGTCTTCTTGTCTCACCAAACCACAACTCTTGTTTAGCCAAATGCCTTGAAGATGATGCCCAGACTGCTTGTCTCCTCCCACTTTCTGACTGCCTACTCACTTGTCCAGTCGTTTCAGGCATATCTGACTCTTCATGACCACATTTTGGGGTTTTCTTGTCAGGGAAACTGGAGTGCTTTACCCTTCCTTCTCCAACTCATTTTATAGATGAAGAAACTGAGGCAAGCAGGATTAAGTGACTTTCTCAGGGTTACACAGCTAGTAACTGTCTGTGGCCAGGTTTGACGTCAGGAAGAGAAGTGTGTGTGACTTTAGGCCCAGCACTATTCCCTGCACCAAGTAACTCACTTCTTCATGCTTGGGAAAATTCTACTACTACCAGTTGACTGACACTGTTTTTTTTTCCAACATTACCAATGATCTTTTTTAAAGTTAATTTTTCCTGATTTTTCCCCCTTTGCTGTTCTTACATCTCCTAGGTTTCCCCTTATATTTTTCCTCCTTTTCACTCCCAGAGATCTGTCCCTTAAAATGGGATTAAAAAAAAAACAGGAATAAGTAAAGAAAAAAATAAACAAAACTAACAACATACCAGTCCCCCCAAACATTATGTGTGGTTTGACACCTTTGGAGACATTTCCCCCTTTGCCGTCATCTCTCATCCTTTCCCACAGTGGGGTGGTGAGGTGAGATGACTTCTCATGTCACTCTCTCCTCCTTAGATTTTTTCAGCTCTCTCCTAACCTGGCTCTCACATCCACCTGATGACTTCTTAGTTTCCTTTGCTGGCTTGTTATCCATACATTTTTGCCTCTTATTTCCTCCTTTCCCTTTTTCTCCTCCCCTAATACATGTCTTGATTCTTTGTTATATTATAAGGTTTTGGAAGGCATGGATTGAGTCTTATTTATTTTATTTCATTTTCTAAAATTTTTATTCAGAATTCCTTATAGAGTACCTTGAACATGTTTGTTGAATTAAATATTTTATAACTGTGGAAAAATTCACTCACAAATTCATTTAGTCCTCGCATATTTTTGTGAGACATTTGGTTCTGACTTGCCTGATTTCTCTCTCTGAGATTGTTCTATTTGCCACTTTTTTCTTATTTTGTCAGTTGTGATATGTCATATTTTTATAACTGTTTCTCCATTTATTTTGGGCAACAAGGTAATGCAATGGATAGAGCACCGGCACTGGAGGATCTGAGTTCAGATATGACCATAGACATTTACTAGCTCTTTGAACATGGAAGATTCATTTAACACTGTTTCCTCATCTGTAAAATAGTTGGAGAAGGAAATGGCAAACTACTTTAGTATCTTGGCCAAGAAAACCCAAATGGAGTTACAAAGAATCAGACACAACTAAAATGCCTGAACAACAGGAACAGCACAATCTTATAAATTCTCATTTTTATTGGCAAAAGATTTTTCTCTGCTATAATTCTGTTCCTAGCACATACAATTTTGAGTTCATATAAAAACATAGTATTTGATAATTTTCTTGATTTCATCATTGTCTACTATTTCTTAGTATTTTACTAATTTGAGTTTTTTAATTTAAATTTAATGATGGCTGATCAATTTTGATGGTGTTCCTTCCCCTCCACCCAAAGAAAAGTTCTGAGGTTTTGTAATCATTTCATATAAGAAGACCATGTAATGATATATAAAGAATATAGGATCCAGAAGTTAGGGGGTTCAGGTTTATATCTCATGTCTGATAATAGCTGTTTGACCGTGGATTAGTCACTTGACATTAGGGAAACTGAGGTTTTTCATGTATGAAGTGAGAGCAATGTCTGTGTCCCTGTCTTGCACTATTTTGATAAGGAAATATTACTTAAAATACGTTGGTGGTTTATAATTTCTTTACTTTAAAAACAAAACCAAAACTTTTCTCAATTTTTTATTTTCTAGATTTCTTCGTGAAGGTGGCAATGTTTAGTTCAACAGATTTGATTTACAAGAAGAAGACCCGTCTGCTAAAGTCCACCAATGGAAGAGTAAAATGGGGAGAAACAATGATTTTTCCACTTACACAGAATGAGAAAGAAATTAATTTTCTCATCAAGCTTTATAGTCGGAGCTCAGTAAGAAGAAAACATTTTGTAGGACAGGTTAGTTTTTTTTTTTTAATCTTTTGAAACGCTATTCTTTTGTCATATGGCTACATCTCATTGCATTTCAGACACAGTTCATTAGTGTAGGGAAGACTAATAGGAAGCCTTTAATTATGGGCACCTAGGTGGGGCAATAAGTAGAGCACTGAGCCTGGAGTCTGAAAGATCCATGTTTCTGAGTTCAAATATGGCCTTAAAAATTTATTAGCTGTGCGACCTTGGGCCTGTCACTTAGCTTCTGTTTGCCTTACTTTCCTCTTCTGTAAAATGGGGAGAATAATAGCTCTTATTCTTCGCAAGTTCTTGTGAGGATGAAGTAAGATAATATTTAAAGGCACATGATAGGTGCTATATAAAACTTAGCTATCATTATCATTTTGTAGTGAAAGTCCAGCAGTTCAGATTAATACTACAAAGACAAATCACTGATTATTCCTAGCTAAAAGTCAGATCTTATGAGACACTTGCCTATTATGTACATTTTATATATAAAATATCAGTATGTTTGATGGAAATGCTTCAGTCAGAATTTTTATTAAAATAAGAAAGATTTTTTTTCCAGTTTTATAATCAGTAAGCTAGCATTTTTTTTTGGTACCAGGAACTGTGCTAAGTACTGGGGCTGCAAAGAAAGGCAAAAGACAGTCCCTCCCTGCAGGATCTCACCCTTTAATGGGTCAGACAATATGCAAACAACTATGTACAAACAAGATATATACGGAAGACAGTAAAATTAGTATGATATAGATCTGAATGTTATAGAAGAGGCAGGATCAGACTGTGGTTCTGATGACAAGCCCACATGGGAGAGGGAAAAATGTATTTAAATGAACTCATCTAGATGTGTTATCAAACATTTGATTCTTTTCCAAATCATACTGTGTCTGTTTATTAAATTGTTAGACTGGGTAGCTTGTAAAAAGAAAAGTGGTTGAACTTTTGCCAGTACATGAAATAATGTTTAGATAAGATATGTCTTTGTCTATTTTATAGCTTTCTATCATGGTACTAAATGATAGTATTCAGGCATTATTTAAAAAATATTCAGTAACTTATACATAATAAAACCTAAGATCTGCTTATGTCTTAGGATTCTTCACAACACTGTCTTCTTTTATTTTATAGGGGACTAGTAATGGATGTTCTATGCACTTTTATGCTAAACATAAGTATTTCCATAGCTTTTTGTAGTAACATAGGAAAAAGGTACCAAAGTTATACCTCTAATGTAAATTTTTCATTCTTTATCAGAATATCGAAATCTGATACTTGTAATTTTATTGTTCGTAATGGTATATGTGATTCTCAAAACACAAAAATTCACCAAAACTTTGTTGCCTCTATATTTTAGAGTAATATTTCTCAGTTCATAATTCATTTTTGTTGATATTCTTTAGTCCTTATTTAGAAAGTGCTTTCCCTTGCTGCAAGGGGCCATGCAACCCAGAAATATTTTAGGTAAAGAATAGGACATTGAAGAATTATAAAATGATAAAATGTTAGAGAAATAAGAATACTTTAGAAACAGTCTAGTCCAATCCCATTTTTTTTTTTACTATTGTGTAAATTAAGACCCAGAAAGTTGGAAACATTTCTTTTACTCTGCCATCTTGGCTCTATTCCCTAACTGGAATCGTTTCTGCATCATTAGATAGTAGTACCTATTGAACACAAGTCTCCTGAATACCATGTAAATGCTCTTTCAGTTACACCATGGCTAGTTTTAAATTTGTTGTATTCTCTTTTGTCATTGATTCCTCTGGAGCCATATAGAATGTCTGCAACCATCTTTATGTCCTGTCTTCCAAATTCTTGCACCTAGCATACTCAGAGCCTTCTCTAGACTAAACATACCCAGATCTTTTGCCAATTTCTCAAAATCCCAAATAGTTTCAGGAACCATTAAAATATGCTTAATGGACAATATGTAAACCAAAATGAAAAACTCTGAAATGAATAGTCTTTCTTAAAAATTCTAGACATTAGCTTTGTCACCGATTAATTAACTTCATCATTAACTCTTTTACAGATTTGGATAAGTGAGGATAGCAATTGTATTGAAGCTGTGAACCAGTGGAAAGAAACAATTGCAAATCCAGAAAAGGTTGTTATCAAATGGCACAAATTACATCCATCTTGAAGATCTTAAGCAATGAGTTTGTTAGAGGACTTTGGAATTCTTGTAGAAATATTTGTGATTTCAAAAATTTAAAATCAATTTTTAAGAGGATAATCATTGCCTTTCATGTACTCTTCATGTTGTTAAACCTAATAAATACATAATTATTGTTGCTAGAGAAGCAAAGATCTATGCAAAATACATCCGATCTATGGGAAGACAGGCAATAAAATGAAAGGTCAGTATTAGCAAGGTAGCACAATCAACTTCAAATTAGATGAGAACAAAGAATACAGATCTTGCTACTCTGTGTTTGCCATTTTCCTAAAGCTCTCTTTTCAAAGCTTCACATGTTAAAATCAAATCTCAGATAACACGTAGTATGAGATTGTAAGACTTTGGCTGCCAAGTACTTCAGTCATCGTAATCACTGACTGTCTGTATTTTGTGAAATATTTTCATATATACACTTTCTCCCAAAAGGCCAAATATTTTTACTGAAATACTTTTCCCCTGACTTTTTCATTCTCTGTGTGTTTGAAGAAAATTTGACTCATATTTTGTCATCTCTTTATTCATAATGCATGACATTGTCACTTTGTGAGAGTTATGTGACCTCCAAAAGTTAATGAGCTTTACCTTCTGAATTAAAAACTTAAGTAAACTAAATTAATCCTTAGAAGACTGAAATTTAATTGAAAACCTAGAATACATGGATTTTAAGTTGTTTCCCACTTTGGTCAAATATATGTGCTTTCATCCTTCAGATATTTTACTGCTCATTTTGTATTAAGTTAAAATGAGATCAGTATCCATGTGGCCATTCCTAATTAAAAGAATGAAGTAAGGATAAGTGGAAAACTCAGCATTTGATATAAATCATTTCCATGTTTTTTTTTTTACATGAATCACTTTTCCTTTGAGTTGGAATATTTGCCTGTGTTTCCACACAGACAGACCCAGTTATACAAAGCTTCAAGTAAATATTTATTGTTGGAACTTTTTTTCCCAAGTATTCATTAGATAAGACATTTCATCTTAGTTGGACATAAAATCGGCTGGCAGAGACAGAAAATTCTATTTGCTTATAATAGCGTCTTGAACGTGAAGATCTTGGGGAGAAAAACCCCCAAAACTCATGGTTTTGGTTATTGCTAATGTAGACCAAGTGCTCTGCAATCACTTTGGTTTGTTTTCTTGACAGCTGGTAATTATTTTAGAAAGTATGAACATTCTGCCACAACCCAGCCACATCTCTTTTTATTCCATGTATCCTTTATGTATTTATAGCACATTGCTATTCTTATTACCCACTTGTTACAGTATATATTTCCCACTTCAGCACTGGGTTTCATTGTTTCTTCCTTTTTCCTCAAAATGTATTATATTCCCTTTACTCCCCCTGCTTTTTGCTTCTGTACCTTGTGCCTTGCAATATTCCCTGTATTGTACAAAGGCATTAGGGATGATGGGAGGAATTCCCTGATGTTATACTTGCTAACCAATTCCTTTTTTTTTTATTTTTGGGAAAAGGATCATAGAAAGGACAGTATTCACCATGACCTTTTAAGAAAAAATGCCATGTTTGTTGCTGTTGCATATTGTTTTTCAGAAACTAGAATTATGTTAATGCATGCTGTAGAAGTTTGCAAAATAGATAAATTTGAGGAAAATTATTTTAGCAGTTTTGTGCCACCTATTAATGTTAATTATTATTTTTTGCCTTTGTTGATGAATTTCAGTCAAATCTTTTTTATTTAATGTCTTTACTTGTGTTTGTATCCCTAGTACTCAGTACAATGTTTGGCATATAGTAAAACTCTTAATAAATGCCTTTTCATTCTTTTCATATGTGGAATTATAGAAAGTTCATGTTGAAGAGAAAAAAGAGGACTAGAACATCTTAGTATCTTATCTATATCTACATCTTATCTATAATTGGATCTGGGTTGAGTGGGGAGATCAGAATGCATAGTCCCTACCTATATCTCCCTATGTATGTGCCATGGATATTTTTCAAGGTACCTGGAAAATAGACATTTTGTTACCCCTGTGGCTAATTCAATTTTGACAGTATTAAGCATCCAAAATATTTGACTCACTGTTAGGTTCTGTAACTCAAAAATAAAAAAAATCAGTTGGTCCCTATTGTCAATGAATTTGTATTCACTAGGGAAGATCCAAAATGTACATAGAAACAATATTGAATGTGATGGAGGTAAGTAAGCGCTCCAGATAAAGTGCTTTAGAAAAAAATTGTGGAGGCAAAGATTGTTTCAGCTGGAGCGATTGGGGAAAATTTTATGGAAGAGATGCACATAGGCTAGTAGCTGCAGAAAGAGAAGGGTTCCAAATGGGAAAATGAGGCAGAAGTATATTATAGGTATGGAAGTCTATGAAAGTTCATGGAGAAGGAAGATGAATGAAATGGAATCAAAAGCATTCATTAAGTACTATTTTAAGTGTGAAGCTCTTGTGCTAAGTACTGGGAATACATATAGTTTCTATTTTCTCTCATGTTCTAACTAGGGGAGATCACACATATGGGAGGACCCATAGTAAGTTCATGATGGATGGAAGGACCAGATAGTATTTAGGAAAGCAGTAGGAAAGATGACAAGGTCCTGAAAACTTTGGGGAGTAATGGGTGGACAGATCCATACCAAGACGATTGAGGATTCAAATTAGAATAAAATGGGACTCTGAGAATGCCTCCAACAGAAGTAGGGATTTGGGAGTTGACTTCTGATAACTGCAGGATTCCTGCACCTACTGGGAACTGGGCAATGGGGCAAAATGAGTTGGAATGTCATGTCTGGGGAACGACTATTGATTTTGTTTGCCTGGCACCTTCTGTGCATAGAGATGGAAGAATTGTGGGGGGAAAGGGCAGAAAAGATAGGTTAGGATCAGATTTTCCAGGCAAAGGCATTTTTTTTATTCTATAAAAAGAGCTCATGTAAGGCTTTTGAGTGGAGCGACATTGTCAGACGTGTATTAGAAAAATTATTTTGGTAAACTGTGTAAAAGAATGATTTGAGGAGAGGGAAAGCAAGAAAACCAGTTAGATTTTATTAGTCTAGAAGAGAATTTCAAAGAAACAGATTTTAGAGCTAAATGGGTGTTTAATTCTAGTTCAGCTCCCTCATTTTATACACAAGAAAACTGAGGCTCTGATAGATTCTGACACATATGTAGTGTGAGAGAAAAGCAGGATTTGAATCCAGAGCTTTTAATTTCAGAGCCAGTGTGCTCTTTCCAGCGTATCATGCTATGTCCAAGTGAGGGATTGAACTAGAATGGGTAATCATGATCATGGGGAAGGTCTAGTAGATAAGGAATGATTGAAGATGGCAAAATAGGATCAAGGATACAAATGAGATGCTAGCATTGAAAAAGAGATGGGGTGTCTCTTGATTAATTCCTGAGTGGGGCTGTCCACCCATATTATAGTGCTTCACATTTCTTACAAAGGACACGGTAACACTTATGCAGTCTTGGGGCTGACTTTCTGACTCCAACTTACCCTCTTCCTGGCAAGTCTAGGATACTAGAGAAGGATCCTTAGTAACTTCTTAGTAACTCTTAGTAACTTCTTACTTACTTAGTAACTCTCAAACTCAGTGTCCTTGGGGTAACTCTGTTTAGGGGGAATATATTTGTGACCAAAGGTACTCAACACTATAGTTCAAGCCTCCACCAAGAGCATTTCCATTTACACAAAACTAGCTACTTAAAATGATGGCACTTTTATGTCTTAAACCCAACCATATTCTTATAAATAAGACAAAAAAAAATCAAAGGTACTCATAATAAAGAAAATTCAAGAATAATCGATATGTTATAGTCCACAGGTGTTTTGAAAATATTGCCTCTATTGTTTTTTTTATAGCACAGCATTATTCAATCACATTCATATACCTTACTGTGACCAGTCACTCCCCAGTTGATGGACATCCCCTCAATTTCTAATTCTTTGCCACCACTAAAAGAGCTACTATAAATATATTTTGTATGTATAGATCCTTTTTCTTCCTTTCTTTTTTGTTTTTTTGGGGTTTTTTTTGGTTATCTCTTTGAGATACAGATCTAGTAGTAGTATTACTATGTCAAAAGATATGCATAATTTTATAGCCCTTTGGACATAGTTCCAGTAGTCCAATAAATTCTGTCGCCTGGATCTATTTTCCAGGTCATTTGTTTTTCCAATGTGATATTTTACGTTGTCTTCTGACACACTGCCCAAAGCTCAAGAATCATGATTGATAGAGGCAGTTTGTGCACTGGGTCAAACTAGATGTATTTCCTTGAGTAATTCGCTTCTTTTGGAGAGGTACCATGGTGTGGTGGCTAGGACCCTGGATTCAGAGAAGACAGGTTTGAATCCTACTTTGGATAATTTTACCGTGTGATATAGGGTAAGTCACTTAACCTCTTTAGGCTTTAGTTTCCTCCTGTGTGCAATTAAGGTGGTGGGATGTAGGCTGTAAAGTCTTTTCTAGCTCTAGATCTATGATCCCATGACTTTTCTTGGTTCCAGTTTTCCATATCTGTAAAATGAGTGGTTTAGAATTCATTCTTTTCAGCTCTAAGTCTTATAATCCTATAAGCTAAGAAACTTTAGTTCTTCCAACTCTAGGATCCTCCTCATTCTACCTTATATTTTTATGTCTGATTGTTTCATGGTGGTTGTTGCTCTATTTGCCAGGAAGATGTGGGAGTTAGCTTTTGTTTCTTCTTCAGGAAAGCAATAGTTAAAGCTGCCCTTGTTTATTTCTCAGCTTGGAGATGTAATGTTCCAGCTGGTTCATATTGGGATCAATGGAAAATGAATAACCACTTTGTTAGTCAGGTTGTAATTTGCCCTTTTAAATCCATTAATCTGCTTCTGAACTATGGAAAAGAAAAAAAAATGTGATTCTGGAACTTAGGCAATCATGATATGGAAAAAAGCAAGTTCTAAAATCCAGGAAGCCATCCTTAGGACATAAAGCAAGTCGAATGGATTATTAAGTAAATATTGCTGAATATTTAACTGACTACATAAGTCTTTTGGTGGTGGTGGTGGCAGATAGTTTGCATAATGGATAGAGTGTTCAAATCCTGTCTCACTAGCTAAGTGATCCTGGGAAAGTCATGACCTTTCTCAGCATCAGTTTCCTCATCTGTAATGATAGGGTTAGACTTTGATGGCTTTTCAGATCTAAATCTGTGATCCTACATCTCAATACCAAACAGTAAACTGAAATATGCCAAAATAAACATGTTACTCTGCATCTGTCCATTTTCATTTAACATTCCCTATTCAGATTTTCCTTCAGAAGATGGAAGACAAAATTCACATATTTGTTTCAAAATAAAAAAAAATCTCTGACAACTCAGTGTCTGTAGGGAATTTATATCCCTCCATATCACTCTTAGATGATCTGGAAAGAACACAGATCTACAGAAGCACTTAGAACATTGGCTCATTTGATTAACTTAGTGCATTGTTAACCAGTAATGTGTAATGGATTGGAGAAGTCTGATCACTTGTCTCATACTGATCTTTTGGTTCTTTCTAAAGCCTTGGCTGAGTTGTAAATGCTGAAAGTTTAATCTCTTGGTTCTCATTGAAATACTTTAAAATGTTACCGCTGACTATAAAGTTACTGTCTTCAAAATAACTTGAGTTTTTTAGAGAAAAGTACTCTCAAGATATTAATACTATTTGCCTGAGACCACTTTGAAAAATGAAGGTAAACGTTGAATTTAATAAAAAATTACCTCATTAAGATCCTTATTTCCAGAATGTGTCATGATTAAGAAACCTGGTCCACCTGAAAATCAGGTTTGATTTGAGGTCATTTGAGCCCTGAAGCTTCCTGGTTCTAAGAGACACTTGAGAGGAGATTGATTTAATAATCTGTGGTCTTTTTTCACTGACTCTGGGAACATTGATTAAACAAAGAAGTGTTATCTTTAACACTGAGAGATTTAAACACTGAAAAGACTGGTAGAATAAATGTATCACTATAAAGTCTCTACATTTACTAAACATAAGTGACTGTTCCTGTTACCTATACATTCCTCAGCATTTAGCACAGTGCCTGGTACATGGTAGATATTTAATAAGTGCTTCTTAATGTTTTCTGACTTCACTCATACATAAATCCATTACACTCTACTCATTCATTTAAACAGATGTATTCAAGTATCTCAGTGTTTTTTGTTTTCTTTCTTGGAAAGGAAAGCTGAATGAACAAACGTTCTTTTAATATTTAAGCTAGAAGTTGATTTCTAATGAATAGTCTCTTTTACCATATTAAAAAAGTACCAAATATTCTATCCATATTCTATTTTGAATATGCCTTTTTATTTCTTAAATACAGCTTAAACAGTAAGAGGATAAAAAAACAGATGGGAAAAAGTGGGCTTAGGAGAATTTTAGTATATATTCTGTAAGATTCTTACAAAGGAAACTGAAAGTATGTTTGTATTGGAACTGGAATAATATGCCTGATGAGTGGTATAACTTGGCTCAAGTATATGTTTTGGATTTCTTTTTTGGTTCAGTGTGTATGAGTTTTATAAGTGACATTTGTTTTGTTGAATGAGAGAGAAAAAGTGGTAAGAGGATTGGGAAAGACATGGGGAGAGAGAGAGAGAGAGAGAGAGAGAGAAGATTTGAAACAATCCATTTTTTTGGAGAGGTTAAATTCCTGAAGGTCACATTTTAAAATCTTGGCACAAGGAATAGAGAAACATTAATAGGATTATTGCATCATGGGTTTTAGAACTGGGAGGGACCTTAGAGACTGTTGAGTCCATTTTAAATGCGTTCTTTGAGTCATACCCAGGCTCTGGAAAAAGGAATCCACAGTGACAGCACTATTTGCTGCATTCCTCACAAATGCCTACAGAGCTCCATGAGGATAGAGAGACCGTGCTTGTTTTATAGGCTTTGAAAACAGTTACCTCTTTATTAGTGTTGGTTGATCTACTGTGTTGTGACATTGTAGGGTGATTTTCAGTTGAAAAATTTCTGACTTTTTTCTCTTTTCTCTTCTCCTTTTTCTCTTTAACTGTTATTACCAACTCAAGATTTTGTACCATGTTAAAAGTGTGCAGCAGGAAGGGTCTATACTCATGGATTTAGATGAAAGTCTCCTTATTTCTCTTTTTGAGTCTTCTCTCTTCATTCAGTTTTTCACTGACTATTCTAACTGATCTAGAAGTTTGGGCTACAATGATACACAGAGAACCAGTAAAATGAGGAGGATAGATCTAGTGATTTCAAAGGTCCCTCCCAACCCTAATAATATTTGGACCTATATGTAACCAGAAACAAAAGTTAGGCTGTGGAGAACTTTTAATCTAACCTTGAGTCTCAGTTTGGGGAGTATAAGTTTAATATCTCACCCTTATAGGACTATTATTCTGATTCATATAAGGATCTATTTTGCTTAGAGTATGTAATTGTCTATCAATCAGCAAGCATTTATTAAGTGCTTACTGTGTGCTTGGTATGCAAAGAAAGAGAAAGCAAGTCTTTAAATGCATATTAATGGGGGTGGGGGAATAACATATAAATAAATAGACATATATGAGATAGAGAAGAGGGGAGGAAACAAATTATTTATTAAGAATTTACCTTGTGCCAGGCTAAGCACTTTACTAATGTAAGCTTATTTGATCCTGACCACAACCCTTGGAGATAGGACTATTAATTTCCCCCATTTTACAGTTGAGGAAACTGAAGCAGACAGTTTTCTCAGAATCACACAGCTAGTATAAGTATCAAAGGTCAGATTTTAACTCCAGTCTTCTTTAATGCAGACCCAGTATTCTATTCAGTGTATTACCTGACTGCCTCTTAGAGAGGAGAAGTAGATTGGATTGGGGTGGGGAGTGGGGTGATAGGGCAAGAGGGGACTGGGAAAGGCCTCCTGCCAAAGGTAGAATTCAAATTTAGGCTTGAGGAAAGCCAGGAATATAAAAAAGTGGAGATGAGGAGGGCGAGAATTTCAGATATGTTGGGCATCTGCACAAACTTTCAAATGAGGTAAGTGCATTCTTAGTTTTACTTAACCGCTTTACCTTGTTATAAGAGACCTCTCATGAAATGAGAGCAATCTGTAGATGTATATAATTTAAAATTCAAGCATCACTAAAACTGAAAGTGACATACAAATAAACAAAAAGCAAAGTTGTTAATGTCACATTCGAGGAATTGCCATTAGACTCATCATCAGAACGAAGGGTACATGGAGAGGGAGAAAAGGTAGAAAATTGAAAAAATAAGGAAGGACCAGAATTTTGTTTGTTTGTCCAGTCATTTTCAGTCATGTCTGACTCTGTGACCCACTTCGGTGTTTTCTTGGCAAAGATACTGGAGTAGTTTGCTATATTCTTCTGGTCATTTTATAGGTGAGGAAACGGAGGCAAACAGGATTAAGTGACTTGTCCAGGGTCACACAGATCTTAAGTGTCTGAGGCTGGATTTGAACTCAGGAAGGTAAGCCTTCCTCCAGGCTGGCACTCTATCCACTCAGCCACCTATGGCCAGGTTAGGAAGAAACTTAGATGGCAAATGGAAGGAAGTTACTTAAGGAAGTAATTAGAGTATACTGAACAGGACAAAATATGATCAGATCTATACATTAGAAAAATCATTTTAGGTAACAATGTGGAAGATGGATTAGAGTAGCAAGAGACTTGAGGTAGATAGATAATTAGAAAGTCATTTCAACAGTCTAGGCAAGAGGTGTTGAATTAGGGTGGTGGCTTTCATGGAGAGAAGTGACCAGAATTGAAGGATGTTGTGAAAGTCAAAATGACAAGAGTTGGCAACTGATTGACTGTATGGGATGAGTGAGAGTGAGAAGTTGATGATGCCAATGAGGTCATGAAACCACTGGTACCCTCTGTAATAGTCATTTAAGTGGAAAGATCTTTCCCATTCATTAATAGGCCATAAGATCTGCTTAAATCACCTGGAAGCCTAAGTCACATGTGGTGGGAGGAGCTTGCTGAACAGGTGAAACAGGAGGGATGGAGTGGAATTGGGAGGAAGTAAGTGAGCATGTTGGAAAAGAGGAGAGGGAACACAGGCAGGAAGATGCAGTAAGACTCAGGCATGAGTGGTTGCTGGTGAGAAGGCCCTGGCAGAAGTGGTATTTTTCTTTTGCCTTCCATATGGAGAGTCTTTTATATTTTGTGATTGAGAACCATGCTGGCATATTCATAGTCACCACCAGTGCGGTGAATATTGCCTTGGTGATACATTTGGCATCATGAACATGATCGCAGGGTATAAAGTCTCTATTTGGAAGCGGAAACGATTTAGATAAGGAAACTCTTATCTCAGTTTGAGATGAGTATCTATTTTGTCGCTAGCCAGAGAATGGTCCAAAGGCACAGGACCCTGTGAAAGCTGGGAAGTGAGGTTACAGGACAGAAGAACTTGGAGATGTGGAAAGGTGTTTGCAAGAATACCAATAAAACCAAGGAAGGAATTGGCAGGTGTAAGTAGGAAAGGCTGGGTTTTATTAACAGGTTACTATATTATGTGTAAAAACAGAGACAAGCTGCTTAAGGAAAAAATTCAGATGGAAAAAGAATTAGCTAGTTTGCATGGAAATTCTCAGCCTTCAGGCTCTCCTTTACAATAGCAGCCTGGGGGGCCTCGGACAGAAGGAAAGGCTGTTCCTTTAGCTCCGAAGCTGCTGACAAAAGAAAGGTGCTATGACCTTTGTACAGACCCAATCTAGTTGCCACGGTGACCAAGGAAGGGAAATAATTTTAGAGGGAGAAGTTTCTCAGGTAGAAGCACATCTAATAGTGAGGTGGAAACAGGAGAACTAAGGTGGTAACACAGTGTTAGGGAAGTAATTGAGGATTTTACTCAACAAGAGGTCACAGAAATTTTGAGTGGGTTCACCCAAAGGATGGGAGAATTATTAATATTTTGGATGGTGGGAATCTGTGGTGAAGGGGCTTGAGGAGTTTCTATAGACAGTGTGGGCTATTTAAAATTTATAACTATTAGAATCCTTTTGTACAGCAAACTTTTAGAGATTGCAGTATGCAATACAACTAAGCTGTTATCTTTGGCTGCAGAAGGCTGCAGTAGGCAGTATCCTTTTTACTCTCAGTGGCCTAATGGAGACAGACCTTGGTATTCATTTAGGGATTGTATAAGAAAGTTAAAGAAGGAGGTAATGAAGACTGCCATGATGACTGGAAATGCAGATGCGTACTATGATACCCCCTTAGCAGATTCCCATAGGAATATAATAGTGAAGACAACTCCTTCTGCTTACAAACACTTAATTTTGACTGTACTAATTGGGGAAATAGGGCATGCTCTTTCAGAGGTGCTGGACAAGATTTCATAGTTAAGTGACTTAGGAGACTGGAGAAAAGACAAAATTCCTAGAGAGAGAAGAGTAAATAGCCAGTGGATTCAAAATCAGAATAAACTGACAAGGAAAGAGTTGTTTACTGCTCTACTGAGAGCAGGGGTAGATTTTGGAAGCATAGATGGCATTCCAATTAATGAACTATAAAGAATGTACTGAACAAAGGGACTTGATACTAGAGAAAAAAGAGAAGTAAAAACTACCCCTACAGAGCCTTTTGAACCCTTGGATCCAAGTTTATTGCATCTTGAGGGAGAATAGGAAGTTGCCCAAGCACCAGCTCAGATAAAAGAAATACACAGATGGAATTAGAGACCCCATATCAATTTGACCATATATTGGAAAGATGGATAAAGTACTGTATGGAACTAGGACATTAATAGATGCCAGGGACAGAGACCTCCCTTATATATGGAAACCTTGATAAGTTTAAACACAGAACTCCTATCAATATCACAGGATAGGGAGGGGCTGAAATATCAGCCAGACCAGTCAAACTAATGATGAAAATTGGGCAATCGCCTAAGCAAGAATATACCATTGTAACTGTACCTATTCCTGAATATATCATTGGAACAGATATATTGATAGGTATGACTTTAACTTGACCTGAGAGGAGATACCAGTTTGCAGTAAGGAAGACAGAAATTAATCCAGTTTTAGTGGGTAAAATAAAAATGGACCCAGTTTCTTTGCCTGAACCTTCTGAAGTAATTACTTTAAAGCAGTATCATGTGCCAGTTGAACAAGATGAGATTATCAATAGTATAAAGGAATATGTTGAGGCAGGAGTGTTAGTCTCTACAATCACTTGAGAATAATCCTGACTGGTCAGTATGAAAGTCAGATGGGACATGGAGGGAGACAGTAGATTATACA
This sequence comes from Potorous gilbertii, assembly GCA_028658325.1. NCBI lineage: Eukaryota > Metazoa > Chordata > Mammalia > Diprotodontia > Potoroidae > Potorous > Potorous gilbertii. Next base: position 35,988,548 of record CM053774.1, on the reverse strand, counting down.
CAACTGAATGAAGTCACTCCTCCCTTGTATGCTGCTGTTCCAGATACCATTATCTTAACAGAAAAGATCCAGAAATATGATAGGCCTTGGTATGCAGTTGTTGATTTAGCCTATGCTTTCTTTACCATCCCAATAGATTAAAAAAAATGGGACTATTTGCTTTTGCTTGGCAAGGTCAACAATATACTTTAAACACTTGGCACAAGGATAGATGCATAGCCCTACTATTTGTCATAGTTTTGTGGCTGAGCATTTGGATGAATTAGAGCTATCTGGTATACAGCTTACCCACTACATGGATGATCTTATGATACTGGGAAAAACTCTATAAGAGGGGGAGAAGATTTTGACACTTTTAATTGAGCATATGAAAAGCAAAGGGGTGGGAGATTAATCCTGCAAAGACTCAAGGGCCATCTCAAACCATATAGTTTTTGGGCATAAAATAGATTAAGGAACTATGAAAGATTCTCTCACAAGCCCAGCAAAAGATTCAGGATTTTCCTATCCCCACCAATATGAAAGAGGCCCAAAAGTTTATAAGATTATTTGGATATTGACGACATCACAAACCACATCCAGGACAAATTTTGAAACCCTTACATAAATTACGAGGGGAAATGTAAATTTGATTGGTGACTTGAGTCGAAAAAAGCTTTTGATGAAGCTAAGGCTGCTACTCAATTGGCCCTAGGTTTATTGCCCTTGCAAATTGGCCCAGGGGAATTACAAGTGGCTGTATAGGATGAATATGCAAACTGGAATTTATGTCAAAAATAACAAAGCCAAAATGTACCCTTAGGATTTTGGTCTAGGAAAATCCCTTCATCTGGAGCTCAATATACCCCCTTTGAAAAGCAGTTGTTAACTGCACATTGGGCTTTGGTAGAAACTGAACAACTGACTTTAAGACATGAGGTCATACTAAATCCTGGAATTCCAATTATGACCTGGGTAACGAGTACCCCAACTCCTCATGGAATTAGATATGAATGGGAAGCTAACATAATTAAATGGAAATGCTAAATTAAAAATAGATCTAAAAGAGGCAAAAGTGGAGTTTCTGCTTTACATGAATCTATAGTAAACAGATACTGAGGGAAATACCCTCTGAGCAAAATCAACAGTTGTTACAGTCCTTGGTAAAATGGAATGAGGGGTGTGATGGATCAACTGAAGAACAAGAGTCATGCATGGTTTACTGATGGGACAGCAAAATATTTGGGCCACAAAAGACATTGTAAACTATAACCCATGTACTAGGTGGACTTTGGATGTACCGGGATAGGTGGAAGTAGTCAATAGGCTGAACTTATGGCAGTACATCAAGCTACCAAAACAGAACAAGGAGGACAGTATCCTACATTCACTGATTCATGGGCAGTAGCTAATGCATTACTACATGGATACCCATGTGGAAAAATCAAAACTGGGAAATTCATGGCAAACAAGTCTGGGGCAAAGAATTATGGGAAGATAGATGGGACATGTCTTTGGTCACTAATTTGTCAGTTTTTCATGTAGATGCCCATGTGACCTTCACCACGCTATAATGTGAGTACAATGCACATGCTGATCTACTACCAAAGATTGCTGCTCAGCATGTTGTCTGTACTCTGACACCAACTGATGATAGCAAAATGGGTCCATCAAATGACCAGCCATTTAGGGATCCAGGCCACATGTCAGTGGGCACAAGACCGAGGTATTAATATCTCTCATTCATGGTTAAAACAAGTAGTCAACAAATGTTATATATGTCAGTTGGAAAAGAAATGAACTGTTTTTGGGTTGTAACTGGAGAGATAACAAGGGGGAAAGTACCAACGCATAACTGGCAAATAGATTATATTGGACCCCTACCCCAAGATAAAGGATGCAAATTTATATGTACTTGTGTTGACACCTATTTTGTTATACCAGTGTCTTGTTCCTGTAAGAATGCAACTCAAAAAAACACATGTAAAACTTATATATCATAAGTGGATATTATGGAACCCCAATGCAGATTCAAAACAACAGTGGGTCACATTTCAAAGGTAATGACATGAAGAGATATTGTGTATTAAACAACGTAGAATTGATATGTAATATTCCATATTATCCACAAGTGTCTGGTTAATTGAAAGAATGAATGGATTATTGAAAGAACAGTTGAGGAAGTTAAGTTCTAATAATTCCTATCAACATTAGAAAGATAATTAGTTTGTTGCTTTATGTAATTTCAATAATAGACTGTTGGGAGGAAGTACACCTCTAGCCAGAATGATGACCCCAGATCTGCAAATTAGAATACCATAAACACATAAGATTCCAAATGTTGAGCATTGGACTCTGAGTTCAGAGGTTCCAGCACCATATCAAGGGACACCTGGTTTGGCAGGTTATGATTTACATTGTTTAAAGTACTTTTGGTTGGATAGGAAATAAGAACAATCTCTACTAGAATATGTGTGAGAATCCCTAAGAATCATTTTGGACGAGTATTTCCTAATCAGCATTAGCAGCTCAAGGAATACATGTATGTATTGGCTGGAGTAATAGATTCTAATTATCAATTGTTGTGCCATTCCAAAATTTAGGTGATGAACCCATACAGTTAAAAATGATAGAATAGTTCAAGTGATTATTATTCCTTGTGAAACAATACCACTTGTGAAAACTGACCCTCCTTCTGAAATAACTAGCAGAGGAACTGAAGAATTGGGTTCCACTGAAAGAAAAAAATTGGGAGTTAAAGTGTGGGTAAAATGGAAGCCAGATGATGTTCTAAAGGCTGAGGAAATTATAGTACATGGGAAAGATAATACTGTAACTGTTGTTTATTCAGGAGAGGAGGATTACCAAACTGTACCCTTAACTCATATATTCTACCATGAATAAGGCTATGATAATGGGTTCATGGCCTCTAGAACCACAGTTGATCCTGTATCTATCCTCCTACTGGTTATTGTTTTCTTGTTTCTTTTTGGTTTTTTTTGTCTGTTAGACTTGTTTCCTACAGGCTTAGTACTCTCCACCTGCAGAGGCCTGATCACTTAAGCTGGATGTCACCCCCAATCCATATTAGTGATATGTCATCTCTGGACCTGAAGTTGACCAGGCTCCAACTACAGAACTGATCTTTCAAATGGGACCTCTTGGGTCAGGGACAGCTCTACATCCAATGTCAGCAGGAAGTCATTATGGAAGTAGAGACCTTCACCCCTTATGCCAAGATTTTGGGCCCCATTTGTTGAGGTGTTTGTGCTCAAGCCCCACCCTAAATATTGTTTTATGTGCTCATTTTATCTGATCCCTGTTATACTGTTACAAATTTCTGTTGACACCAGTTGCCTAAAATATTGTTTTATATGCTTATTTTCTGTTATCCTTGTTAAAGTTCTATTAATACCAGTTGTCCCACCGATGTATGTAATGAATATGAAAGATCGTGGGGCTGAATGTAATAGTAATTTATATGGAAAGATCTTTCTCATTCATTAATAGGCCTATATGATCTACTCAAATCACCTGGAAGCCTAAGTCACTTGTGGCAGGAGGAGCTTGCTGAAAGGGTAGAACAGGAAGGGTGGAGCAGAACTGGGAGAAAGTGAGTGAGGGCAGTGGGGGACAGAGGAGAGAGGATGTGGGCAGGTAGGCATGGCAGGGATCTTCATGAGTGTGTGCTTGTGAGAAGGCCCTGGTGGAGGCAGTCGGGGTTGGGAATGACTTTGCTCCCTGCAGTGACCATGTTCATTAACTTCTTGGTCATCATGACAGATTTTGCTTTCTGGTTCTGGAATTTGGCTTTGTGGTGTATAAATAAATGTTTTTCTTCTGCATTCTATATATAGAGTCTTTTATATTTTGTGATTGAGAACTCTGCTGCCATATTCATAGTCACCACTAGTGCTGTGAATATTGCCTTGGTGATACACCCTCAACAGTAAAAGGAAAGTTTGAAAGAAACTTTGGGTTTGGGGAAAATATAGTGTTTGTTTTAGATACCTTGAGTTTGAGATACATATGGGATGCCTGGTTCAAAACATCAAATAAATAGTTGGAAATAATGGATTGAAGTTAAGAAGAGAGACTATCTCTTAGGTCTAGCCATCAATTTAGGAATAATCTGTATAGAAATGATAATTGAATATGTTGGTGAGATCACCAAGTGAGATACTGTAGAGAGAAAAGAGAATAAGGCCTAAAGGAAGCCTGGTTTTAGTAAGAACTAGAAGATGGAAGGAAGGGGAGAGGAAAAGATTTAAGATCAGGGGAAGTTTATTGTCTATGGAACAGGCATTTCAGAGGGCACAGCAGAAGGGCTAGGCAGAGTTAGGTTGAAACTTGGGAGTGCAAGGGTTGAGGATGATGAGAATGAGGAATCAAATAGTGGGTGTATGGAACAGGGTCTGGATGGTAATCTGTAAGAGTTCAGTCACTGGGATGTAAAGGTTGTGACCAAGTGTGAGAACGTTAACACTGAATGGAGGGAACCACTCCTCTACTATCAAATGACAGGTACAACAGGCTAAGGGAGGGTTGCTCTTTTTGAACTTTAGGTTCATACTCTAGGAGGCAATATCATTCTCCAACTCCCTCCTATCTTGGATTCCTTGCTACCTCTTATCCCTCATATTCAAACTGTCCTCAAGGCCTGTTGATTTCACTTTTGGAACCTCTCTCATACATAGATCTCTTTCTCTTCTCTGACAGTGCCTGAACTCTATGCCTAGACCACTGGAGTACCCTGCTGGTGGGGTCTGCCTATCTTAGATCTCTCCCCACTGAAATCCATTCTCTCTTCAGCCACAATTTTCCTAAAGTGCCAGTTTGATTATGCCAACTCAGTAAATTCCAGTGTCTCCCTCTTGCCTTAAGGATAAAATATAAAATGTTTTCTGTTTGGCATTCAAAGCCCTTTATAAACCTACCTCTCCTTTCAGTCTTCCTATACATAACTTTCTGACACATACTCTTTGATCCAGTGACATGGCCTCCTGGCTGCCCCATGAACAAAATCCACCATATCTCCATTCCAGGCATTCTCTCTGTCTGTCTCCGATGCCTAGAATGTTCTCCTTTCTCTGCTTTGACTGCTTATCTCCCTAGCTTTCTTTAAATCCCAACTGAAATCCCACATTGCGTAGCAGGTCTTCCCCAACCCTTAATAGTTCTGGTGGCTTCCCTCTTAATTATATCCTATTTATTCAGTAGGTAGCTTGTTTATAGTTACATGCATTTTGTCTTCCTCTACTGGATTGTATGTTCCTTAAGGGTAGGAACTATCTTCTGCCTCTTTTTGTTTCCCTACTGCTTAACAGAATAGGTTGCTTCCCTTCTCTTCCTTGGAAAGGATATTCTTGTTGCCTTGATTTAGAGCTAAATAAAGCAACTAACTAACATGGTTTGACTCCTTTCAAAAGAATTTCTTGCATTTGAGGCCATTATGAAGTTCAACTTCTATCTAGAATAGATTCTTGTCAATATGATGAATTTAGAAATCATTCGCTTTTCATATAGATGCATTGAGTTGTTTTCCTCTAAACCCTCCCTTTATTTTTTTCACCTTGTTTATATGTAGCTCTAATGCACTTAGAATGTTGAAATAGGTATTTGTCGATCTTCTATCTCCCTACAAAACTGTGATTTCCCTAAGGGCAGCATAGTGTCTTCTTCTCTTTAGTGTCTTTTTTTCTATCTCTTTAGTACCTAGTAAAAGTACACAGTAGACTCAATAAATAAATTATATATATTGCAATTTATAGTTACTCATTTTCTTTCTCAGCTTCTCCAGTGCATGACATGGGATATTTTTCAAACATTTTGGGGAACTAATTATAACCATATCTGTATCTGACTTTTTCTACATGGAATTGTAAGTTTAGAGGGGAAAAAGGCCCTCAGAGGTCATCATGTTTAATCCCCTTATTTCATAAAATAGGAAAGTGACCCCTGAAAACTTAAGTGATATGCCCAAGGCTATGCAGGCAGGAAATGGCAGAGCAGGTATTTGGCGCCACATCTGATTGAAAGCCAATGCTTTTCCCAGTGTCCTGACCTACTATTTTTCCTTTTTCATTTCTGTGCTATTTGGCAGTGATACAAGCATAGTCTTAAAATGTAGCTAAATTAATCTGTTCTCTGGATATAATAATCTATATTCAGTTTTATACCCCACAAGAACAATAAAAGAAGTAGATGATTCATTACAAGTCTGGTATTTGGGGAGAGTCTTAGTCCTACGTTGGTACAGTCAAATACAATTTTACTGCTCTAATCTGTTTACTACCGAGGGGATACTAATCTCTTTCTTCCTATTAAGTAACAGGTAACCCTCTAAAGAGGTTTAAGGAAGAAGAAAAAAAATCCAAAAGAGGTACTCTCATCATCAAGTAACGTGGTTTCTGTATTCAAAAGTCATTTTGTTGATGTGTTTCTGAAAGCAATTTTTAATTTTCATCTTGAGCTGACTGGAGGAGCCTTGAATACAAAGGACAAAATGATTCTGCCAAGAAGAGTAATTTTTATCAGCTTAGCAAATTACAGTCAAGGTAATAAAAAAATGTCTGTTTCTAAAGCAGTGCTGCTTTGGAGAGTAGTTAATTGTCTCAAGGCTTAAACTTTTCTCTATTTATCGTTTCTAGGATACACTCTCGATACCAGAAACTATTCATCTAATTATCTTCTTTGTTGCATCATTTATGGATGCACAGTGATATACTTTAAAGAAATAAATAGTACCATTTTTATATCATTCCCTCAAATTCACTTTATACCCATATTCTCTGTATACTCCTTCTAGTTGTACTCTTAGTGATATAGTTCTTAAGAATTATAAGGATCATCTTCCCCCATAGGCATAGAAACAGTTTAGCCCTATTGAATCCCTTGGGGATCCCTAGGTGATGCAGTGGTTAGAGTATCAGTGCAGGAGTCAGGAGGACCTGAGTTCAAATCTCACCTTAGATACTTGGCACTCACTAGCTGTGTGACCTTGGGCAAGTCACTTAACCCCAATTGCCTCATCCTGGGTCATCTCCAGTCATCCTGATGAGTATCTGGTCACTGGATTCAGATGGCTCTGAGGGAGAAGTGAGGCTGGTGACCTGGGCAGCCCTCCCTCACTCAAAACAAAGTCAAGTGCAAGTTATGTCATTATTTCTCTGATGTCATGGTCTTCTTCAGCAACAAAGGATGAACACATTGAATCCCTTATGTTTCTTTTTTTCTTTTTAACTTTTTATGAATTTCTTGAGTCTTGATATTGGAAATAAAATTTTTGTTAAGTTCTGGTTTTATATTTATGAAAGCTTAAAATTCTTCTATTTCATTGAATGATCATTTTCCCCTTGAAATATTATGCTTAATTTCACTGGGTAAGTGATGCTTTGTTATAGTTCTAGCTTCTTTTCCTTCTGGAATATATTCCATGACCTCAGAACCTTTAAAGTCACAACTATTAAGACCTACATAATCCTGATTGTGACTCCGTGATATCTGAATTGTTTCTTTCTGGCTGCTTGCAGGTTTTTTCTCTTTGACTTGGTAGTTTTGAAATTTGGCTATAATATTCCTTGGAGTTTTCATTTTAGGATCTCTTTCAGGAGGTGACCAGTTTATTATTTCAATTTCTATTTTACCCTCTGGCACAATTTTCTTTGACAATTTCTTGGAGAGTGATGTCCACATCCTACTTTTGATTATGGCTTTCAGGTCTTACATTATCTCTCCTAGATCTATTTTCCAGGTCAGTTGTTTTCCTAAGGAGGTATTTTACATTTTCTTCTTTTTGGTCCCATCTTTTGGTTTTGTTTAATTCTTGATGTCTCATAGAGTCATTGGGTCCCACTTGCCCAATTCTAATTTTTAAGGAATTATTTTCCTCATTTACCTTTTGTATCTACTTTTCCATTTGCTCAATTCTACTTTTTAAAAAATTGTTTTCTTTTGCCAAGTTGTCGACTCATTTTTCATAATTTTCTTGAATCACTATAATTCTTTTTCCCAATTTTTCTTCTACTTCTCTTATTTGTTTTCTAATATCATTTTTGAGTTCTTTCTGAGCCTGAGATCACTTCCCATTTTTGTTTGGGACTTTGCACACAGATGTTTTGACATTGTTGTCCTCTTCTGAGTTTGTGTCTTGATCTTCCCTGTCAATATAATAACTTTCTATGGTCAGATTCTTTTTTGCTGTTTTTTTTTCCCTTATCTTCTCTAGCCTTTCCCTTTATTTTAAAATTTGAGCTCCACTTCTGGGATAGAAGGGGCATTGTCTCAGGCTTCTACTTGTGCCAGGGGCTACAGGCCCCTGTTTACCTGGTGCTGCACTGGTGTTGCCCTAAGACCCCCTGAGAGAATGGAATGGTGGGGTCCCTGGAGCTGTTGGGGGCCATAGGGGTCTGTCAGCTTACCTGTAATTGAGCTGAGGCTCATGAAGATGGGGTTGGGGCATAGTACTGGTATTTGCCTGTTTGTTGAGATTTATGGGAAGTCCCAGCATTAGTGCCTGCTGGGGGGGTGGAGGTTTTTAAACAAACTATGTACATACAATATTATATACATGTATATATGTATAAAATATATATCATAAGCTCAGGGGGAAGTTATTAGAACTAGGAGGCAGAGTGGTGAGGGTAGGGGAAAAGAAGACCAGGAAAGCCTGTGTATGGGAGGTGGGATTTGATCTGAGTATTGACGGAGTCAAGGAATCCAGGAGGGGAAGCTGAGAAGGGAGAGCTTCTCAGATATTGAAAAGGCACAGAATCAGAGATGGAATATAGTGCTGGAAAAACAGCAATAGTGCGGGTCCTGTTCCTTGATCATAAAGTATATAAAGGTGAATAAAGAGGAAAAAGACTGAAAATATAGGGGAAAAGCAAGATATGGGATACAGTAAGAAATGGGGTAGGGAGAAGACTTGGGGAAAGAAGAAGAAACTCTTAGAGAATGGTTTTAATGTTTTCAATGAAATATCAGGCAAGATTTTTAGCTGAGAGTTATTAGGATGGGGAGGAGACTTAGAATCACAACATAGAAGGATATTGAATGCAGAGGAGAAAACACTTAGGAAAAACATCATAATAACTATCTTAAAATATTTGAATACCATTACACGGATGAGGAATTAGATATATTTTGCTTTGTGCTCAAAGAGGCCCAAAATGTTAGGGTCATTGTGAAATGTGTCCGAATGTTGTTGATCATATCAATATGAGGAACTTAGAAGTCTCTACCACAGGTTGGGCACAAATGATCCATATGACTATTTGTGAGGGAGATGTCTCTAAGTTTTCATATCTCAGGTTCCTTTTCAGTTACTGCAATTCTGCTTTGCTCATAGAACACAATGCCTTATTTGATGTAGGCATGCCATGATGGACAATCCTGTTCCAGTGACTTCTATGTCTCATAATTGATGAGAAGGTTCTTGAGGGAGACCCTGAGATTGCCTTTGTATCACTTCTTCTGACCATCATGTGACCACCTGCCTTGTGTGAGTTCTCTGTAAAATAATCTTTTAGGCAAATGTATGTTTGAAATTTGAATATTGTGGCCAGACTGTTGGAATTGTGCTCTCTGCATTGGGGTTTGATTCAGCGTGAGAAAGGACCTGTGTGTCCAGAACCTTATCTTGCCAGGTGATCTTCAGAATATTCCAAGACAATCCAAATGTAAGTGATTGAATTTCCTGACATGGTACTGGTATACTGTCCAGGTTTTACAGGCATCCAACAATGAGGTCAGCACAATGTCTGTGTAGGTCTTCATTGTGGTAGGCAGTCTAATATCTCTTTTCTCCCTTTCCTTTGGAGCCTCCCAAACTTTGGCAGTGCATGTGTCAACTCCATCATCTCTGTAGATCCCTGGAAAATTTACTGCCAAGGTAAGTGAACTTATCTACAGGCTTCAAAATTTTTCCATTTTCTGTAACTGATTTCACATATAGATAGCATGGTGCTGGTTAGTGAAGAACCTCTGTTTTCTTGGTGTTAATTGTCCTGCCTCATATTCCTCATTTGTGAAATGAGGATTATATAAAAGTCTGTCCTATTGCTTGCCTTATAGAACTGTCAGAATTAAGTGAGATATCAAGTATGAAAATACTTTTTTGAACTCAAAAGTGCTACAAATTGTCATTGTTATTTACATGTAGGGAGGCTCAAAGTTTAGGAGGTTTGCTGTCATTCATACATTAATAATAAAGGCAGAACTGCTTCCCTGAAGGAGAAAACAATAACATTGCCCGGCTAGCATCTGTGCTTAGATAGATTTGCCTGGCAGGACCCAGAGGATATTGGAGACTTGAATGAAAATACCAGTGGCAATTCAGCTATTCTGGAGAGCAATTTGGAACCATGCCCAAAGGGCAATCAAACTGTGTATACTCTTTGACCCAGCAACACCACTTTTAGGTTTGTATCCCAAGGAAATCATAAAATGGGAAAAGGACCCACATGTACAAGAATATTTATAGTATGAAAGAGATCCAAAAAGAGAAACTCCTAGGAACATTGTGGCCAAATTCCAGAGTTCCCAGGTC
>CM053774.1:35932863-35977520 GCA_028658325.1 Potorous gilbertii | reverse complement strand
ACTTAAAGTTTTAGGATCAACTGTTGAGTATTGTTCTTGCTACTAGGAAATAAGAAATACAGGTAATGGGGAATAGAAAGTTATCTGGCCCTACAGGACAAAAGAGAAGATGGGATAAGGGAAGGGAGGGATGATAGAAGAGAGGGCAGATTGGTGATATGGGTAATTAGAATGTCTAGTGTGTCGGGGAGGGGGGAGGGGACAAATGGGGAGAAAATTTTGGAACCCAAAATCTTGTGAAAATGAATGTAAAAAGTTAAATAAATTTATTTTAAATAAATATATAAAATGTAATGTTAAAAAAATAATAAAAAAAATAAAATAAAATAAAATATTTATTGATGGAGGGGGAGCCAAGATGGCAGAGTAACAGAATGGATTTTCTAGAGCTCTGCCCTCAAGTCCAGCCAAATACATATTAAAAAGTGGAACTCAAAATCTTGTGGAAATGAATGTTGAAAACAGAAAATAAATAAATTAAAAAAAAAAAAGAATATTTATAGTAGTTCCTGTTGGGGGTGGCCAAGAATTAGAGATTGAAGGGATGCCCATCAATTAGAGAATGGCTGAACAAGTTGTGGCATATAAATGTAATGGAATAGTATTGTTACACAATAAATGATGAGCAGGCAGATTTCAGAAAAACCTGGAAAGACTTACATGAACTGATGCTGAGTGAAGTGAACAGACCCAGGAGAACTTGGTACATAGTAAAAGCATCATTGTATGATGATCCACTGTGATTGACTTTTCTCTTCTCAGCACTGCAAGGCTCTAAGACAAAAAGATTCATGATGGAAGATGCTATCCACATCCAGATAAAGAATTTTGGAGTCTGAATTCAGATTGAAGCAGACTATTTTTTCTCTTTTGTTTTAATTCTTCTTTTACAACCTTGACTGATGTAAAAATATGTTTAATATTACGTACATAGCCTGTATCAGATTTCATGTCATCTTGGGGAAGGGGAAAAAGAGAGAGGGGAAAAATTTAGAACTCAAAAATTTTATAAAAGTGAATGTTGAAAACTAAAAATCAATCAATTAAAAAAATAGCAGTGGCACAGACATATACAGTTCTGAGGCATTTCTTTGATAGAGCCTCCTAAAATGGGTTTCAGGACACAGGAAATAAGGGAATTGAGTAGAAATTATAAGGATTTTCTGTAGTGAAGTCAGATATTTGGTAAAAGGTCATCTATCTCCCAAGCAGGACAAAGTAATTTAGAAAAATCAGACAGTCTTAGCCCGGGGTCACTGCTGCTTGACTCTTGGCCTCTAACTGAAAGCTGAGCCTTAACGACTAAAGAATTTTCTGCCCATCCTTGCTTGGTGGAACTTTTTTAGTCATCACACCACAGCAAACAGATGCCAAGATAGCCAGCAAGTTCCCTGAAGAGATGAAGACTAGAAGTTGGTCACTCAGAGAATCTTAAAAACCACAAGAATGGAAGCGGCATGTGACCTCAAGAACAGCGTGGCACCATCTAGAAGCAGTCATATAAAAGCAGCTGGGATAAATGCCAGACAAAGGCTATACTCCACAGCCTGGTGCTATTCAGATGTTTTGTTGGAGAATTTCAGATTTCTTGGCTACTTCTCATCTCCATGTTCTTTCTTATGCCATCTTTCTTCTCCTGACCATTCTACTTCTAATCAGAATTTCGGTTTGTCCATTTACTTGAGCTTCTTCTCTAAGGATTCCAGTGAAGAAAGAAGTCTTCAATATGAATAATTCAACTATATATTAGGGAATAAGCATTTATGTACCTACCATATGCCAGACACTATGCTAAATACTTTACAAATATTAATGCAGTTGATCCTTATAAAAACTCTGTGAGGTAGGTGGTGTTATTCCCATTTTTAGAGGTTGAAGAAACTGAGGCAGGGATTAAGTGATCTTGTTCAGGGTCACACAGCTAATAAGTGTCTGGGGCTGGATTTGTGACCCTATGAACTCACTTGACCATGGGAATTTTCTTTTATCTTTTTTTACATTCTTATTAAACACATTTTCATAATAGTCATGTTGCATAGAAGAATTAAAATGAATGGGAGAAACCATGAGGAAAACCAAATCAAAGCATAACACAAGAGAAAATATTCTGCTTCATTCTGTGATTCAATTCCATAGTTTTCTCTGGATGTGGATGACATTTTGCCTCAAGAGTCCTTTGGGAATGTTGTAGGTTCTTGCATTGCTGTGAAGGGCTAAGTCTACCAGAAAAATTCCTTGCACACTGTGGTTGTTATTGTGTACGTTCTGCTCCTTTCACTCAGCATCAGTTCATCTAAGTCTTTGCAGGCCTCTCTGAAGTCTTTCTGTTCATCATTTCTTATAGTACAATAGTATTCCCAATTGGTGGGCATCCCCTTGATTTCCAGTTCTTGGCCATCACAAAGAGAGCTGCTATAAATATTTGTGTATATGTGGGGCCCTTTCCCATTTTTATGATCTCTTTGGGATCTCTGGGATGAGTTTTCTTGGTAAAGATAATGGAGTGTTGTGCCATTTTCTTTTCCAGTAGATCACCTTTTGTTAGCTAGTGTCAACTGCTTCCAAGACAAGGCAGTGATCCATGAGGCAAATCGAGGGTTAAATGATTTGCCCATCTAGGGCGTGTCTGAGACTGGATCTGAACTCAGGTCTTCCTGGTTTTCCTGGCTCTAGTCCAGTGCTATATCCACTGCACCACCGGGTTGCCCCCACAAAAACAAAGAGGTAGATTTAATTCATAGACTTGACTTAAGCTTTTTAAAAGCTGTTCAGGGACTTTTTTTTTTAACTCAGTTCTGATTTCTCATCTAAGAGGAAGACAATTTAGCTAGCAGCTGAGTGAGATGTTACTGTTTTGCTTTCTAGTCCACCTTTTCCTGCTGAGGTGTAAGCTCAATTTTCACGTGAATAGTCTCGGGTTAGGTAAAGGTGAGGGCTTCTAAACCACCGAGCTCTCATGAGGCCCCCCAGGGAACAGCTGGAAATTGAGGAGTGAAACACAAGCTGTCTTGTTTTTCCACCTCTTCTCAGTGGGAACTTGCTGGGGAGAGCATGCCACCCTTGAGAGTGGTCCGTGGTCTGAGCACATCTGTTGTTAATTGGCTAATGGGCTGAGAGCATGCACAGTGTCCATGAGCAAACTATGCAGCTGGGAGAGCTTAAAAGGGGACAGAAAACCCTCTGGAAGAAGAGGGGGCGCTCCATGGGGACAACTCATCCTGCATGCTGACTTGTAGCTGCTATCCAGAATAAAGCCTACACTTCTGTTTGACTCTGAAGGTCTCTTCTCTCATTATGTTTATCTGGTTGGCCACCGAAGACCTGAGTTAGGTAAGAAGGATCTGGCAGCCCCCAGCAGTTAGGCCAGAACATTTTCCCATTTAAAATTTCATTTAATTCGTACATCATTTAAAAAGACAAAAATAAACTGTTCTTTCAACAAAGAGGATGGTCATTGGGTCTTAAGCTTCCTTTTATCCCTCTCATTATTTAGCACAGTGCTAGGAATATGGAAGATACCCCAAAAGATTTCACAAATTAGTTCTAAAGGGAAGGACAAAGCAGAATGCAACAGTTCAGTAATAAAAGTATTTAAAGAATAGCACATTTCCAGCCACAATTCCCATAATTCCATGATATGTACTAGCCTCTAGGTGGCTTGGTAATTGACATTTTATCACAAAGAAATTCTATATTCATATTCTGCTATACTAGCTTTGTGATTGATATCAGAGCCTTAATATTTTGATAATATTTTTACAGGACCTAGCACTCTTCTATATTTAGCTGCAGCTATCTGCCCAGGATACTCTTTCTTATCCTTGAAAAAATATGAATTTTATCCCTTATCAAACACATTGCTCTTTTAACATATTTTCCCTTTTTATTATTTGTTGGCATTAATTGTCTACATTGTCAGAATTTCATTCAAGTGCTTCTCCAGGACTTAAGAATTCGTAGAGATAACGACAGAGATCAATCAATGAACATTTATTAAATATCTACTATGCACCATGTATTGTGTGAGGCTCTGGGGATAGAAATAAATGAAGTGAAATAATCCTTGTTCTCAAGGTGGAACTTCCTTCCTTGAACTACTTAAAAGGAAATAGATATTATTCTGTCTGAGCTGTTTTATATCTAAAGAGTCCTTGAAATTTTATCCATGTGAAAGCTTAACAAAAGCCATGGTCAGGAAAGGTAGGAAAGATACAAGGTTGGATCATTGCGGGGCTGAGATCCTCTCATGGTGATGTAACAACTCATAACTAGAATTTACATCTCTAATGTTTACAATATACATTTAGATTTCCCATGTGTACCCAGGGAATCATATTTGTAATTGTGAATCATCACAATGTTTTTGGACGTGACTTTAGGGGTCACTTTTTTCCTTCTTTCTTTTAGAAAAACAAATCCCTTTCTTAGGAGGAAGACTGTCATAAAATCATAACTCATTACTACCTATGAGTTGTACTCATCTACAATTCACTGCAGCAAAGAATGAATGATTATTGATTACTTTGCAGCTGGTTTCTTATTTGCATTGATAAAGATGGCTTAAGTGTGTGTGACAGCTTTGCGTGCAAATCCGGTATAATTCATGTGACAGGTGCTGAGATGACGCAAGCTGTAGTTCACTTTTGCCTCCCCTGTTCCTGTTGGACAAAACCCTGCACACCCTTTTAAAACAAAAAGTTGACACTAAAACTCATTATGTAACCAAGTCAATATTATATCTAGTTTAAAAAAAGAAAAACTCAGTTCTCCTATCAGGAAGCCTGAGGAATGAAAGTATGAAAGGGTTTCCGTGTTATCCAAAGATCCAAGGTGAACCAGTCATGTGGTGCCAAAGTTTACCTGAGTGGTTCATGAACAGGTTGATTGTCCCTCACAACTGAACAATTCTTGATATCAGCCCCTCCCCCTGCCACAAGTCCCTGATTTGAGAACAAGGGATTTTTTTAAAGATCTCAGAAAAAAAATAATTTTTCTCCTATTTTTTAAAATTAGTACCTTAAATTCAGACTAAACAATATAACAAATCCCTACAATCCTTGAAAATTTGAAATACTGGCTGCTATCCCTTAGCCCGGTGGCTGAAATTTAGAGCTTGGTATTCTGCTTTGGTAATATGCTGAGGGACACTTCCAAAAAGCAGATGGACAGTTTCTGGCTGGTTACCCAGGTTCTGCCATTAGTTGTCAGGCAAGGAAAGAGGGAGAGGCCCCATCCCTACTCTCCCTACATGTGCAATAACCTGCAGTTCATAAACAAAGGAAAATAGCACTAATATACTGTTGTTGTTGAAGCTGTAAATGTGTTCAAGTGTTCTGAAAAATGATTTGGTCTTTTACTAAAAATGTCACCAAATTGTTCTCATGCCTTTTGACTCAGGGATATGCCATTAGTTGTATACCCTTAAGAAAGTCAGAGAGGGAAAAATCCCACAGATACTTAAGGGGTAACTACACAAAGGGAGTCTTGTACCTTACAGGATGTATAGCAGAAATCACATGGAAAAGCCTGGGGATTGCACTAGTTGAGCTTAATGTACCTTTTAGCTCTAGCAAACCAGAATACTAGACTTTATGAAATGGATACCTTTAAGTAAGGGGAAACTATTCAACAAGCACAAGGGAATTAAGGGATGACATTCCCTCAAAAAGGAATTTTTGTTGTTATTGTTTACTTACTGGAACTATAGCAGAGTATAATTCATTCCCAATGAAGATGTAATTTTCCTTAAAACACATGGGTGTTGGGGAAAGTGATTCCAACTCAATCATCTATAATTTATAGTTATAATATAATTTTAACTTTATCCTTTCAATTCCATAGAAGACCTAATGAAAATATAATTTAAAAAAAGAATAGGAAAAATATAAGGGATAAATCTACTGTATGGTACGGGCAGGACCGTGTTAATAGACCAAACAGGGAACCTATTGAATTGAATACTTCTCAATTCTTATTTTGCTTCCAACTTTCTTAAAAAATGAGCATATAAATGAATATTCTTTAGCAAGGAGAATGATCTTCAGACATAATAGGACAGGATGGATATTGTTAATAGGATAATGAAAGCTAAGGTAGGTGAGAATTTACTAAGAGAACACCTAGTTATCATGAATGATTTAAAAACCTTTGGCTCCAATGAATTTTTCCAGCCTACTGTAACAAAACAACTTGGGGATCTGAATTACTGGATCATAGTAACGCCTTTGAAATCATAGTCAATGAGCAATGTGTCATGTCATAGGAAGAAGCAAATGTCCCAAATTTCAACATAATGAATTTCAAGAGCATTGAGTTTCATATCCATCCTCAGAAAAATCAGAATATACGGAATCATTGTGACAATGTACAAAGTATTAACATGGTGTACAGGGTCTGAGTTCTACTATTCATTGTCTCTTTGACCTTGAATAAGTCACTTAATCTTTCTCTGATTCAATTTTCTCATTTGTAAAAAAGATGAGATGACTTTCTCAATCCTCCTAATTCTATATCTATGAGGATTAAGATGAATCCCAAGGAACCGTGAATTTTAGTTTTGAGCCAAAAGATCACTGTTATCAAATACTTGGTGATGTTTGCTGTGACTCTATCTTGATGAATAGGAAAAATGTTTATAATTATTAACATTATTTAATATAATTATTTTCTTTTTCCTTTTTATTAATTAATTTATTTTAGTTTTCAACATTCACTTCCACAAGATTTTGAGTTCCAAATATTCTCCCCATTTCTTCCCTATCCTACCCAAGATGGCATTCATTATGATGAATGCCCCTTTCCCCCATCTTCTATCACCCCTCCCTCTTCTCTTAGCTACTTCCCTTCTATTTTCCTGTAGGGCAAGATAGATTTCTATACCCCATTCTATGTATACCTTATTTCCCAGTTGTATGTAAAAACAGTTTTTAACATTGGCTTTTAAAACTCTGAGTTTTACATTCTCTCTTCCTTCCTCCCTCATTGAGAAAGCAAGAAATTCCATACAGGTTATACATATGTAGTCGTGCAAAACACTTCCATAACAGTCATGTTTTGAAAGACTAACTATGTTTCCCTCCATCCTATCCCACTCCTCATTCATTCTAGTCTCACCTTTGACCCTGTACCTCCTCAAAAATGTTTGCTTCTGATTACTCCCTTCTTCCTTTTGCCCTCACTTATTTAAGTATTTCCTTAAGCATTAAGAGACATTAGAAGGAATGAATAGGTAACCAGATCAATAAGTCATTTAACTTTTCAGTGCTTCCAACACAGTTTTCTTTTTTTCTAAATAATTGCTGAAAGAAGTTCACCCCATTAAAAATGTATCATCTTTTTAAAAGCAAGTCCTCTTCAGGGAGGGACTTGAACCATGCCTTAATCATTTGAGAGCAAAGAAAAAACCAAAGAAAAACGTTCTCATTGTTTATTGGCTACCAAGTGGGTCTATCACTCTATATGGATGGAAGAGTCCAATAAGGAATGATAAGTATACAAATGGGACTTATGCTACAGATGGCATGGAATCATGGAGCTCAGGGGAAGCAATCAGAAATGGTTAGATCATATGTTTCCTGAGACCATATGGCCTCCAGAAAATTGGAAAATGAAAACCTATTTAGGTAAAAGAATAAAGAAGCCAGCCTCCTTGATAAAGGCAGAGTCAGCTGTTAAAATAAACTATCAAATCTGATTTATCAAAACCAATGAAGTTAGAGAAAACAAGTCAAATGTAAGAGAGTTTCTAAGATTTAAGCATTTAGAAATCCAGAAGGGTGAGAATTTCCTAAAACCCAGAGAAAGAAATGTTTGGGAAGCCAAAGGAGAAAAATTCCTTTTTTATGAACTCAAGCCAATGGTCAGGTAAAGGGTGAGGGAAGCTATAGAAGGTTTTAGCAGATCAGAAGTCAAGGAGAAAGAATTAACCTGTGTCAGGGAACATAAAAAAATTGTGTGTGTGTGTGGGGGGGGGAGGGAGGGAGGGAGAAAGGGGGGAGGGTAGAGAGAAGTCTTTCCATATGCTTGATGATATGTATACCATAAGTTAAGGAAGGGGGAATCAGATTCTAGAAGGATGCATACATACATACATACATACATACATACATACATACATATATATATTCTTAGCAAATTAGAAATATTAAAGAACAAGTGAGAAGTGATTTAATATCTATCCCAGATAAGATTAGACTTGTTCAGGCATTTCCCAATTGATGGGTATCCCCTTAATTTCCAATAGTTTGCCACCACAAAAAAGGCTGCTATAAATATTTTTGCCCATTTAGGTCCTTTTCCATTTTTTAGGATCTCTTTGGGATACAAACCTAGTGGTGGTATTGCTGGATAAAAGGGTACACACAATTTGGTTGCCCTTTTGGACATAGTTCCAAATTGCTCTCCAGAGTGGTTGGATCAGTTCACAACTCCACCAACAGTGCATCAGTACCTCAATTTTCCTTCATCCTCTTCAACATTTAACATTTTCCTTTTTTTTTTGTCACATTAGCTGATCTTATAGGTATGAGGTGGTATCTTAGAATTATTTTAATTTGCATTTCTCTAATCAAAAGTGATTTAGAATACTTCTTCATATACCTATAGCTTTGATTACTTCATCTGAAACCTACCTGTTCATATCCTTTGACTATTATCAATTGAGGAATGGCCTGTATTCTTATCAATTTGATTTGGTCCTCTTCATATTTGCGAAGTGAGGCCTTATCAGAGAAACTTGCTGTAAAGATTGTTTCCCAGCTTTTGACTATCCTTCTAATCTTCGTTGCATGGGTTTCATTTGTATAAAAGTTTTAAAATTTAATATAGTCAAAATTAACTATTTTATAATGCTGTTTATCTCTTGTTTGGTCATGAATTCTTCCTCTTCTCATAGATCTGACAGTTAGACTATTCCTTACACTTAAAAAAAATTTGTTAATTTATTTTTGGTTTTCAACGTTTACTTCTGTAAGTTTTAAATTTTCTCCCCCTTCCTCCCTCCTCTTTCCCTATAATGGCATGCTCTCTGATATGAGCTGTACATGTACATTCCTATTAAAACACATTTTCACATTAGTCATGTTGCATAGAAGAATTATCATGAATAGGAAAAACCATGAGAAAGAAAAAACAAAATAGAAAAGAGAATAGTCTGCTTTGCTCTGCATTCCAACTCCGTATTTCTTTCTCTGGATGTGGATGACATTTTCCATCATGAGTTCTTTGGAACTGTTTTAGGTCCTTGCATTGCTGAGAAGGGCTAAGTCTATCAAAATCAGTCATGGCACACTGTGGCTGTTACTGTGTACAATGTTCTCCTGGTTCTCCTCACTTCAGTTCATTTAAGTCTTTCCAGGATTTTCTGAAGTTCATTATTTCTTATAGCACAATACTATTCCATTACATTCATGAACCACAACTTGTTCAGCCATTCCCCAATTGATGGGCATCCCCTCAATTTCCAGTTCTTGGCTACCACAAAAAAGAGCTTCTAGAAATATTTTTGTACATGTGGGTCTTTTTCCCGCTTTTATGATCTCATTGGGATACAGCCCTAGAAGTGGTATTACATTTTTATAGCCTTTTGGGCATAGTTCCAAATTGCTCTCCAAAGTGGTTGGATTAGCTCACAGCTCCACCAATGTATTAGTGTTCCAACTTTCCTACATCTTCTCCAATATTTATCATTTTCCTGTTTTGTCATGTTAGCCTGTCTGATAGGTGTGATGTTTTTCCTTACTCCTTTAATTGCTTATGGTGTCACCTTCGTCTAAAGCATGCCCCCATTTTGACCTTATCTTGGTATAGGGTGTGAAATGTTGGTGTATATCTAGTTTGTGTCCTATTGTTTTCCAATTTTCCCAGGAGTTTTTGTTAAAGAATGAGTTCTTATCCCAAAGCTGGGGTCTTTGGGCTTATCAAATAGTAGATTATTGACTACTGTGTTTTGTGTATGTAAGCTATTCTACTGATCCACTACTCTATATCTTAGGCAGTACTAGATGTGTTGATGATTACTGATTTATAGTATAGTTTGAAATCTGGTATTGCTAGACCACCTTCCTTTGTACTTTTCATTAATTCCCTTGATATTCTTGACCCTGTGTTCTTCCAAGCAAATTTTATTTTTTCTAGCTCTATAAAATATTTTTTGAGTAGTTTGATTGGCATGGCACTGAATAAGTAAATTAGTTTAGGCAGACTTGTCATTTTTATTATATTGGCTCGGCCTACTCATGAGCAATTGATATTTTTCCAGTTGTTTAGATATGACTCTATTTGTGTAAAAAGTGTTTTGTAATTGTGTCAATATAGTTTCTGGGTTTGTTTTGGCAAGTAGACTCCCAAATGTTTTATATTGTCTACAGTTATTTTAAATGGAATTTTTCTTTCTATCTCTTGCTGCTGGACTTTATTGGCAATATACTGAAATGCTTATGATTTATGTGAGTTTATTTTATATCCTGTAACTTTTCTCAAATTGTTTATTATTTCACATAATTTTTTAGTTGGTGCTCCAAGTCTATCATTATATCATCTGCAAAGAGTGATAGTTTTGTTTCCTCATTGCCTATTTTAATTTCTTCCATTTCTTTTTTTTTCTCTTATTGGTATAGCTAACATTTCTAGTACTATATTGAATAATAGTGGTGATAATGGGCATCTTTACTTCACCCTTGATCTTACTGGAAAGGCTTCTAGCTTATCCCCATCATAGGTAATGCTTGCTGATGTTTTTAGATAGTTACTGCTTATCATTTTAAGGAATGCTCCTTTATTCCTATGATCTCTAGTGTTTTTAATAGGAATGGGTGCTGTATTTTGTCAAAAGCTTTTCCATGGATCTATTGAGATAATCACATAGTTTTTGTTGGTTATCTATATGGTCAATTATATTCTGCTCAAAAACCTTTAAAGACAACCCATTGCCTCTAGGATGAAATGCAGACTCTTCATATTGTCCTTTTCCATGATCTGGATCTAACTCTATCCTTCTAATTTTCTCTCACAGTACTTTTGATCACATGCTGTAGTATTGACTGTTTTGTGAACTTGCCTTGTCTTGATGATGCAGTATGGGGTAGTGTTTAGTTAGGAATACTTAGGTTAAAGTACTTACCCAAATACATCACAATATATGACCTTTGAAAAACCACTTCAGTCTCAGTTTTCATACTGATAAAATGAGGGCATTGGATTTGATAACCTCTAGGTTCTTTTCCTGCTCTAAATCTATGACTCTTTGATCCTTTGTTTTTGGTCCTTACACATTTCTTTTTTTTATATTAGTTAATTAATTTGTTTTCAATTTTCTGCATTCATTTCCATATGTCTTAGATTTTTCCCCCTCTCACTACCCCCTCCCTCCCCGAGACAGCATGCAATCTTATATAGGTTGTACACATTCATTCTTATTAAATACATTTTCACTTTAGATATGTTGCATAGAAGAATTAAAATGAATGGAACACAAACCATGAAAACAAAACAAAACATAACACAAGAGAAAATGGTCTATCTCCATTCTGCAATCCAAATTCCATAGTTCTTTCTCTGAATGAGGAAGGCATTTTGCCTCAAGAGCCCATTGGGAATTTTTTAGGTCCTTGCATTGCTGTGAATGTTCTAAGTCCACCAGAAAAATTCCTCACACACTGTGGTTGTTGCTGTGTACAAAGTTCTATTGGTTCTGCTCCTTCTGCTCAGCATCAGTTCATGGAAGTCTTTCCACTTTTTTCTGAAGTCCACCTGCTCATCATTTCTTATAGCATGATAGTATTCTATTACATTCATATACCATAGCTTGTTCAGCCATTCCCCAAGTGATGTGCATACTCTCGATTTCCAATTCTTGGCCACCACAAAGAGAACTGCTATAAATATTTCTGTACATTCCTCACACATTTCTTAAGGAAACATCTGCAGAATGCACCCATGCCTTTATGTCTCCCCATCTATACCTTTTGGAATTCCTATCTTTCTCCCTGGGCCAAAAATTAATGTGCCAGCTTCTCTAAGGAAATTTCTCTCATGCTATACCCTCCACTTCTCTCCCTCACCAATCGGAAAAATGATCTTTTGTGACCCCAGTGTTTCCCATAGGTTGCATGGAATTGTTTTATGCTAGAAATATTTTCCACTATAAAATGTTAAATATGAAATGATGCATCAAAATACATTATATACTTATTATGATGCAGTATGAATGTAGCCTGAATTTCCTTTATTTTCTTCCAAAAATTTTTACCTGCTCTTTACTGTGAAGGCATCATTAAGTCCCCTAGAATCCAGTTCATATTTGGGGGTCTCCAAAATAAATTAAAACATAAAAACTTGGAAAATATTGCTGTAGAAATCTGTAAGGTCTATATTTTCTCAGGATCTAAGAAGCATTCTTTAAGCACTTACTATGTACCATTTGCTAAGACAGGTGCTGGGGATACAAAGTAAAAAACAAAATCATTCCTTCCCTTGAGAAGCTTCCATTCTATGGGGAAGGAGGGAATATGTACAAGGATAAGTAAAGACAAAATATGCAAGATAAATATAAAGCAATTTTGTAGGTTTGGAACTGGAATAGAAATTGGAAATGATCTCCAAGGGAGCAGGCACTTGAGTTGACCCTTGAAAGGAGTCAGGGATTCCAAAAGACAATTGAGGAAAGAAAGCATTTCAGTCATGAGGACCAGTTTGTGCAAGGGCATAGAGGGGAATGATGTGAAATCAACTTTGAAAGACAGGAGGTTGGAGCCAGATTGTTGAGGATTTTAAGTATAAAAGAGAGATGTGATTTTTTTTTCCTCTGAAGCAATTTGGAGTTACTGAGACTTCTTGGCATGTAAGTGTCATGATGAGATCTATGTTTTTGGATAATTAATTTGATAGCTGTATGAAGGATGGACGGGATAGTAGGTGGATGGCAGCGAAATCAATTAAAAGACTCTCTAAATACTCCACACAAGAGATAAAGAGGCCCTAAATTTGTGTGGTGATTGGTGAGTAACAATAAAGGAGGTGAATGTGAAAGATATTGTGTAGGTAGAACTGACAAGACTAAACAACTGACTGGATATGGGTGATAAGGGAGAATAAAGGGTTGAAGATGACCTTGAGTTTATGAATTGCAGTTACTAGATAGATGGTAGTTCCTATGACTGAAATAAAAAAATTGAAGAGCAATTTCCTTTTCTTTCCTTTTTGAGGGAAAGATAATGAGTCCAAGTGAAGATAACCAATGAGGGACTGGAACTTAAATAAACAATTTGAGAATCATCTGCTTAGACATGAAAGTTCAACTCTTACAGGCTGATGATCATCAAGATAAAATGAAAGAGATATGAGAAGAGGACAGTAGATAGGGACATTGATGATCCTGCAAAGAAGAAAGAAAGCAGTATCCAGAAAGGTTAGAGAAAAACCAAGAGCGCATAATTGTTATTATTTTAAAATCACCCAATAGAGGTTTTCCATTTTTTCTTTCTTCTTTAGATTTCCCCAGTTACATATGAAAACAATTTTTAGCCTTCATTTTTAAAACTTTCAGCTCCAAATTTCCTCTCCCTTCCCCCATTGAGAAGGCAAGCAATTTGATAGATGTGTAGTCATGCAAAATATTTCCATAATAGTCATGTTGTGAAAGAAAACATAGACCAAAAACAAAAACCTTTAAGGAAAATAAGGTAAAAAAAGTATATTTCAATCTGTCTTCAGACACCATCAGTTGTTTCCCTAAGGATGGATAGCATACTTCATCATAGTCCTTTAGAGTTGTCTTGGATCATTGTATTGCTGAGAATAGCCGAGTCATTCACAGCTGATCATCTTACAATATTGCTGTTACTTTGAACACTTTGCATCAGCTCATGTAAATCTCTCTGGGTTTCTCTGAGAGCATTGGACTCTCAATATAGTACAATAGTATTATTATAGCATAATAGCATTGCATCACAATTTGTTTAGCCATTCCCCAATTGATGGGCATACTCTTAATTTTCAATTCTTTGCCACCAGAAAAGAGGTGCTATAAATATTTTTGTACATACAGGTAATTTTACTTTTTTAAAATCTGTTTTGGATATAGACCTAGTGTTGAGGGTCAGGGTGGAGTGCAGTTGACAAGATCAGGATAGATCTTCAGGGAAACTGTTCTTTGAGACTGTGCTCATTACCATCTAGAATACAGAAAACAAGGGATATGTAAAATAGATGCCCTCTAGGCTCACAGTCTTTAAGATAAGACTGATTAAATCTCTAGGGCAGGAGACTAGCAGAATGTCATATAGGCTTGCAATTTCTGTCTATAAATACCTGGACCCTCAGATGATAAATGGATTTGGTCTTTCTTCTCCCACCACCTGTGTCTTTCTTCTTAACCACAATCACTGAGCCATGTAGGGATGCAGACTGTCCACTACAGACCTAGTAGTGGTATTGCCAGGTCAAAGGATATGCATGGTTTTACAGTCCTTTGGGTAGGGCTCTACAGAATGGTTGAATTGCTCTACAGAATGATTGAAAAAGTTCACAGCTCTACCAACAGCATGTTAATGTCTCATTTTTTCCACACTCCCCTCCACCATCATTTTCCTTTTCTGTCCTATTAGCTAATCTAACAGGTATGAGGCAGTATCTTAGAACTGTTTTAATTTGCATCTCTCCAAGTGGGTTAGAACATTTTTTCATATGGTTATAGATAGCTTGGATTATTCATCTGAAAACTCTTCTCATCTTTTGATCATCTGTCAATTTGGGAATATCTCTTATTTTATAAATTTGATTCCATTCTCTATATGTTTGAAAAGGAAGGCATTTATCAGAGAAACTTGCTTCAAAATCTCTTTCCACAGTTACTATTGCTAATTGTATTTCCTTCCATCCTATTCCCCTCCTCTGCTTATTCTATCCTCTCTCCCCTTTCCCTCTGTCCCTCATAAATGTTTTGCTTCTGACTACCCCTCCCCCAATCTAGCTTCCCTTCTATTACCACCTCTTTCTCTTATCCCCTTCCCCTCCTATTTTATGTTAAATGGATTTATATACCCAATTGAGTGTGTATGATATACATTGCATGTCATTCCCTCTTTGAGATAATTCTGATGAGAATAGGATTCGCTAACTCTCCTTCACCTACCCCCTTTTCCCTTCTCTGTAAAAGCTTTTTCTTGCTTCTTTTATGGGAGATAATTTATCCCACTTTGCCTCTCCCTTTCTCTTTCTCCCAGTACATTCCTCTCTCACTATTTAATTTAATTTTTTAGATATTATCACTTCACATTCAATTCTATCTATCCTAATAATGAGAAAGTTCCTATGAGTTTACAAGTATCATCTTCCTATGTAGAAATGTGAACAGTTTAATCTTATTAAGTCCCTTATGATTTCCCTTTCCTATTTACCTTTTTATGGTTCTCTTGAGTCTTGTATTTGAAAGTCAGATTTTCTATTCAGTTCTGAACTTTTCATCAAGAATGTTTGAAAGTCATCCATTTCTTTAAATGTTAATTTTTCCCCTCTGAAGGATTATACTCAGTTTTTCTGGGTAAGTGATTCATGGTTGTAATACTAGCTCCTTTGCCCTCTGGAGTATCATATTCCAAGTCCTCATATTCTTTAATATAGAAACTACTAAATCTTGTGTTATCCTACCTGTGGCTCCACCACACTTGAATTTTTTTTCTGGTTGCTTGCAATATTTTCTACTTGATCTGGGAGGTTGGGAATTTGGCTATAAAATTTCTGACAGTTTTAATTTTTGGGATCTCTTTCAGGTGCTTGATCACTGGATTCTTTCAATATTTATTTTACCCTCTGGTTCTAGAATATCAAGGTAATTTTCCTTGATAATTTCATGAAAGATGATATTTAGGCTCTTTTTTTGATCATGGTTTTCAGGTGGTCCAATAATTTTTAAATGATCTCTCCTGGATCTATTTTCCAGGTCAGTTGTTTTTTCCAATGAGATATTTCACATTTTCTTCTATTTTTTGTTCTTTTGGTTTTGTTTAATTGTTTATTGATTTCTCATAAACTCATTAGCTTCCGTTTGCTCCATTCTAATTTTTAAGGAATCATTGTCTTTAGTGAACTTTTGTACCTCTTTTTCCATTTGGCTAATTCTGTTTTTGAGGTATTCTTCTCCTCATTGGTCTTTTGAACCTCTTTTTACCATTAGTTCTAGTCTGTTTTTTAAGGTGTTATTTTCTTTAGCATTTTTTGGGTCTCTTTTAGCAAGCAAAATCATTTTTCATGATTTTCTTGCATCCTTCTCATTTTTCTTCCCAATTTATCCTTTGTCTCTCTAACTTGATTTTCAAAATCCTTTTTGAGCTTTTCTATGGCCTGAGACCAATTCATATTTTTCTTGGAGTCTTTGGATATAGGAGCTTTAACTTTATCTTCTGAGTTATTTCTATGGTCAGATTTTGTTTTCTGTTGTTTGGTCATTTTCCCCATCTATTACTTGATGTTTAACTCTTTGTTAAAGTGGGGTTTTCCTTCAAGTGTAGAGGGAACACTGTCCCAAGCTTCAAGGGTTTTGTGCAGCTATTTTCAGAAATACTTCTAGGGATCTGTTAGTTTTCAGTTTTTCCAAGGTGGTATGATCTAAGGAGAAGTGTGTTTACTACTCTCCTGCCTGTACTTTAGTTTGTGAGAAACCACAAGCACTCTTTTGTGCCCTGGAACTGTGAAGAGGGGTTCCTGATTCACTGTGGTAGCAAACTCTGGTGTGCTAATACTCCTCCTAGCCCTGGGACTGCCATCCAGGACTGCCACCCAAATCCGAGTATGGGCAAAGCAGCAGAGTCCTGTCTTAATGCTAGAAAAAAGACCCTTGTGATCTCTTTTTAATGAGTTCCACCCCATACCATCTGTAGAATGAAAGCTGTGGAAGCAGCCACTGCAGCTGCTGATTCAGTAGCTCCCAAGACCTGCTCCTGGTTTGCTGGGGCAGTGGCTGTGCTGGTGCAGCCTGTGTGGGATTGTGCTGCACTCTCACCCACATGTTACAGACCTTTCCTGCTGATCTTCTAAGTTGTCTTTGGTGTTTTTGTTTACTCCTCCATGTATTTCACCTGTTGCACTTTCTATTCTTCCTCTTTTGAAGATATGTTTACCTCTGTGGCTGATGCAAAAGCTTATATAAGCCTTCTTTGATCATAGTATGTTATTTTTTGACCAGGTCCTTGTACCAAGAATCTCTTGGTAGAATAGACTGATTGCAGATGGATTCTTGTACCTTCTCCTTCAGACCCAAAGCATCCACACACACTCCACTTCTCTACTTCTTTAGTTTTGTGACTGGGCTTGATCAGTATCTACAGATTTTTACATTAGGAGAAGGGATGGGTACTCTGCACTGAATTTCTCTCATATTGGGGTTCTCTAACCTGCCTTACATAAATGGAAAGATGGTTTCTCTCCTCCTCTTCATGTGGCTGGGCAGAATCTTTCTTATTGCAACAGTTTATTGGGAGAAGGGCAGCAGTTGAATATACCGCAAATTCTGGAGTAGGTGATTAATACATGAGTGAGTAAAGGTTAGTTTGTGAACTATGCTGGGGTTTTGAGACTGGTGGAAAAAAAGAGTGCTGAATGAACATGTTATGAATTAGTCCCCATTGTTAATTTATTTTTATTACTATTGGGTTGCTTTCTTGACCTATGGATTTAACTATATATTTTTCTACCCCTAGTGTATAATTCCCTCATTCCATTTTTTTCTTTTGGAATTAATGAGACTAGAGAAAATATCTAATCCTTTTTGTTCCTGTCTTTGTTGGCCACATATCATAGAGAGCATGTATTATGCAAACCCAGGAAAAAAAAGAGTAGCCAGTAGGAAATGGTGGGTCAGTAGTGTCAAATACTTTGGAAAGGTCAAGAAAGATTGACATTGGACACTTTTCATACATTTTTCAAGAAAAACTTATGATTCATTAACATCAGTCAGACATCAGATTCTGATCAGCCAACTTAACCTATTTCCAGGTAGGTTGCTCAGGCCTGATCAGATGGATTCTTTGTAAATAGTTAATTGGGAGGAAATGATACTTTCCACTGATATTTGAAGATAGTAACTTTTGAATAGGGCTTTGCAAAAGACAGTTGGAGGTTCCAACTGTACCTCCTTGGAACCTTCCTGTTCTCTGTACTAGGGAAAAGGTGACTGGCTGTTGACCATGGTGGTGTAAACAATCCAACAGATCAACTGTAGAAACTCAGACTATGTGGTTTAAGATCTTTCTTGTCCTATGAGGAAGAAAATTGGTCAGATTTAAAAGAAGGTACTGTAATGGTAAGGACTTGTGATATAATTATAAATCTCAAGCTATAGTTTGACAATAATTATAGCTAGCATTTATATAGTGCTTCATATATGCTAGACACTGTGCTAAGGGTTTCACGATTAATTCGTTTGATCTTCACAACAACTGTGGGCAATAGGGGCTATTATTATTCCATTTTACAGATGAGGTAAGTGAGGCAAACAGAAGTCAAGTGACTTGCCCAGAGTTACATACCTACTAAGTGTTTGAAGCTGTATTTGAACTTAGATCTTCCTGACTCGAGTCTCTAGCTGCTTCTATGTAGTTTAATTATAATTTTAATTACCAATTGACAGAATAACTGAAAGTAATTCATGAGGCATGAATAGAAGTTATTTGAAGAAATTCGAGAGAACTGAGTGAAAAAGTTTTAATTTAACTGAGCAATTAGTTGAATTGATATAGTAGATATAGTTACAGCTGGATAAATTTCAGAGCCCCAGTGAAACTACAATAAAATTGTTTATGTCTCCTAAGAGTTATTGACGTGGAAGAAAATTCTGGGCTAGGATTTTCTTTTATGTTTTCTTTAGTTCCACCTATTTCAGGGATAGCAAGGAAAACCAAAATGAATCCAGTTTGATCAAATGTTAAAGTGCCTGCTTCAAACACATATTTTGAGGAACTTAAAACTTAAAAGCTCCTTTTGTTTGTTTGAAGTTTATTTATATAGTAGAGACATGTTTAGGGCAATTTAGTGAAAATGACTCTTATTTGTTTAAACAGATGGGAAAACCTCTTTTATATGCTGTGGTTTTACTATGGATGATGCCTGATTTATCATTAGGAGTAACATATAAAAATAAAGGCAAGTTGTACCAATCTCTTATTTAATATGTTTTTGTCTCCTTTTTGAGGGTTCTCATTTTTATGCTTCCTTTACCTTCTGTTATTATACATTTCTTTTTTGTTTCTTTTAATTTCCCCTATATCTCATTTCTACATAGCAATTCATGTTCAACTGTTTCTGATAATAGAAATACACTCATTTTGTTTTTGTTCTTATCTGTCCTTCATTAAAGTCCTATTCTTGTGCTTAATTGTATCTTTGACATGTTTGCTTTTCAAAGGACATGGCATCAGTGGTCCTGGAAGATCCTAAGAAGGGGGAGAAACTTCAAGTGACTGCCTATCCTTACTGTGAGGACTGGCCACGCTAATGGTACAGAGGCATAAGCCTAGAAAGATGCCCACCAGAGAATGAAAGCATTTAGCTACAATGTTTCCAGAAGAGTGTCTATGTCATGTAGTGGCAGTGATCCATATCCGTGGAAAGAATACATACAATGATAAAAACACAACTTCTCTCCCATTGTAATATTTTGCAGTTTTTGTTCACCTAACATGGAACATGTCAAGGATATATGATCTCACATTCTCCCAAACCTTTACATTTTCCTAAGGCGCTTTGTCTTTGTCTCATTTTATGTTGTATTATACATTTTTTGTGCATCTCCTATCAGATTTCAATCTTTTTGAAGGCAGGAACTGTGTCATTCTTCATATTGTATACCTACTGTCTAATAGTACTTTGCACATTTAACTCATTCAATTGAATAATTCCTCTTTTAATTTTTTTTGGAATAAATCTTTTAAATTTTATACTTGGAGTAATTAAGTAAAAATGGACTCTTGCTTGTTCAAACAGATGGAATTTTTAGATTTTGTGACTTTCCTTTGCACATTACCTAGTGGTTGTCCCTTCACTGTGCTCACTCCAGAAAAAGATATATCCAGCTCCAACTTCAGTAAGCTAGCTTTCATTTGCCAACCTTGTTTCACTCAGGGCTGCTATTTGGATGAGATACCTGTTGAGTTCTCTTGCAATAAGAGCAGTTCTTTCAGGTCTAGTGGATTTTGGGTTGTCTATTAGTGTAAGCATGTTCCATGTGCTGATGATGAGTGGAATCATCTTTGCAGATGTTTTCTGCATTTTTTTTTTGTTTTGACCACATAATGGGATTCCCCGCCTGCTGTGGTAATCAGGCCAGGGCTGGATAAGCAGGCAATGTTTAGGGCACCTTTTCTAGCCCCCTTCCTCACACCACGAGGAGAGCAGTGTGATCCTTAAAAGGCTACTTAGACACCCAGGGGGCTGCTGAGTCCCACTGCTGCTTCCAGTGAGAAATGACCGTATGGCCTGGGCCACCTGTGTATAGGGTTGTGAATACAGCTTCCAGTATATCTGCACCTGCTGCTTCATCACTTGCTGCTTCATCACTTGTCTGTCACCACAGGACTTTGAGGTATAATAGTGAAATGAAGCTGGCATGGGTTTTGCAATCAAAACTAATATAATCAGCAATCTGGTATGCCTGCCAAAAGGACTGAACGACAGGCTTGTGAAAATGTGATTGCCAATTCACAGGAAAACGCTATGTCACCATCATCAGTGCCTGTGCTCCCACCATGGCAAACCCTGATGAAGTCAAAGAGAAATTTTATGAAGACCTAGAGACCCTTATCGTCAATGTGCTGAAAGAGAACAAGCTTATTATTCTTGGTGACTTTAATGCTAGAGTAGGTCAGACTACCAGACTTGGCAGGGAGTCCTAGGGAGGAATGGAGTTGGAAACAGCAACAGCAATGGTCATTTACTGCTGAAGACTTGGGCATTGCATGACCTTCTCATCACCAACACTGTCTTCCCTTTACCTAAATTCAACAAAACTTCATGGATGCCCCCTCGCAGCAAACATTGGCATCTAATAGATCATGTGACTGTAAGAAGAGACAGATAAGATGTGAGAGTGCTGGACTGATCATAGACTTATCCTTTCCAAGCTAAGTATTCACATTCTTCAAAAGCGTCATCCCCAAGGCAAAATGACTACCAGAAGAATTAATGTCAACAAATGAGAGCTCTTCACTGAGTATGAAAAGTTTGTTGCTTACTTGAAGGGAAAGTTGAGCCAACACATAGTTGGCAACAGTGGAGCAGCAAGAGTGGCAGCTTTCAGAGATTTGGTGTACAGCACTGCATTTGTTCATCTGTGTCAGAACACTAACAAACAC
Organism: Potorous gilbertii; assembly: GCA_028658325.1. Lineage (NCBI taxonomy): Eukaryota > Metazoa > Chordata > Mammalia > Diprotodontia > Potoroidae > Potorous > Potorous gilbertii. The sequence goes on along the minus strand of CM053774.1, from coordinate 35,956,179 downwards.
CAAGAGTGGTTTGATGAAAATGATGGGGAAATTCAGAAGCTTCTCAATGAAAAAAACGAACTCCACAAGATTTACCAGCAGGATAGTTCATCCACCTCTGAGAAAGCAGCATTTAATTCTATCAAAAGCAAAGTGCAAGCAAAGCTTAGAGAGATGCAGGATCCCTGGCTCAGTAAGAAGGCAGATGAAACTCAGTTTTATGCTGATAGTAACAATCCAAAGTGCTTTTATGATTCCCTGAAAGCTATTTATGGACGAAAAACTTATGGTGCATCACAACTATGCAGGGCTGATGGAGCTACATTGATTAATGATAAGGACATGATCCTAGAGAGATGGGCTGAATACTTCCATAGTGTTCTCAACAGACTATCAATCAATGCTGAGACAATTGGCTATTTACCTCAGATTGAGGTCAATCCCTCCTTATCTGAACTTCCAACTGAATAAGAAATTTTGAGGGCCATTAGGCTCCTTTCATGTGGCAAAGCACCTGGTGCTGATGGTATTCCAGCTGAGATTTACAAGGTAGGGGGACCATTGCTAATACAAAAGCTGACAAAATTTTCCAGGTTATATGGCAAGAGGAGGTTATCCCCCAGGAGTTCAAGGATGCCTCCATTGTCCATCTCTATAAGGGTAAAGGGAATATATTGTCCTGCGACAATCATGGCGGGATCTCTTAGTCATTGCTGTCAAAATTCTTACTAGAGTCCTCCTTAATAGGCAGAACCTTCAACTGGAAGATAGGCATATACCTGAGAGCCAGTGGGCTTCAGAAAGGGCTGAGGAACAATCGATATGGTGTTTGCTGCCCAACAACTCCAGGAGAAATACCAGCAGCAGAACAGAGGTCTGTATACAACATCTGTTGATCTGACTAAGGTCTTTGACACTGTTAGTCGTGAGGGCTTATGGAAAATCATGACAAAATTTGGTTGCCCAGAGAAATTCATCAATATTGTACATCAATTTCATGATGGCAATATTTGCCTGGATTCTGGATAATGGACAAAGCTCTCGTGCCTTCCCAGTCACCAATGAAGTGAAACAGGGCTGTATGGTTGCTCCCATGCTTTTTACCATGATGTTTTCAGTCATATTGACAAATGTTTTCAATAAGGATAAGCATGGCATCAAGGTCAACTACCATAATGATGGTAAGTTCTTCAATTTGGAAAGGTTACAAGCCAAGACCAAAGTGGAGGGGATGTTAGTGCATGATTTTCTGTTTGCAGATGATTATGACAAAGTATGGATCAATTCTCTGCTGCCTGTGCTAATTTTAGCCTAATAATTAACACCAAGAAAACACAGGTGCTCCATCAGCCACCACCACACCATGCATAAGTGGAACCATCAGTTACAACAAATGGAGACGTTTTGAATACTATGGATAAGTTCACTTTGATAGTGTATTTGTGAGGCTGACACACTCATTGCCAGAGTGTTTGGGAGGTTCCAAAGAAAAGTTTGGCCTAATAATTAACACACACACACACACAAACACAGGTGCTCTATCAGCCACCACAACACCATCCATACATGGAACCATTGGTTACAACAAATGGAGTTTTGAATGCTTTGGATAAGTTCATTTACCTTGAGAGTGTACTTTTCAGGGATGTGCACATGGACAATGAGGTTAATGCACACATTGCCAGAGCTGGCTCAGTGTTTGGGAGGCTCTGAAGAAAGGTGTGGGAGAGAAGAGGTAGTAGACTGACTACCAAACTGAAGGTCTACAGAGCCATTGTGCTGACCTCGTTGTTATATGCTTGTGAGACCTGGACAGTCTGCCAGTGCCATGCGAGGAAACTAAATCACTTCCATTTCAACTGTCTTAGGAACATTCTGAGGATCACCTGGCATGATAAGGAACTAGACACTGAAGTCCTTGCTCGAGCTAAACTGCCAAGCATTCAAACTATGCTTCAGAGAGCTCAACTCCGATGGGTTGGCCCCGTTGTTTGAATGCAAAATGTACACTTGCCAAAAAGACTATTTTATGGAGAACTTGCATGGGGCAGGCAATCACGTGGTGGCCAGAAGAAACGATATAAGGCCACTCTCAAGAACTTTGGATTTGACTGTGCAACATGGGAGACACTGGCACAGGATCGCTCAGCATTATGTGCCCACATAAGAAAAGATACTGTGCTGTTTGAGCAAAGCAGAATTGAGCCAGTACAAAGTAAAAGCAGGATGTGCAAATTTGGGATATCCACCCCAAATATTCATACGGATTATCTGTGCCCAACCTGTGGTAGAGCATTTGGAGCTCCTATTGGTCTGATCAGTCACAGTCAGACACATTGAAATTTCACTTTACAATGGTGATGTCATTTTGATCCTCTTGAAGGACAACAACCAAACAACCAGCCAACCTAGTGGTTGATAGTTGTACTGATGTTAGTACCAATCAAAAAGCTAGTAGGCTAAATATGAAGTGAAATTTCTTTCGAGGAAACTAGTATTAAATTAATTAATAGGGAATGGGTAGTATCAAACTTAATATATTACCTTAGTAAATTCTGGGAAAACTTTCACCCTTTCTGCCTCTGGAAGTTGATTTGCTTTAAGCAAATCACATGCTTATCAATAACTCTTTATCAGAGAAATTTGCTACAAAGATTCCTCCCCTTCCCCATTCTATTATTTCCCTTTTTATCCTATCTCTATAATTTTTTTATGTGCAGAAACCTTTCAGTGTCATGTAATCAAAATTATGTATTTTATCTTTTGTAATTACCTGTATCCCTTGTTTGATTAAGACTACATCTCTGTGAAAAGTATATAATTTTTAATGATATGATTAAGATCACATCTCAGTTTGGAATGTATTGTGGAATATGATGTAAGGTGTTAAGCCTAATTTTTAATGATGTCTTTTATTTATTTTGCTTTAAACATTATTTTATTTTATTTTTTACCATAATTACAAGTCAAGAAAATTTTTAGTTTTCATTTTTACAAGGTTTTGAGTTCCAAATATTTCTCCCTCCCTCCTCTCTTTGGAAAATGGTATACAATTTGATATTGTTTATACATATTCTCTCATGTAAAACATATTTTCATATTCATCATGGCTGTGTAAGAAGAAGCAGACCAAAAACAAAAGAAAAAGCACAAGAATGAATGAAATAAGTGAAAAAAACATTCTTTGATCTGCATTCAGAGTCCATCAATTCTCTGTCTGAATATGGATAGGATTCTGTTTTGTAAGTCCTTTGTACTTGTCTTGGTTCATTGTGTTGCTGAGAAAAGCTGAGTTATTCATAGTTGATCATCGCATGATGCTGCTGATACTGTGTACAGTATTTCCTGGGTTCTATACATTTTGCTTTGCATCAGTTTGTACAAGCCTTTCCAGTTTTTCCTTTACTCTGTGTGTCTACTTCAAGTTTGTTTCTTTTAATCAACCTGTTGTAGGATACTGGCTTTTGATCCACTCTGCTATCTGCTTCCATTTTATGGGAGAGTTCATCCCATTAGATTCACAGCTATGATCACTACCTGTGTATTTCCATCCATCTTATTCTTCTTCCTGTTTGTCGTCTCTCTCCTTTCATCCTTTCCCACATCATAAATGTTTTGCTTCTGTGTACCACCTAACCTGATCTGTCCTCCTTTTATTTAATTTCCTCCCCTCCTACTTCCATTTCATGTAAGACCAGATTCTATATTCATTTGATTGTTTATATTATTTCCCTCTTTCAGCCAATACTTATGAGAGTAAGATTCAAGCAATGCCCATTGCCCATGTTCCTGCCAACAGTGATAGATTTTTCTTGCCTCTTCATATGAAATAATTTGCCCCATTCTGCCCCTCCCTTTCTTCTGCACCCATTTTACTACTTTTTTCTCATTCCTTAATTTTTTTTATGTCATTCCCTCAAATGCACCTATACTCATACACTCTATTTTTATTCCTTCTATCTGTACTGTCAGTGTTACAATTTTTAAGAGTTCCAAGCATCATCCATGTAAAGATATAAATTATTTAACTCTATTGATCACTTATGTTTTCTTTCTCTTTTTATCTATTTGTTCTTCTCTTGAGTCTTGATATTAGAGGCCAAATTTTTGGTTTAGTTATTTTCTTCTTATGAAAGCTTGAAATCCTTCTGTTTGTTGAATGACAATTTTTTCCATTGATACATTAATGCTTAATTTTGCTGAGTAAGTGATTTTTGGTTGTAGTCCTAGTTCCTTTGCCTTTCAGAATGTCAAGTTCCATGACCTCTGATTCTTTAATAATGCAGCTGTTAAGTCCTGTGTCATCCTGATTGTGATTCCTCAATACTTGAATCATTTCTTTCTGGTCACTTGCAGTATTTTTTTCCTTGACCTTTTTCCCATGAGGCATTTAATATATTCTTCATTTTTTTCATTCTTTTGAATTTGTTTGACTGATTTATGATGCCTCATACAGTCATTTGCTTCCACTTGCCCAATTTTAACTTTTAAGGTGTTTTTCTCAGTTAGGTTTTGTACTTTTCCATTTGGCCAATTGTGCTCTTTAAGGAGTTGTTTTCTTAAGTGAATTTTTGTATCACAGTTTTCATTTAGTCGACTCTACTTTTTAAGCAGCTGTCCAAGTTGTTGATTCATTTTTCATAATTTTCTTCCCTTATTCTCATTTCTCTCCCTCATTTTTCTTCTACTTCTCTTATATAACTTTTAAGCTCCTTTTTTAGCTCTTCTATGAGTTCTTTCTCAGCTTGAGACCACTTCAGTTTTTCTTTGAGATTTTGTGCATAGGTGTCTTGACATTGTTGTCCTCTTCTGAATTTGTGTCTTGGACTTCCTGTCACCACAATAACTTTCTATTGTCGATTCTTTTTTATTGTTTTCTGCTCATCCCCCTCCTTTTTGTTTCCTTCTTCCTTTCTCTTAAGTTTGATCTCTGCTTTCAGGGTAGAAAGGGCACTGTCTCAGGCTTCTTGTGCTAGTGGTTGTAGCACTCACTACGCTGCTATATGTTGCCCTGAGGCCCATGGGAGACCCTCAAGTCTGATGCTGCACTGCAGGGGTGGGATGGGTGTTGACTGGTGCTTCTGGAGTCCATAGGAGTCTGGCAGCTTACCTGGTGCTGAACTGAGATCCTCATGGTGGTATGTGGAGTATATTGAAGACTGTTGAGCTTTTCCTCTGGTGCCACCCGTAACACGTGGGGATCTGACCTGTGGAGGATTCCTATTTGCCCTGGACTGGGTGAAGCTTGTCTCTGGGCAGGACCATGCGTGGAGCCATGTTAAAGCACATGGAGATCTCGTTGCTGTAGGACTTCTGCTTGATACAACACTGAAGCACTCAGAAGCTCAGCCATCATAGCATACCTACTGCATGGGACTGCACTGAAACATGTGGTGGTTCTTGGAACTGGAGTTTGCTAGCTCCTCTGGTTATGCTAAGGCACACAAGGATCCTGGTGTTTGCATTTGCCAGCTCCAGTGCACTGGGGCTCACTATGTTCCAGTGATTTTCTCAGATAGAGTTTGCTGCTGGTTTGCTGGGATACTTCCTGTCCTAGGATGTGATCTCCTTTTACACAAATGAGATGGACCTTTGTTGCCAATCTTCCAAGTCCCCTGAGCTAAAAGAATTGTCCACTTTTTCTTTCTACTGGTTACACTGTTCCTGGATTTGTTAATGGGGGAATGTTTTATGGTTGGTTATTTGAAGATGAATCGGGGAAAGTTACAACAATTTGCTGCTTCCTCTGCCATTTTGGTTCCCAGAAACTCTAAGCTTAATTTTTGCCAGACTGCTTTCCAATTTTTCCAGCTGTTTTTAAAAAAAAAAAACAAATTGGTATTTTTCCTAAATAATTTGTGTTTTTTTGTGTTATCAATCACTAAAAATCAAGTTCCATTGTTTCTGATTCTCTGTTGTTTAGATTTTTAAAAATTCAGTACTAGTTTTGATGACTGTTGCTATAATGTAGTTTGAGGCTATAAGTGCTCTTCTCTCTTTTATTCTTACATTTTGCATTATTTATTTTGATATCCTAGATCTTTTGTTTTTCCAAATGAATTATGCTATTGTTCTATTGAGTTCTGCACAATGGTATAACATTAAAATTATAAATTAATTTTGATAGCATTAAAATTTTAGTTGCAATAACATTCTCCGATAGTTAGCACTGAAAATTCTTCTGGTTACATGTTCCTTATTTCTTTAAGGAGTACTTTGTAGTTGAATCCACATTTTATAGGCTTTGGTAGATTTATTCCCCCTGACATCCAATTTGACATTTTGCCCTCTATTATTGCCTCATGGATTTAGAAATAATTATAGAGAATTGATGTTGATTTTTCAGGGTTTGCTTTGTAGCCTGCATGATTATCTGAAGGTATTATCGCAGTATTTTTGCTGATTACCTAGGATTTTCTAAGTAAACCAACGTGTTATCAGCAAATTGCAATGGTTTTACCTCCTCTTAAACTATCTCTTTAAGCCTTTGAATTTTTTCTCTTGCCTTATTACTAACATTCCCACAACTATATCAAATAATAATGGGTACAGTGTGTATCCTTGTATTATATCATTAATTTTTTCCTAAAATTTAAAGTTTCAGGTGTATTCTCACTGTTTATTATGTTTGCTTTTAGTTTTAGATATAAACACTTTATGATATTAAGAAAGGTCCCTCTATGCCTAAACATGATAGGATGTTATTTACTAAGCATCGATGAGTGCTGTACTTTGACAAAAGTCTTTTCTGCATCTATTGAGATAAACGTGATTTAATATGTTTTTTTAAATGATTCTTTTCCCAATGTTGAACTGTCCTTGTATCCTTGGTATAGTTCCAACTTGCTCACAATGAATGATGTCTTGGATGAATTGCTGTAGTTGATTTGACAGAATTTTGTTTAAAACTTTGAATTGCTGTTCATTAATGATATTGATCAATAGTTCTATGCTTAAATATTTCTTGGTTTGGAAAATATGTTTATATTTTTCTCATAAAAGAGTTTGGAATGGTGCTTTCTTAATTTTTGAGAAAAACTTGTGCGTTATCGGTACTTTATTCTTAAAAGTTTGGTTGAATTCTCCTGTATTCTTCAACACCAGGAGCTTTTTTTTTTTAATCTGCAGTAGCTCCTTTACAAGTAATTCAATTTATCTCTCTGAGACTAGATTACTTTGAATCTCTTTTTGGTCTTCCATTAGCTCAGGTATCTTATATTTTTGAAAATACTCTTTTATTTCTTTTGCGTTCTCAGTTTTGTTAGCATATAACTATACATAGTAGGTTTTGATAATTTTTTTTTATTTGTTGTGATTTCAACTTGTTTGCTACTTTTCCTTTCTGCCCTCTTTAATGAGGTTAGTTAAAAGTTTATCAATTTATTGTCTTATTAAAGAGCCAGTTTTCACATATATATATGTGTGTGTGTGTGTGTGTGTGTATGTATACATGCATATAACACACACACACACACACACACACACACATATATATATGTATATATAAAACACATTTTTTACCTTCCAGGTTATCTATTTCTCCTCTAATTTTTAGTATCTTCTTTTTTGGGCATTCCAGGTTTCTTTATTCAAATCATACTTGAACAAAAGGCATATTCAGTTAATTTTTCTTTTCTATTTTGTTTTTCTATCATATTCACCTACCATAGTTTGTTTAGCTACTTCCTAATTGACAAATATTCCTTTATTTTCCAATTCTTTGCTATAACAAAAACCTACAAGAAATTTTTTTTTGTACATACATGTTAGTCCTTTTCCTTTGATGTCTTTGGGGCACAGACCTAGTAATGGTATTGTATGGTCAATGAGCATGCAGAGTTTTGTAACTTTTGGGGTAGAGTTCCAAATTGCTTTCCAGAATGGTTGGACAGGTTCATAGCTCTACTGAGAGTGTATCACTATATCTGTTTTCCCAATATTTGTTATTTTCTTTCTCTGTTGGCTTAGCCAATCTGACATGTGAGGTGGTAGTTAAGAGTGATTTTAATTTATATTTCTCCAGTTATTAGTGATTCAGAACATTTTTTCATATGTTTATTGCTAGCTTTGATTTTTTTCTTCTGAAAATTACCTGTTCTTATGCCTTGGCCATTTATTAATTTGGAAATGACTACTATTCTTAGGTGGTTAGCTCAGTTCTCTATATATTTGAGAAATGAGACCAAAAATTGCTGAAAATATTTTTCTTCACTTTCTTCCAATTTTTGCTTGCAGTAGTTTCTATTTCTGCAAAAACTTAAATTTTATGTAACCAAAATTATCCCTTTTAGCTCATTTGAATCTCTTTATCTTTTGCTTGGTTATGAATGCTTCCCCCTATCCATAGATCTAATAGGTAATTTCTTCCATGCTCCCCAAGTTTGTCTATGATATAACATTTTATGCTGAAATCTGGTACCCACTTTGAACTTATCCTGCCATACAGTGTGAGATGTTGGGCTATTCCTGGTTTCTGCCTTACAACCTTCCAATTTTCCCAGTAGTTATTGTCAAATAGTGAGATTTTGTCCCAGTCACTAAGTTTATGTAACGCTAATTTAGTGTGCTCATTTGCTTCTGTATATTGTGTACCTAACCTGTTCCATTGATCAACCGCTCTATTTCTTATCCAGTACTAAACTGTTTTCTTCACATTCTCTCCTCCCCCCATGTATATAAGGAGGATTTTGTTATCCTTTTTATTTAGACTTTAGTTTCTCAGGATCCATGGCCATGGAAATGTCCATTTTCCAGGTGTTAGAGAATAACTCCCAGAATAGCCCTCAGGATCCTAGTCAGTAATCCCTAGAATTTTAGTGATAGGCAGTCCTACTGAGGTTGTGCTATGATATAAGGGGTAACATAATATAATATTTATTATGCTTACTACACTCACACAGAATGACAATATTGCTAAAGTTAATCTGTGACCTTCATGTCGGCAAGATGCCTTCTTTGTCTGTTGCCCTATAAAAAAAGTGGGCACTGGCCAGTGAGTGGGGAATCTCTGTGTGCCTTGACTGGCCCCCATCAAGGCTTAAGGGGAAATTAGAGGGGAATTCATAAGGGAAACCATGGGGCAATCCATTTGGGATTTGGAGGAAGGCACGTACCTGCCTCAACAGGCCCCTATTGAGACTTGAGGGGATTTAGGGTAATGCACAAGTTGTGCCTGTCTTGATTGACCCCATGAAGACACAGGGGCAGCTTCCCTGCCCCCTCCCCCCACACTGGCCCCTGTGAGAAGGGTTGTTAGGGATTGCTGTAAGAGTTGGTGCTCCCATTATCAGTACTCCCTTTTGAAAAGACTAGACCAGAATAGAATAAAGCTTATTATTTAACCCCTCTGAAGCTGTATGCCTGTATGACCAGATCAAGAGTGAACCTGTTAGAGGCCAGAGTCTCAAAACTCCAGTGCTTCCTGTGTATTAGTTGTGAAACTCTTCACCACATTGACCTTGTGCTCTTGCAGTTAAATTTTGCTATTATTTTTTCTACCTCTATAAAGTAATTCTATGGTGCTCTGATTAATATGGCACTGAATAAGTCAATTAGGTAGTATTGTCATTTTTGGGGCAGATAGGAGGTGCAGTGGATAGAGTATAAGTCCTAGAGTCAGGAAGAGTCATCTTTATGAGTTCAAATCTGGCCTCAAGATACTTACTAGCTGTGTGATCTTGGGCAAGTAATTTAACTCTGTTTTGTAATTGTGTCCATTTAGTTCCCCTGTGTATCTCAGAAGGTATATTCCTAAGCATTTTGTACTGTTTGCACTTATTTTAAGTGTTATTTCACTTTAATTTATCTCTTCCTGCTGGATTTTGTTGGTAATATGTAGTAATATGAATGATTTATATGGGTTTATTTTATATCCCGCAATTTTGCTAAAGTTGCTAATTGTTTTGACTTTTTTTTAGTTCACTCTCTGGCGTTCTCTATTTGTACCATCAGGTTGTCAATGAAATGATAGTGATGTTTTCTAAGTACCAAGCTAATTCCTTCAATTTCTTTTTTTTACATTCTTGCTATATAGTTAACATTTCTGGGACAGTATTGAATAGTAATAGTGGTAATGGATTTCTATCTTATTGGGAAGGATTCTAGTTTATCCTCATTATGGATAATGCTTTTAATTTTAGATAGATATTACTTACAATTTTAAGAAAATCTCCATTCCTATCCTTTCCAGTGTTTTTAATAGAAATGGGTGTTGTAAAAATAAGACTTTTTTTGTACCCATTGAAAACTCATATGATTTAAATTTTTAATTATTGATATGATCAACTGTGCTTATAGTTTTTCAAATATTGAATCAGCTGTAAATTATTGGCATAAATCCAGTCTAGTCATAATGTCTGATCTTTGTGATATATTGTTCTAATTGCCTAGGTAGTATTTTATTTAAAAGTTTTGCATCAATATTTGTTAGGGAAATTCACTTATAGTTTTCTTTCCCTCTCTCTTTTTTACATTTTCTGGTTTAGGTATCACAATCATATTTGTGTCATAGAAGGAATTTGGTGGAACTCTGTCTTTACCAATTTTTTTCGAACAGTTTGTATAGTATTGCAATTAATTGTACTTTAAATTGTTTAGTAGAATTAGCTTTTACATCTACCTAAACATGGTTTTGTTTTTTTTTTCCTTTGAGAAAGAAAATTTCCTTTGAGAAATTTATAGCTTGTTCAATTTGGTTATCTAAAGAGAGGGATATTTAAGTTTAATATTATCTCTTCTCTTTTCTGTTTCTTTTTTGTTTGTATGTTTAATATGTTCTCTGGACAATTAACATTTTTGTAAATACTCATTCATTTCACTGAGATGGTCAGTTTATTGACATATAATTGGGCAAACTAATAATTGCTTTAATTTTATTTTCATTGGTACTGCATTCATCCTATTTGGTACTGGTAATGCCTTTCTTCTTTCTTTTCTTTTTAAAATTTATATCAAATTAGCTAATAGTTTGCCTATTTTATTATTTTTTGTTATTATTTGGTACTGGTAATAACTTTGTTCTTTCTTTTTTTAAAAAAAATTTAAATCAAATTAGCTAATGGTTTACCTATTTTTATCATTTTTCATAAAACTAATTCCTATTTTTATTTCTATGTTCAATATTTAAAAATTTCAATTTCATTGATCTTAGCTTTGCTTTTTAGGATTTAGTGTTTAACTGGGAATTTTTCATTTGTTTTTTCCTAGATTTTTTAGTGGTAACTCCAATTCAATGGATATTTTGTTCTTTTTTTATTGATGTAAGCATTTAGAGACCTTTAAGTAGTGCTTTAATTGCATCCCACAAATTTTGATAGGTTGTCTCTTTGTTGCCATTATCTTTAATTGATATTTATCTTGTGATTTATTCTTTGACCCACTCATTCCTTAAGACTAGGTTATTTAGTTCCTGATTTTTAAAGGCACTTTATTAGATCCAATTTTTATTGCATTATGGTCAGGAAAAGGTACATTTAATATTTTTGTTTTTATGCATTTCCTTGTGAGACTTTTATGTCTTAATACATGGTCAGTTTTTGTGAAGGTGCCATGCACAAGTATATTCACTTCCAGGGAGCTATCAAATGTAACTTTTCTAAAATTCTATTCATCTCCTTAACTTATTATTTTTTGGTCTATTTTATTGTAAGATTTATCTAGTTCTGAGAGGGATAAATTGAGACCCCACGCTAGTATGATTTTACTTCTATTTCCACCTATAATTCATTTGAATTTTCCTTCAAGAATTTGAGTGCTGTGCCATTTGATGCACATACACATATGTGTGCATATATTATTTATTGACATTAATTCATTTTCTATAGTACCTTTTAGCAACACGTAGTTTCCTGGTTATCTTTCTTTTTTAAAGGTGTCAAAAGGTATAAGGTTTATTGTATGAGGCAATACATTTAATTATTTTATATCAACTAATTCTTACACTATTAACATGTGCCAGACATCATGCCAGGACTTGGAATAAAATTAATATATATGTATAATATATATACATATATGTACATATATGTATTTATGTATGTGTGTATGTATAGTCCTTGCCCTCAAGGAGTTTACTTTCCATGTTCAACTATGTTCAATTCCTGAAATATTTCTTAACTTCATATTAATAATATTCAACCAAAGGCTAAATTTTAGTAATGAATCACAGAACCACAGCTTTGTACCTTAATTGCCTGGAAAACCTATTTCAGGTACTTTGCACTGCAGAATATCTCAGCTAACTAGAATTGTATGTCTTTTAATTCTAAAATCAAAGCCTAAGATTCTTGAGGTTTGTAATTACAATGCACTTTAGCAAGAATATCCTGCTTCAGAATGAAAATTAACTTGAAGCTAAGAAATTGGTCCTGTTTCTCCATTCATAGACCTTATGTATGTCTTCTTCTCAGAAAAAATATTGTTCTCGAAGTCATTCAGTATTTGTTGAGACCAGAGCACTATCAAAAGGCATTTACCCTGAACCCCAATGACCTCCAGGATTCAGGAATGACAACAACTTGGACATGACATCACAGTCGAGAATATGAATCTACTGTTTTCCCTTAATTTGCCCTTCCTTCTCTTCATCTTTACTTTGTCATACCGTATCTCCTATTACCTAATCTTCTAATTTCTTGATTTCACCTTATCCAATCCATCTAATCACTTTCTCTTCTGCCCATATTGCAAATATTTTATTATCTCAATTGCATTTCTGGTCCCCAAGTATCCAATTCTTACTTTTCCTATGGACTTTTTCTCATTTTTGTCCACCCCTTATAAGAAGACAGGAATACCTTTAAAAAAGTTAAGTCTCCTTTGAAGCTCCGTAGATATATTCAAATAAACCATGCTCACATTTTTGTCACTAGGAAATCAATTTAAATGATTCACTTAAGTTTGTTCATTCAATCAACATTACATAACAAGCATTGTACTCGTGTTACAGGGTAGACAAAAAATACTTTTCCTGCCTTCAAGAACTTAGACTTTTTACTCCTAAGCACTTCAAAACTAATTCTGGAAAGGTTTGCCTTAGATAAGCACTTTTCACAAACATCATTCAGAAATTCTCATTAAAAATCTTTGAGACCAAATATATCCTCTGTAATTTTGCAGCATCCTTTTTCAACTGTTTCCCCCATTTACATTGCTGTAGTCATTGGATATGTTGTTTGCTGGTCTCCCCTTACTTCAAAAGTGCATCAGTTCATGTAAGTCTTTCCTTTCTTCTCTGTGTAAATCCTATTACAGTTTCTTATGGGACATTAATATTTCATTACATTCATTTTGCAGAGGTGATAAGAGGGAGGGGGTTCTATGAGTATGGCACCTTGCAAAAGAAAATGTCAATTTTTATTGTATTAAATCAGTTTTGCTCATTTTCCCTCCTCTTCCTTTTTTAAAAAAATTTTATTTATTTTTTTTAACACATTGTCTTCATGGATGGTTCTTTGGAAGGAGGCAGGGGGAAATTTAGGTTTTAGAGCAGCCATTATGGAACTTGTTCCTCAATTTTCTGCAAAAACTGGAATCCACATTTAACTCAATGAATCTATGATCATGTCTCCCCTTCTCAGGGCGGGCTTGTTTGCCTCCAAGCTTGACCAGTAAAGGCTCAAAGGCACAGAACTGCTTGTGGTCTTGGGCATTCATGCCCTGCCCATGCCACAGCTCAGAGGCCTTTGTAGGAGTGATGGAGACAAAGAGCTGCTCCACCATTTTGCTGGGCCAACTGGTTATCTCTTTAAATAGTTTTGATTTTGCTTTTGCTTTGCCTGAAATTATGATTTCTACCTTTGCCTTTAAAAAATAAATTGTACTTCAGCTCAAGCACAACAGATTCTGATCTGGCCCTATATTTTAACTTTTTACATATCATTCTGTTTCAAGTTGTTGTTGTTGTGTTTGTCCATTGTTGTGGAAGAGGACCATAACATCAAGATGATGACATCACTTGCAGTTTGATTTGAGTGAGGGAGGACTGTGCAAGGTCACGAGCCTCACCTTCTCTTGAATCATCTGGGTCTAGTGGCCAGATATTCGTCAGGAAAACTGGACATGGCCCAGCATGCAACAGGAGACCCTGGCCCTTTCAGGCTATGGTCTTTTCAAGTACTCACTCTGAGTGAGATAATGCCCATTTAGTGAATAGGTTTCTTTAAGTTACTCAAGGGATGTTCCTTGTAAATGACATTATTGAATTCTGGATTTTAGTCCATTTTGCTATCCATTTCCACTTGATAGTTAAGTCCATATTGTTGTTATTCACAGTTCTGATCACTAATTGTATATTTCCCTCAATCCTGTTCTCTTAGATTTATCCTTTTTTTAAACCCTGTCCTCCGCAAAGGTCTGTTTTGCTTCTGAGGGCTTCCTTCCTTAATCTATTCTTCGCTTATTTCTCTTCCCTCTTTCTTTTAACCCCTCCCCCTCCTGCTTCCCTGTTGGGTAAGATGAATTTCTGTACTCAAATATTGTGCATATTTATTCTTCCTTCCATAAACCAGTTCAGATGAGAGTGAGGTTCAAGAGTTGTTTACTCCTCTCTCACTTTCCCCTCCTAGTATATTTTCACACCTCACTCACATGAGATAATATCTTTCATTCTTCCTCCCTTCTTGCAGTTCTTCTAGTGAGTCCCTCTTTCTTACCCTTCCATTCTCATTTTGTGATCATACCAGTATAATAGACTCATAACTGTCTAAGAAGTCTCCTTCTAACTGCCCTAGTGATTATAAAGTTCTCAGAGATTACATGTATTGTGATATGAATGTAAACAGTTTAATTTTGTTTTAGTCTCTTATATTTTCTCACTCATGTCCACTTTTTATGCTTCTTTTTAGTCATGTTTAAATATAATCTTTTCTAGTGAGCCTACATCTTATTATTAGGAATGCTTGAAAGCCCTCTATTTCACTAAATATCCATTATTTCATCTGTAAGATTTTACTCAGTTTTACTGGGTAGCTTTTTTCTTGATTGTAATCTTAGCTCCTTTTATTTCTGCAATACTACATTCTAAGCCTTTTCCCCTTTGTATTGGTATTTGTTAAATCTTGTATGATCCTGACTGTGTGGTATTTGAATAATTTCTTTTCATTTACGATATTTTCTCCTTGACATGGCAGCTCTGGATTTTAGATACAGTTTATGGATAGTTTCATTTTGGAATTTATTTCAAGAGGTGATGGATTTCTTTTTCCAATTTCTACTTTGTCCTCTGGGCAGTTTAATCTTATAATTTCTTGAAAAATAATATCTAATTTATTTTTTATCTTTTAGATATTCCAATAATTTTTAAATTATTTCCAATGTATTTTCCAGGTTAGTCATTTTTCCTATGAGATATTTCATGTTTTCTTCTGTTTTTCTACTCTTTTGATTTTGTTTTATTTCTTCTTGGTGTATCACAGTAATTAGTTTCCACTTGAACAATTTTAGTTTTTAAGGAATTATTTTCTTCACTGGATTTTTGTACTTCTCTTACCTCTTAGGCAATTCTGATGTTTAAGGAATTTTTTTTCAGCATTTTTGTGTCTCTTTTCCCAAGCTACTAATTATCATTTCGTAATTTTCTTGTGCAGCTGTCATTTCTTTAGCCAATATTTCCTCAACCACTCCTGCTTTTTAAAATCTTTTTTTTAGCTTTTTCTTTATCTCCTTCTTTAGCTCCTTTAATTGTCTTTGTTGGGATTGTATCCAATCTGAATTTTTCTTTTATGCTTTGCTTTTAGGTATTTTCAAGACTTTATCTTCTGAGTTTATGTTTGGAGCTTCCCTATCACCATAATAACTTTTTGTGTTCAGGTTCTTTTGTTTGTATGTTCGCTCATTTTTCCAGTCTGCTTTTTGACTTTGGATTTTATATTAGTGTGGGCTCTGTTCACTTGTGGGATAGGGTATGAATGTCTTGAGTTTCTGTCTTTTTTGTCCCTCTGCTGCTTTTACAGCTCAGTCTGGGAACTTGTACATTTTTGTTGCTTCTATCATGGCGTGATCAAGGGAGAGGTCCATCTACTACCGTCTTGATCTTTTCTTTGCTCCTTTCACACAGGTAGGATCCCTGCTCCCTCACTAGTGATTTTGACTACTCTTCTCTTCCCTGGAACTGTGATCCATAACTGTGTAATGTGTGACAGAGGTTCTAGATGGCACCTCTTCTTGCTTCCAGTGCTAGAACAGTGGTTCCCTTGCATCGCTTTCTGCCCAGGTATTCAGTCTCTTTACTGTCTCTGGCTCCTAGACTGCTCCTTGTCATTGCTGCTGCTGTCAATCTGATGTCATTTCTCTCCTTTTCTCTATTCTCCTCTCCACTCTTCTTTTCTCATTTCTTCTCCTTTCCTCTCTCTATAAACAGTGTCATAATGTATCGCCCAGGCAATATTCATAGTACTGAGGGCGACTATGAATATGCTGGCATAATTCAGAATCACAAAGTATGACAGACTTTCCATATAGAAGGCAGAAAAAAAAACATTTATTCAGAAACCAGAAAACCAAATCCCCAAACCAGAAAGTCAGATATGTCATGGTAACCAAGAAGTCAATAGACATTAGCACTGAGGGGACAAAACCATTCTCAAGTCCCCCTCCCTCTCCTCCCTCCCCATGCTGCTGGGGCCTTCTCACAAACAAACATTCATGAGCCTCACTGTCTGCTTGCCTGGGTCCTCTCTCTCCCTCTGTCCTAACTGCTCTCAATAGCTTCCTCTCAGTTCTGTTCCATCCTTCCTGTTCCACCTTTTCAGCAATCTCCTCCCAGCACATGTGACTTAGGCTTCCATGTGATTTAAGCAGGTCACACAAGCCTATTAATGAATGGGAAAGATCTTCCCATTTAAATTACCATTTCACATAACCCTAACTATTATGGCAGAGTACATTGCCCAAAGAAATGTAAATTTTGTCACTGAAACCATAAGATATCTTGGGATTTCTGCACTAATTTTCTTTCTTAGACATTTGGCTTAAACCCAAATCACTCTGACTCTCATTGATTGATCAATAATAAGTCCAAGTCCAAGCCCACATAGTCATAGTTTGGTCTCTGATTGCTCAGAGTGAATGTAAATAGCAATTATTTCTGTTCTGACCAGATGACTAGTTATAAAGAGATTATGGAGGGCCTTTGCTAGCACTGAGTGTGTGTGTTCATCCTTTGCTGCTGAAGAAGACCATGACATCAGAGAAATAATGACATGACTTGCACTTGACATTGTTTTGAGTGAGGGAGGGCTGTGCAGGTCACCAGTCTCACTTCTCCAGAGCCATCTGAATCCAGTGACCAGATATTCATCAGGATGACTGGAGATAACCCAGGATGAGGCAGTTGGGGTTAAGTGACTTGCCCAAGGTCACATAACTAGTGAGTGTCAAGTGTCTGGGGTGAGATTTGAACTCAGGTCCTCCTGACCCCTGCACTGGTGCTCTATCGACCACACCACCTAGCTTCCCCTGGCACTGAGTATCACTGATACTGATGGACAAATTACTACCCATCCTTTTCCATTTGCCCAATTCTGCTTTTAAAGCACATCTCTTTTGCCATTTGGGTTAGTCTATTGTTAAAGGTGTTAGTTTCTTCAGCATTTTTTTGGGCTCTCCTTTAGCAATCAGTTGACTCCCTTTCCATGATTTTCTTGCATCACTCTCATTTCTCTTCCCTTTTTTTTCCTCCACCTGTCTTACTTGATTTTCAAAATCCTTTTGGAGCTCTTCCATGGCCTTGAGACCATTGCATATTTTTGTTGGAAGTTTTTTTTTAATAAAATTTTATAATTTGTTTTTAACTAGGTCTTCACTGCCATAAGATAATGCTTTCATTCTTTGCTACTTGATGTCCTATCTTACTAGCTTATGGGACTTACTAAGTTTGAGCTTCTTTCTTTGGCCTATACTATTTCCTTCCCTCAGAATGCTAAGGTTCTACTCCACCTCCTTCTGGGATCAGTCTTAGTTGAAACATTTTCCTTCAGAGGGAGGGAGAGAGAGAAAGGAGAAGCCTCATCTTTATTTAATCCATAATTAACCACTCTTCTTTGGTTCAAGGGTATCAGTTGAGGTCTTTTCAATGTTTTTGTGCATTATTTGAAATAAAAAATTAAACACAAAAACAGATTCTTCTAGCATAATTTTAAATATTTATCTATTGATGAGTTATTTTATTGCTTCTATTTTGATGAATGATTCTAGCTCTTCTTTTTTGGATCAGTTTCCTACTCTATATATTTTGTACATTATCCTTTTATCAGAGAAATTTGCTCTCAAAATTGGTAACTCTTTTCCTTATAATTCCAACGATATTATTTTCATGTAAAAATTTTCAACTCTCTCCATGTATATTATAAAAATTGTTCATTTTACCTCATGTGATATAATCAATCCCTTGTGTTATAAAGAAATAAAGTTATGAAAGTTATCACCTCTCCTCTAATTTATTAGTGATATGACTTTTTATAGCTAGATCTTATATGAATATGGAACTTATTGTGCTATGTGGTATAAAGTGATGGTTTGAAACTAATTTTTCCAGGTTACTTTCTAAGTGTTTAAATTTTTGGCAAATTGAGTTTTTATCCTAGTAGTTGGATTACTTGAGTATATTTAATAGCATGTTACTAAGTTTACTTGCTTATAGATCTTGATTTGTTCTACTGATTAACTGTGTGATATTTTTTCAGTACTACATCATTTTGATGATTACTGTGTTTTTATTTTAAATTTATTTACTTAACTTTTAACATTCATTTTCACAAAATTTGGGGTTCCAAATTTCTTCCCATTTCTCCTCTCCCCCCACCCCAATACATCAAGCATTCTAATTGCCCCTATCACCAATCTGCCCTCTCTTCCCTTGTCTCCATCTTCTCTTTTTCCTGTAGGGCCAGATGACTTTGTATACCCCATTACCTTTATTTCTTATTTCCTGGTAGTAAGAACAATACTTGAGAGTTGTTCCTACAATTTTGAGTTCCAACTTCTCCCCATCCCTCCCTCCCCACCCATTCCCTTTGGGAAGGCAGGCAATTCAATATAGGCCATATATGGGTAGTTTTACAAATGACTTCCCTAACAGTCATGTTGTGTAAGACTATATTTCCCACTATCCTATCCTGCCCCCCATTGCTTCTCTTCTCTCTTTGGATCTTGTCCCTCTTCAAGAGTGTTGACTTCATATTGCTCCCTCCTCCCACTGCCCTCCCTTCCATCATCCTCCCCCCACCCTGCTTCTCCCCTTCTCCCCCACTTTCCTGTATTGTAAGATAGGTTTTCATACCAAAATGAGTATTCCTTCCTTTAGTCAAATGTGATGAGAGTAAGCTTCATGTTTTTCTCTCACTTCCCCTCTTTTTCTCTCCACTGAAAAGTCTTTTGCTTGCCTCTTTTATGAGACATAATTTGCCCCATTCCATTTCTCCCTTTCTCCTCCCAATATATTTCTCTCTCACCACTTTGATTTTTTTAGGATATGATCCCATCCTATTCAAGTCACTCTGTGCTGTGCTGTGTGTGTGTGTGTCTGTGTGTGTGTGTGTGTGTGTGTAATTCCACCAAATACCCAGATACTGAAAAGTTTCAAAAGTTACAAATATTGTGTTTCCAAAAAGGAATGTAAACAGTTCAACTTTAGTAAGTCCCTTATGACTTCTCATTGCTGTTTACCTTTACATGCTTCTCTTCATTCTTGTGTTTGAAGGTCAAATTTTCTTTTCAGCTCTGGTCTTTTCATCAAGAGTGCTTGAAAGTCCTCTATTTCATTGAAAGACCAGTTTTTCCCCTGAAGTATTATGTTCATTTTTGCTGGGTAGGTGATTCTTGGTTTTAGTCCCAGTTTCTTTGACTTCTGGAATATCATATTCCATGCCCTTCTATCCCTTATTGTGGAAGCTGCTAGATCTTGTGTTATCCTGATTGTATTTCCACAATACTGGGATTGTTTCTTTCCAGCTGCTTGCAATATTTTCTCCTTGACCATGGAACTCTGGAATTTGGCCACAATGTTCCTAGGAGTTTCTCTTTTGAATCTCTTTCAGGCGGTGATCAGTGGATTCTTTCAACGTTTACTTTGCCCTCTGGTTCTAGAATATCAGGGCAGTTTTCCTTGATAATTTCATGAAAGATGATGTCTAGGCTCCTTTTTTGATCATGGCTTTCATGCATTCCCATAATTTTTAAATTGTCTCTCCTGGATCTATTTTCCAGGTCATTTGTTTTTCCAATGAGATATTTCACATTATCTTCCATTTTTTTATTCTTTTGGTTTTGTGTTGTGATTTCTTGGTTTCTCAGAAAGTCATTAGCCTCCATCTGTTCCATTCTAATTTTGAAAGAATTATTTTCTTCAGTGAGTTTTGGCCCTCCTTTTCCATTTGGCTCATTCTGCTTTTTAAAGCACTCTTCTCCTCATTGGACTTTGAACCTCTTTTGCCAATTGAGGTAGCCTATTTTTAAAGGTGTTATTTTCTTCAGCATTTTTTGGGGTCTCCTTTAGCAAAGTGTTAATCTGCTTTTCATGCTTTTATTGCATCTCTCTCATTTCTCTTCCCAGTTTTTCCTCCACCTGTCTAACTTGAATTTCAAAATCCTTTTTGAGCTCTCCCATGGCCTGATCCCATTGAATATTTATTTTGGATGTTTGAGATACAGAAGCCTTGACTTCTATGTCTTTCCTTGATGGTAGGCATTGTTCTTCCATCAGAAAGAATGGGAGGAGATATCTGTTAATCAAGAAAGTAACCTCCTATGGTTCTATTCTTTTCCCTTTTTGGGGCATTTTTCCAACCTGTTACTTGACTTTTGAGTCCTTTATAAAGAGTAGAGTATACTCTGGGAATCTGTGAGATCTCAGTTCCTCCAAGGTGGCCCAATCAAGCTTGTACTGGTCTGGACCCAGAGAAGGATTTTTGTGCCCAGAATCTTAGCATATAACCTTTCCACAGTCACTTGGCCTCCAGTTCCACAAAGCCAGCACTTGGGTCTAATTTTCAGATAAACTGATTGGGCAGGACCACCATTCAGTTGACTGAGGTAAGACTCAGCTCTTCAGTGCCCTCAGGGGTTTTTACACTCCAACAATGGAGCTTCTGTATGGGTTACTGTGCTGGCTCTGTGGCTGCTGCCTGCTGCCAGAGCTATAAGAAGGCCTTTCCCCTTTCCTGGCTCCCTGATAAAACCCTGTCACTGACCTGTGGTACCCGTGGGCCGAGGGATCTCAGGACCCGCTGCTGAGACTGGAGATTCTGCCCCTGAGATGTCCTCCTCCCAGAGTCTCATCACGCCACAGACAAGGCTGGGCTGGGCTCCGCACTTGACTCCCACATCCGGTGCAACTGACATTTCTGTGTGCCTTTCAGGTCACTGTGGGCTGGAAATCACCTTCACTCTGTTGTTCTCCACTTTTGCTGCTCCAAAAATTGTTGAGAGTCCCTCTCTACAGGTATTTTATGGGCTATGGGGGGAACCCTGTGTAAGTGTGTCTTTCTAGTCCACCATCTTCTTGATTACTATTGTCAAATATAACATAAGGTCTGATACTGCAAAAGACATGAGGGGCAACTAGTTGGCATGGTGGATAGAGCACTAGCCCTGATGTCAGGATGACTTGAGTTCACATCAGACCTGAGACACTTGATACTTATTAGCTCTGTGACCTTGAGCTAGTCACTTAACCCCAACTGCCTTATTCCTCCCCCCCAAACAAACAAACAAACAATAAACCAAACAAACCAAAGGTATAAATAAAATTTCTGGAAAGTTGGATATCATAGATTTTTGGTGATTACTGAACAAAAACAGAAAGGACAGTTTTAATAAAATATAAAATTTTTTATTATTTATATAAAATATAAAATGTTTTAATAAAAAGAGAAAAGTCAACTCTGCATAGCATCTTTACAAAACTTGAAAATGTACTACTGTCAACATAAAAATATTTTGAAATGCATAAAATTGGAATATTAAATATATCCTTTACTGAGAACACAACAGAAATTTTAATTTGTAAAGGACCCTTGAAGAAAAGATTTATATGTAAAAAGAGACTAAATAATTTACAGCCTAAGATTTCATGGATCAGAAATCAAACCATAGGAAAAAAGAGATAATGTCATTAAAGGAATTTAGAACAATGAGACAATGTGCCAAGACTTCTGAAATATAGTCAAGACATTTAATTGAAATAGAGATAAAAATAACTGGAATCATTATCTGCTCATGTCTGGGCTATTACAATATGCTAAAAATGCCAATGCCACTTAAATTTATATAAAAATTAACTCACACCATCCATATATTGAAGAGTTCCTTCTTCATAAAAGTACAATAAGAGCAAAATAAATCAGGAAGAACAAAAAGTGAAACATCTCAAGAAAGGTAACGAAATAAGGAGGAAAGAAGACACCTAGCAGTACCAAGAACAAATTCCTTGAAAATTAGAAACCAACAAATAGAAGTTAATAAATTCATCATACAATTAAAAAATTGAAGTCAAGAGGGGCGGAGTCAAGATGGCAGAGTAGAAAGACTCACATATGCTAGCTCTGAACCGACAGCCCATAATTATCTATAAAAAGAACTCCCAACAAATTCTGAAACTGTGGAGCCATGCAGCAATGGGGTGAAGGAGATTACCGTTTCAGAGAGCCCTGAAAAACCGATCCCAACGGTCTGTCACACACCAGACGGGAACAGAGCCCAGCCCTGCCCTGCCCCGGCTGCGCAGCACAGAGAGGAGTGAGCAGATCTGAGCAGGCTTCAGGGATGGAATCTCCAGTGGCCACGAAGGTCCCTCCACCCACAGACCCACAGGTCAGTGAGAGAGATGTCTGGACGGGCTGAGAGGGGACCGGGGTGTCTCCATGACTCGGGCCCCCTAGAGAGGCAGCAGCAGAGGCAGTGGGCAGCCAGAGGCTCCCAGAGCAGGCAGGAGCTCTGCAGGAGCTCCACTATGGAAGGTCTCTGCATAAACCCCCTGAGGGAACTGAGCCTGGGAGGCAGCCCTGCCCCCACCTGAGCACCAGAAATTAAGCTCCCACTGAATAGCAGCCAGGCCTGCCACTGAAAGCCCTGAGGCTGGGGAGCAGCATTTGAATCTCAGACCCCAAGCACTACCTGGGTGGATCTAGGCAGGGGTGGAGAGGACTCTCAGAAGTCAAGTAACTGGCTGGGAAAATGCCCAGAAAAGGAAAAAAAAAATAAGACCATAGAAGATTACTTTCTTGGGGAACAGATGATTCCACCATTTTTCTCTGACGAGGAGGAAAACTGGTTACCATCAGGTAAAGACATAGGAGTCAAGGCCTCTGTATTGCAAACATCTGAAATAGATATCCAATGGGC
>CM053774.1:35854390-35932363 GCA_028658325.1 Potorous gilbertii | reverse complement strand
AGATTCACATTCACTACTAAAATATTTCTATAGATGTTTTTTATATATGGAACTAGACGTTTCTTTTGTCATTGCCTTCTTAGGAACATGTGCCTAGCAATGGAATCTATAGGTGAAAGACTATTTTCTTTTCATAATTGTAAATTCCCTTCTAGAATGGCAGAACCAATTTTTAACTCCACTAAAGTGTATTTATATACCTTTGTTTCTACAACTTCAACAATTTCTTTTGTCCTCTTTACCAAATTACATGGCATTGAAGTGCAACCACAGGTTTGTTTTGATTTGCATTTCTCTCACCACTGGTGATTTGGAACATCACCTTATATTTGCATAAGAGTTCATAAACTTCAAATTTGCCTCATCTACCATTTCACGCAGACAAGTTGAGATCAATGTGTTTAATTAGGCTCATCTTCAACTCCATGCTCTTGAAGGCCTATGGAATTTTAAAAAAATATTTTTCTAAAAAGGAATTCTTTTGATTCTAGACTGATAGGTAGTGACTCTCATTATTGATATGCTAGATTATCATTAAAGACCATTCAGTAATGGATATATAATCTAGGTGAAAATGTTCTTGCTTGATGTACCATTGTACATCATCTACGTATAAGGAATCTATTAGCCCTGTGATTCTGCGCTTAATTCGTATTTTTAAACTATCTTACTCAACATACATATGACTGACCTGTAAAACTGAGTCGTTACTAAAGGCAGAATTTACATCTATACAATCCAGAGACTCATTGCTCACAGAAACTAAAGCTTCAGTGCCCATGTGATCATAGTACAATCCAAAAATGTTTATTTTGCTTTGACCCAATCTGGCATAATATTTTAGTCCTATTGGAAAGAAAATTTTAAAAGTATTATGAAATTGACCCTTTTACCTAGGCCCAGATAAACACTTCCTTAAATGTGACTGGGATAAGTTGTCACTCTGTCCCATTGGGTTCTTGGGTTTTCAACAGTGTTTGGTTTGGGTTAACATAACTGGCAACGTAACTTATCCTCCTAATTCCCAAAGAAAGAATGAATTTTGATGAGTTTGGCATTGCCATATCTTGGGAGAATGAAGCCTCTGGCTAATATGTGCTTTCCTAGTCTACCTAAGGGATCCTAGATTCACCAAAGCTTCTAGGCTAGACAATCATGGGCACTACCCTAGTCAAGGAGAGCTGCTAACTCTTGGGAATGTTACTTCACACCTCTGGGCTAAATCTTAAAAAAGAAGGGAAGGTCTTAAAGACATCAAAAGATTCTTCTAGAATGAAATATTTTGCTGCTCCCTAGCTATATGAACTAAATGCTGTCCAGTTCGCCAGTAATTCCACATGCACATTTTTTTTAGTTCTATGTCTACCTGTCTCTCCTCAGTCATCTCTTCACCATGCTTCCTCTAATCTGGTCAGTCACTTTCCTCCCTGACAAAACAACCTTGGACTCAAACCCTGGGACACTGGGGCTTTTACCTTTCTGGCCTCCACAACACCCCATGAACATGTCCACATCATGCTCTCTCTCTAGCACTACTACATATGTTCTTCCTCCCCCTATTATAATTCAAATTCTTTGAAGTCAGAAAATGTCTTGCTTTCTTGCATTTATATAACCAACATTGAACACAGCAACTTGCACACAGTAAGAGCTTAATAATTATTTTATATTTCTGTCAATCTCACTGTCTTCTAGGCCAGTGGTCTCCAAACTTTTTAATTCCTATTGGCAATTTATAGTCAGATAAATAATATATAATTGTAAATAATAAAGTATTAAAAACAAATCCATGGTAAATAATATATAATTATAAATAGTAAAGTATTAAAAACTAAAGTCCATGGTTATATAACCAGTATATATCAGAGGTGGAGCTTGAACCCAAGTTTTCCTGGCTTCAAGTCCAGCTTTTTGTTCACTGATCTATACCAAGTGCATTATAAAACACACAAAATGAATATTTTTTAAATGAGATTTTCATTTCATGAAATGAAATAGTTTAAAATCATTTGTTTTATTTGTAGAGAAAAATGTCCTTTTTACTCTTACAAAAAATTTCTAGTACTTTAAGGGAAACAATGAGCTTGAAAGTTCATTATTATTTTAAAAAATATTTCGTTAATACTATACTTTGGGCTTACTTTCAGTTTATTCTGAACTTGTTTTTTTATGGCTGTCAGCTGAAAAAAGATGCTTCATTAATATAAAGAAGCATCAGGATTAAACTTAATCAGCACATTAATTGTGAGAGTTGATCCACTAATTATGAAAAGTTTTCTGTTGAAATTCACTTTCTAACATTTCATCTTCCATGCTGTCATCAGTTGCTTTTGCAAATGCATTGAAAGTTGTTGCATGATTTTTAATTTTCAAAAACCCCTGAAACTCTTCATTAGAAAGATTTTAGACAGCTGATTACTGTTGTTTTGTCAAATAGTCATGACTGACTCCTTGTGACCCCAACTTGAATTTTTCTTGGCAAAGGGAATGGTTTGCCATTTCCTTCTCCAGGCAATTTTACAGATGAGGAAACTGGGGCATAGAGGATTATGTGATTTGCCCTAGGTGACATAGCTAGTAAGTGTCTGAGATCAGATTGAAACTATGACTTCAGGGCCAGCACTATATCCACTGTGCCACCTCACTTCCCCTTTACTTAGAAAATGTTGTTTCCAACTTGGTTGTGGGTGACACAGTTAATTTTCAGCAACAACAGTTTCATTTTTAAATGTCTTCCTTGTGATGATATTATTTCACTGAAGGGACTATATAAATGTTTTGATGAGGTTCATCTTTAATGATAGAAGTTATAGTTCAGTATTTCAAATAATCATCTTGATAATTATGGCAAGGGTAGGAGGACAGATATTCCTTGTCAATGATCAGATCATTGTTTTTAACCTTGGAATGCAGTTGATAAGCATTCCCTGGAAGAAATTTTAGCTCTTCCACTTCCTTGTTCACATCAGATCTAGGGTAACTATTCTTCTGTAGGTAACTATTTTCAACACTGTAGTTCATAAGATCCCCATTGATGTACTTCTCATTAATAGTCAAATAAAAGATGCAATTAGTTCAAAGCAAAGATATTTAATGTGATAGCATAAGAGTAGAAGCTACAAAATATTTTCCTCATGAAGCTGAAGCATAGTCTCTCACAAATACACAAAGTATTCATGGGGAAAGAGTGTCACTTATAGTATGTGAAAGTAAGGTACACATATAGAGACTACATGTTGTCAAGACAATTGACAACTGAAAATTGTGGGGAGAATGGATAGATAGGAATTGTTGGGAAAGTAGAACCACTTCAGAGAGTAAGGAGGTCAAATAAGTGATCAGAAGGAGATTACAGGGTAACCTTTGTTAGAACTGAGGCAGGACTCTGTTGCTTTGCTTGTACTTGGATCCAGGTTGCAGTCCTAGGTCATAGTTTCAGGGTGAGGAAGAGCACTAGCATAGCAGAACTTGTGACCTCTGTGGAGCAGGAACCCTTGTCATAGTTTCAGAGCAGAAAAGAGGGCTTCTGGTTACCTACAATCAGAGCACAGGCCAGGAGAGTAGGAAACATATCTCTTCTTAAATGATGCCACCTTGGAAGAACCAAAAACCTAGCGGTCCCTACAAGTATCTCAAACTTGAGACAGTGCATCCTCCACCATGGAAGCAAAGTCCTATTTTAACAAAGAATTAAAAGTCAAGAAGTAGGCTGGGAAAATTAGTAAACAATAGAAAAAATCTGACCATAGAAAGTTATTATGGTGACAAGAAAGATCAAACCACACTCAGAAGAAGAGAACAAATTCAAAGCTTCTATATCCAAAGCCTCCAAGAAAAAAATATGAATTGGTCTCAGGCCATGCAAGAGCTCAAAAAGGATGCTTCAAAATCAAGTAAAAGAGGTAGGGAAAAATAGGGAAGAAAAATGGGAGGGATGCATCATGGAAAATGGTCAACAGCATGGTCAAGGAGACACAAAAAAATACTGAAGAAAATAGCACCTTAAAAATAGACTAGGCTAAATGATAAAAGAAGTACAAAAATCCAGTGAAGAAAAAGGCCTTGAAAAGCAGAATTGGCCAAATGGAAAAGGGGGTACAAAAATTCACTGAAGAAAAAACTCCTTAAAATGTAAAACTGGCCAAATGGAAAAGGAGGTTAAAAAAAAGATGACTGAAAAAAATGATCCCTTAAAACATAGAACTGAGCAAATGGAAACTAATTATTTCAAGAGAAATCAAGAAACTATAAAACAAAATCAAAAGAATGAAAAAATAGAAGACAATGTAAAATATTTCACTGGGAAAACAATTGACATACAAAGTGGAGAGACAATTTAAAATTTTTTAGATTACCTGAAAGCCATGATCAAAAAAGAGCCTAGTCATCATCTTTCAAGAAATTATCAAGGAAAACTGCCCTGACATTCTAGAACCACAGGGTAAAATAAAAGTTGAAAGAACCCACAGATTACCTCCTAAAGAGATCCCAAAAGTAAAAGTCAAACCCAAGAATTTTCAGGTCAAGGAGAAAATATTGCAAGCATCCAGAAAGAAACAATTCAAGTATTGTGGATTCACAGTCAGGACAACATAAAATTTTGCAGTTTCTATATTAAAGGATCAGAGGACTTGGAATATGATATTCTGCAGGGCAAAGGAGCTGGGATTACAGCCAAAAATCACCTACACAACAAAACTGAGCATAATTGAGAGAGGTTTTTCAAGCATTCTTGATAAAAAAGACCAGAATTGAATAGAAAAATCTATTTTTAAATACAACACTGAAGAGAAACATAAAAAGTTAAACAGGAAAGGGAAATGCCAAGAGACTTAATGAGGTTCAACTTATTTTATAAGTTTATTCCTGTATTCCTACATGAGAAGATGATACTTATAATTCATAAGAACTTTCTCATTATCAGGGCAGTTAGAAGTTAGAAGGAGTACATATAGACAGAGAGCAAAGGTGCAAGTTGAATGGAAAGGAATGATTCTAAAAAAGTTTTTAAAAATTAAGGAGTGAGAGAGGAATGTGGAAAATGTGAATGGAGTAAAAGGAAAGAGAGAACTAGAATGGGGAAAATTATCTTACATAAAAAGCAAGAAAAAGCTTTTACAGTGAAGGGGAAGAGGGGAGAGGAGAAGAGGAATGAGTGAACTTTACTTTCATTGGAATTAGCTCAAAAAGCAAATATACACACACTCAATTGGGTGTATAAATCTATGCTATCTTAAAGTAGGAGGGGAAGGGAATAAGAGAAGGAGGGGAAAGGGGATAGAAGGGAGAGTAGATTTTGGGAGGAGGTAGTCAGAAGCAAAACACTTGAGGAGGGACAGGGTGAAAGAAGAGAGAGAACAGAAAAAAATGGAGGGGGTTAGGATGGAAGAAAATATACTTGCCAATAGTGACTATAAAAAAAAGTTGAAGTTTCTCTGATAAAGGCCTCACTTCTCAAAATACAGAGAGCTGAGTCAAATTTATAAAAATAAGAGTCATTCCCTAATTGATAAATGATCAAAAGTTATGGTAATCAAAACTATCTATAGCTATATGAAAAAATATTCTAACTCACTATTGATTGAAGAAATGTAATTTCTGAAGTACTACATCATGTCAATTAGATTGGCTAATAGAGAAAATGAAAATGGCAAATTTTGGAGGGGGTGAGGGGAAAATGAGACCTTAATGCACTCTTGGTGGATTTGTGAACTGAGTCAACCATTCCATAGAGCAATTGGAACTGGGCCTCAAAAGCTATAAAACCATGCATACCCTTTGACCTAGCAATACCACTACTAGATCTGTATTCTAAAAGAAATTTTTATTAAAAAGAAAAAGGACCTATATGTACAAAAATATCAATAGCAGCTCTTTTCTGGGGGCAAAGAATTGGAGATTGAGGGGATATCCATCAAATGGTGAATGACTGAACAAATGTGATTGTGATGGAATACTACTATTCTATAAGAAATGATGAGCAGGATGCTCAGGAAAAACTAGAGCAATTTACATCAGCTGCTGTGAAGTGAAATGTACTGTGCACAAAGTAACACTAATATTGTAAAATGATCGGTTGTCAATGACTTATTGCAGCAATACAATGATCCAAGGAAACTCTGAAAGATTTATGATGAAAAATGTTATCCATCTTCAGAGAAAGAAGTGATGATGCCTGAATACAGATTAAAACATATATTTTTTTATTTCATTTTTATTTTAGGGGGGGTCTATGTTTTCTTCCCTAACAGGATTGATGACATATCAAACTGCTTGCTTTCTCAATGGAGGGTGGAGGAGGGGACATGGATAGGGTAGAAGGGAATGAATTTGGAATGCAAAATTTTAAAAACAAATAGTAAAAATTGTTTTCATATATAACTGGGGGGGAAATAAAGTACTATTTTTTTAAAAAAAGAAAGTAATCATAAAAAATGTTTTGATATTAATTAAAATAGAAAGGTAAATCAGTGGAATGGATGATATAAATAGCAATTGGAAATAGGAAATAACCTAGTTTTCTATAAGTTCAAGAATGTAATAAACTCCTTGGAAATAACTCTCCATTTAATAGTTACTGCTGGAGGAAAAAATGAAAAGTATTTGGTAGAAATTAGGTTTGTACCAATAGCTTCTAGTATGTACCACAACACGCTCAAAAGAGGTACACAATTTCAAAATAAAAAAAAATCATACCATCAAATACAATTAGTGGACAATGAGATTAAGTTCTTTTACCATTAGGTAGTTATAACTTGATGTGAATTTTAAGCAAACAAGGAACAAAAGTAATAAAAAAATGTAAAACAAATCATGCCAAATAAACTGAATTGAAAGTTTTACATGTACCAAATCAATGTAACTAGAATAAGAAGCAAATGCATCAGATTGGAAATAATTTTGGTATAAAATTATCTTTGAAGAGGTTCTGATATCCAAATACATAAGGAACTAAAACAAATGAAGAAGGCTAAACATCCCTTAATTGATCAAAAATCCAAGGATATGAATAAATGTTTCTCAAAATAATTAGAAACTTAAAGAACAATGTGAAAGATTATCTCCAAATAATCATAAAAGAAATGAAAATTAAAGCAACTCTGAGCTTTTATATCACCTCTAGCAAGATGAAAAAATTAATAAAAGATGAAAATAGATGATAAGAAATGGAGAACCATGTAAGAAAAAGAAAAGTAATCTCTGCTTCCAAGGATCTTATAATTTGATGGGACAAGACGATACACAAAAGGAAACTGAAAGCAAAAGGAGAAAAGGGAGCAGGGGAGGATGGATAGGGTACCTATACAGTTGGAACCAAACAGAGCCACAGATAGAAAATAAAGCTACCTTATTATCCAGATATCAGTAGACTGATGATTAGACTTTGAACATAGAATTTGAGTACCACATAACTACTTTAGGAAGTGAAACTTACTTTGGAATCTTCTTTTAATGGCAATAACTACAGAAAATTTTACCTGTACTATTTGATAGTGGTATACCATGTAAGGATTCGTGATTTCATCAGTGTGATTAATTCTTCCACCAATGCAGACAGCAATACTTTTGTGCTTTGGTATCTAAATACTCTTCAGTTGTAACTGAAAACATTTATCACATAGTGACCAACATTTTGGGATGAGTATATATTATATACTGTATATATGATATTTACATATTTGAACTGGTCTTCCAAAAATATATATGGAGTCTATTACTAGTCCTGTTACCAGAAGCCTTTCCAGTTTGGTAGGACTTGCCACAGCTTGTATTCAGCTGCCATGACTTTCAAGAACATAGAACAACTCCATGCCATGATAAGAGAAGTTTAACCAAGCCAATGGTTTTAGAAATATTTAAAACAAAAGGAAAAATTGAATGAGTCTACTTATAATTTGACTATGAAGAAAAATATTAGAGGATGTGGGAATGACATTTGAATTTAGGATTGTAGAATTAGAACAGTTAATTAAGTTTGATTAGATAGTCAATATAACTGAATTCTAGCATTTGCCCCACATTTCCATTATCATATGTAAATGTCTCACCTGCCTTAGAAAAATATAAATTTGAAGTCTGAGAAAGAAAGATAATTTCATTATTATAGGAAGTATGGTAGCTTGAAGTTATGACATCATCGAAAAAGTTTCCAATTTTCTCAAAACTGTTAGCTCCATCATATGAAATCCAGATCTAGAGAGAAGAGACAAACAGACAAAAACTGTTATTTTCTGTATTTATGAATTCTTCATTACAAAAGGTATTACAAAATTAAAATCAGTTATACAAAAAGTTACTGTCTATTATATAAAAAACTATTCAGTACAGAGCAGATAGTGATATGCATCAGCAGCAGAAATTCTTCATCCAGGGATTTCTGCACTGATGAAAATGGATGTCTGGTCCAAAAAAGAAAGACACTGAAGATATACAGACATAAAAGACAGTCCTGCCAGCAGGTAGCTTAACAGTAAATAACAACACACCCAGAGAAGTAAATACAAGCTAATTTGAAAAAGGAAGTGAGAACACCAACAAATGGAAAAATCAGAGAAAGCTTCATGGAGGAGAGCACCTGACCTAAGATTTGAAGGGAGATAGATGAAGATTCTGTGAGGCACAGAAGAGGAGGGAGTGCATTACAGGTATAGAAGATATTCTAGGCAGATAAATTGGATAGTTGCAAAGATAGTACTTGGCAAGATTGTAAATTTTTCTATTTGGTTGAGTTATTATTAATTTGCTTTATTTTCCAATGAAATTGATCATATGGCATTCAACCCCTTATTTTACTTTGCCCAAGTACTTCTGCAGACATGCTATGCTATGTTTTCATTCACTTTTAGGATTTTTAAAAGAACTGACCATATTACATACATCCACATAGTATCTGGCTATTTAATAAACCTTGTTGAGGTAATGAAATATTTATTCATTAGTGAATTTTAACTATATAAATTTAATTCTGACTGTAAGTTGGGAGGGAAATAGGATGAACATTGTATGCATAAAATTTTCTAGGTAATGTCACTGATTAGATATGTGTGTTAATGAGAGACTCAACCCCAAGTTTGGGCCAGATTTACATTCATTCTTTTTAAACCTAAAGAATAGCAGAGTCAAGAGGGTGACATAAAGGGTAACAACTGTCAAACTTTCCCCAAAAATCTCTCTTACAAAATAATCATTTTGCATTATTGAGGGGAAAAAAGTAGAAATTCTATGTAATAGGGGACTTTCACACTTTCCTGATAAAAAGAAAATTTCAATTTTCAAACACAGGACTCAAGAGAAGCATAAAAAAGTAAATAGGAAAGAAAATGTCATGTTACTCAAAAAGGTTAAACTGTCTACATCACTACATGGAAACAGGATACTTGGAACTCTTAAGAACCGTATCTCCATTATGGCAGCCAGAAGGAGGATACATAGACAGGTGTGGGGGGTATAAGTTGACTTTGATGGGCTGATACAAAAAAATTAAGGGGTGAAAAAGGAAACTACACTGGGAAAAGAGAGAAAGGAGAGGCATAATGGGGTAAATTATGCCAAATGAAGAGGTGTATTATTAAAGCAGAGGGGGGAAGGGAGCAAGGTGAACATTGTTTGCACTTTATTCTCATTTGATGTGACTCAAAGGGGAAGCTCTTATACATTCATTTGAATATAGAAATCTATCTTGCCTGATAGGGAATCAGGGGGAAGCAGGAGGGGAAAGAGACAAGAAAAGGGAAGAGGAGCTGATAGGACAGAGGACTGGTTAAGGGAAGAAGCAAAATAATAGTGAGAAGCAACAGGGTGAAAGGAGAAATATACATATTATATATATATATATATATATATATATATATATATATATATATATAATATTTTATAAGTAGGAAGAAAATAAGATGTAGGGAAATAACACAGTAATCATAACTGTAAATGCAAATGTGATAAACTGTCCCATAAAACGTAGCAGAATGGATAAAAACTAGAATCCTCCAATATGTTGTTTGCAAAAAACACATATGAAGCATAAAGACACACGTGGAGTAAAGGTAAACTATTGAAGTGGTATCTATTATGTTTCAGCTGAAGCAAAAAAAAAGTAGTGGTACCAATCGAGCTATACAAAGCAAAAGCAAAAATAGAGACAAATTTAAAAGATAAGGAAGGAAACTGCATCTTGCTAAAATGTAGCATAGACAATGAAGTAATATTAATACTAAACATATATGCACCAAATAGTAAAAA
Organism: Potorous gilbertii; assembly: GCA_028658325.1. Classification (NCBI taxonomy): domain Eukaryota; kingdom Metazoa; phylum Chordata; class Mammalia; order Diprotodontia; family Potoroidae; genus Potorous; species Potorous gilbertii. Next base: position 35,922,124 of record CM053774.1, on the reverse strand, counting down.
CATCCAAATTTCTAAAGAAGTTAAATGAGTTACAGGAGGAAATAGAAAGTAAAACTTTCCATTCTATTCTGTTCTATTACTAAGTGGGATGCCTTAATTTTCCCCTCTCAGAACTAGATAAATCTAACCACAAAATAAACAAGAAATAAGTTAAGGAGGTCAATAGAATTTCAGAAAAGTTGTATATCATAGACCTCTGGAGAAAATTAAATGGCGATAGAAAGAAATATACATTTTCCTCAGTGATACTCTCAGGCAACTACACACACACATACACACAGAAATGACCATGTATTATTAGGGCATAACAACTTCACTATCAAATACAGAAAGGTAAAAATATGAAACACATCCTTTTAAGATCATGATGCAATAAAAAGAACCATGAAAAGATAGATTAAAAATTAATTGGAAACGAAATAATCTAATCCTAAAGAATAAGTGGGTCAAAGAACAAATCAAAGAATCCAGAAGTACATCAAAGAAAATGATAATAATGAGAAAGCATATCAAATAGATGGGATGCCACAAAACAGTATTTTCCTATACCTTTAAATGATTACATTCAATAAGACAGAAAAAGAGCAGTGTGTATGTCTTTCTGCTTCAAATGAATTGGACATGCAACTAAAAAAGCTAGAAAAGGAACTAATTAAAAACTCTAATTAAACAGCACATTGGAAATCTGGAAAATCAAAGGAGGGATTAATAAAATTGAAAGTAAGAAAACCATTGAACTAATAAACAAAACTAAGAGTTGACTTTATGAGAAAAATACAATAAAGCAGACAAATCATTGGTTGGATTGATTTTTTTTTTAAAAAAAAAAAAGGAAGAAAAGAACCAAATTACCAGTATCAAAAATGAAAAGTACAAATTCACCACCAATGAAGAGAAAATTAAGGCAACAACAATAGGAGCTATTTTGTCCAACTGTCTGCCAATAAATCAGATAATCTGAGAAAACCTGATGAATATTTATGAAAATAGAAATTTCCCTGGTCAATAAAAGATCTGAGTTTTAAAGAAATCCATTTTAGAAAAAGAGATTGAATATGCCATCAATGAATTCCCTAAGAAATAATCCCTGCGACCAGATGGATTTACCAGTAAATTTTACCAAACATTTAAAGAACAGTCAATTCCAATACTATGTACACCATTTAGGAAAAGAGGCAAAGAATGAGTCTTATCATATCTCTTTTATGATGCAAATATGGTACTGCTGCCTAAACCAAGAAGAGCCAAAAAAAAAAAAAAAAAGTAAGTATAGACCAATTTCCCTAATGAATGCTGAAGCAAAAAAATTTAAATAAAATATTGGCAAGTAGATCACAGCAATATATGAGGATCTTACACTGTGACCAGGAGAGATTTATATCAGGAATGCAAGGCTAGTTCAACATTAGGAAAATTATCATCAAAAATGATCATTTTAATAAATAAACCAATAGAAATCATATGATTATCTCAACAGATGCACAAAAAGTTTTTGACCAATTAAAAACAGTAGAGCACATAGGAATAAATGGAGTTTTCCTTAAAATGATAAGCATCATTAAAACCATCAGCAGCCATTATATATAATGGAGATAAGCTAGAAGCTTTCCCAGTATAATCAGGGGTGAAGCAACGATCCTGATTATCACCTCTTATTCTTTATTATTGTACTAGAAATGTTAGCTATAGTAATAAGAGAAGAAAACGAAATTAAAGTAATTAGAATAGAAAATGAAGAAACAAAACTATCACTCTTTGCAAATGATGTGATAGTATATGCACGCAGAGAATTCTAGAGTATCAATTTCAAAACTACTTGAAAGAATTAACAACTTTAAGAAAGTTGCAGGATATAAAATAAATTCATATAAATAAATAGCATTTTCATATATTAGTAAGAAATTCCACCATCAGAAAATAGAGAAATTCTATTTAAAATAACTATAGACAATATAAAATACTTAGGAATCTACCTGCCAAGACAAACTCAGGAACCATAGAAATATAATTACAAAACACTTTTTAAACAAACCAAGTCAGATCTAAACAATTGAAAAAATGTCATTTTCTCATGGGTAGGCCAAGTCAATATGGTAAAATGATAATCCTACCTAAAAAATGGTAACAAAATTAATCTGGAAGAATAAAAGGTCAAGATCATTGAGGGGATTAATGAAGAAAAACACAAAGGAAGGTGGTTTAGTCATAGCCTATATATATATAAGTATATCTATATGCATATATATGTATACATATACACACACTTACATACACACACACACATATATATACTATATACTTAGCCATACCATATATATATATATATATATATATATATATATGTATATAAAGAGAGAGAGAGAGAGACAGTATAGTCAAACTATATTATAAAGCAACAATCATATTTACTATTCTTGACCAGTACCAGATAGGCTGATTATGTGTATGTACATGTGTATATATGCACAAGGAATGGCATAGGTACACAAGACGCAGTAATAAATGACCTAGCAATCTAGTGTTTGATAAACCCAAAGACCTCAACTTCTAGAATTAAAAACACTATTTCATAAAAAAATGGTAAGAAAAATGGAAAACTGGAAAATCATGGAAAAAAACTAAGTATAAATCAATATTTTACATTATAAAACAACATAAAGTCAAAATGGATATATGATTTGGATATAAAGGGTGATACCATAAGCAAATTAAGAGAGCATGGAATACTTTACCTGTTAGATTTATGGAGACAGGAAGAATTTATGATCATATGAGACAGAGTATTACAGCATACAAAATGGATACTTTTGATTATATTAAAGAGGTTTTACACAAACAAACCAAGGCAACCAAGATTACAAGGAAAGCAGAACACTAGGAAACAATTTTTACAGCAGATGTCCCTGATAAATATCTCATTTCTCAAATATATAGAAAAGTGAGCTAAAACTTTTAAGAATATATATCATTCCCCAATTAATAGTAGGTCAAAGAATATGAACAGAAAGTTTTCAGATGAAGAAATTAGTTATATATACTCATGCTCTCAATCACTATTGATTAGAGAAATGTAAATTAAAACACTCCTGAGGTACCACCTCACAACTATTATATTGGCTAATATGATGTAAAAGGAAAACGATAAATATTGCAGAGGATGCGAGAAAATTAAAACATTAATGCATTTTTGGTGGAATGGTGAACTGATCAAACTATTCTGGAGAACAATTTGGAACTATATCCAAAGGGCAATCAAACTGGATATACCCTTCGATTCAGCAGTACCACTACTAGGAATGTATTTTGAAGAGATCATAAAAAAAGGGAAAAGAACTTAAAAGTATAAAATAAATTATAGCATCTCTGTTGTGTCGGAAATTGAGGTGATGCCCATCAACCGGGGAATGGCTGAACAAGTTGTAGTAAAAGAATGGAATGCTATTGTGCTATAAGAAATCCAGAAAAATCTGGAAAGACATGAACTTAGTGAAGGGAGTAGAACCGGAAGAACATTGTACACAGTAACACCAACATTGTGTAATGATGAACTATGATTGACTTAGCTCTTGTAAGTAAGTAATCAAACAAATCCAAGAGATTCATCATGGAAACTACTGTCCACATCCAGAAAAAAGAACTGATGGAGTCTGAATGCAGATGCAAGTATACTATTTTCACGTGATTTTTTTGTGTGTTTTTTTCTGTTTCTTCTTTCACAGCATGACTAATATGGAACCATGTTTTATGTGATTGTACATGCATATCATATCATCTTGGGTGGGGGAGGAAAAAGGGGAAAGAGGAATATGTGGAACTCAAAAATTTATTTTAAAAAATGAATCTCGAAAATTTTCTTTACATGCAATTGGAAAAACTACTATTTAAAAGAAAAATAAAGGAACTGTGCCCCAAAAGCTATTGTGCTATATCATTTGACCCAGAAATATCATTACTAGGTTTATACCCCAAAAGAAATCAAACAAAGCTCACATGTACAAAAGTATTTATAGGAGCTTCTTTTTGGTGGCAAATAAGTTACCACTTCTTTGTCAAGGGATGCCCATCATTGAATGAGTGGTATTACTCACCAAAGATTATGTATCACTGACTGCTGATCACTATTTCCTCTTGGATACTCTCTTTTCTAGGTTTGTGATGTTGTTCTCTTCTGGTTCTTTCATGTAGGAATGATGATTCTGTTTTGTGGGGCTCTTTTAATTGGAGCATTATCCAAATCCCAGTCACTAACCCTCAGTGTCCTATAAGACTCTGTCCTTGGTCTTCTCCTCTCCCTCTATACTTTCTTGCTAGGTGATCTCATCAGTTTCCATTGGGTTAACGATACACAGAAGACCAGATATTTATATCTATCTCTTGAATTCTAGTCCCAAATATTCCTTTTGAACATCTAGAATTTGATATCCTCAGACATCTTCAACTTAACATAGATGAAACAATTCATTATCTTTCCCCATCCCATCCCCCAAAATGATTACTTTTTCTTCCCAACTTTCTAAATACTCTCAATAATATCAAGTATTTTCCAAGTGACCCAGACTTGTAACTACAAGTGTCATCCTTGACTTCTCATTCAAACTTATCTCACATATAAAATAAGTTGCCAAGTCTTGTCATTCCTACTTTCATAAGATACTGTGCATATGTGCCATTCTCTTTACTCATACAATAACTACCCTATCATAGCCTATCATCATCTCTGACCTAGGCTATTTGCTAGATAAATCAAATTACTATCCATGGTTCAAGCCCTACTGCATTGAAATATATCTTTCATTCATTTTCCAGAGTAATTTTCTCAAAGTTCAGGTCTGGTTATATCACCTTTACTTAGTGAATTTCAAAGTCAATGAATAAATCAATAAACTTTTGCTAAGTGTCTGACACATTTCAGGTTCTCTGCTAAGCTCAGGGAATGCAATGTTTAAAAGAAATGTGTGCCCTGCCCTCAAGGAGTTTGCAATCTAATGATGGAAGACAACACAAAAAAGCAACTAAAAAGCAGGAAGTAGAAGGTGAAAAGATAGCAGGTACAGGGCATGATGGAATCCAGTTCAATGTGAATGCAGCCGTGAAGAGCTACTGGGACTTGGGACCCTTTTTACAATGAGACTTTGAGAAAAATTCTTTTCTCCCACCATTCAGACTTCCAATGAGATGGGTAGAAGGTATTGAGGCTGCTGATGAGGGTGAGTTCACTACAAGAACAAATATGAGTCCTCAGTTTGTCATTTATAGACATTAATAAAATGGTCCCTTCCTAATTTTCCAGTTTTTCCAGACTTTGTTTTCCTCTCTGCACTCATGGCCTGTTTGGAGTTCCTTGGATCTGCACTCCATTTCTTGAGATTGTTTTTGCACTCCATTTCTTGAGATTGTTTGTTTTTGTTCTGACTGCACCCCAACCCCATGATGGAAATGCTCTGTACCCTTGCCTCCATCTCTTATCTTCCTTGGATAGCTTAAACTCTCAACTAAAATCTTCCATTCTGAAAAATGCCACATCCATTTTGCCTTCATGATGTAAGTTACTAAATTAAGTCATGAGAACTGGAGTAGTAAGGGGATAGAAATTTGGATTTGGAGGTATAGCTGTTGAGATAAGCACCAAATACTGACTTTTCCATAGATCCACCAGGAGGAGCTAATATATTTTGCATAGCCCATGGGATTTTATTTTTAATTTTTAGAAGAAACATATTAGAAGTTTGTTTTTTTTTTCATTCTCCCTCTTCCCTCTGAGATTAATTTTGGTCACATGTGTGTACGTATAGATGAGGTCAAAATGACCCCACCTCATTTTAACCTGATGCCTTAACTGAGTGAGAATACATTTTTCTCGATCTTTTACAAGCCCAAAGTCCTTAGACTGAATCTGAAAAGCCTTTGAGAGGCTTTTGGTGATGGGACATTAATGCAAAAAAGAGGTCCGTTGTGGACAGCTATGTGATTTTATTATACCCTCTGCATTCCTTTGTATAAAACATATAGCTAGTTGGAATAAATGCCTATTCAAATGCAACGTGCAATTCTAGCTGATTCCCTAAAAGGAACTGAAGAGGGGAAGATTTAATTTCTGCTTATATTTAAGCAGAGGTGGTAGAAGTAAATTGAGGTGTCCCAATATTAAAGTTTTGCTGTCTATTTCTCCTTATAATTCATATAATTTTATATAATTTTCATATGTGTCATATGAAAATTATATAAAATTATATGAATTATAAGGAGAAATAGACAGCAAAACTTTAATATGTGTCATATAATTCTCCTTACAATTCCCAGATTTAGAAGTTATGCCATTGAGTATATATGCTAAGTATTTAAGTAAATTCATTATCAATGGTATCTTTCAGGAATATAGTTTCTCTCTGTCATTTTCAAGTCGATTTTCTGTTGTTTTGTCTGAAATAATAATTGCTGCCCACTAATACTTTTGTGCTCAGATGGGGCATAATAGATCTTGATTTAATCCCTTAGTTTACATCTGTTTGCGTCTTTTATATTTCAAACATGTTTCTTGAAAGTGACATGTTGAATTCTGCTTTCTAATCCAGTCTACTAAACTCTTCCATTTTATGGGTGAGTTCCTCTTATTCATATTAGTAGTTATGAAGGTAAATTGTTTATTTCCCTCCATTCTATTCACTTACACTTTTTTCTTCTCTACACTCCTTATTCCCTCTTTATTTCAAGTTATTATCCTTTGTATCTTCCCCCTTTTAAATATCTCACATTATCCTCTCTCCAAGTTTAGGGTTTGGGTTGGGTTTTTTTTGTTTGTTTGTTTTGTTTTGTTTTTTTGCTTACAGTTAGTCCCTTCTCTCTTTTTTCCCTTTTATTCTCTTCCTCCTGTCTATGTCCCTGATATACCAAATATATTTCTTCATCAAATTATATGTGTGTGTTTATGTTGTTGTGTACATTGTTTTCTTGGGTCTCCTTATATCACTGTCTAGCAATTCATATGGATCTTTCTGAGCTTTTTTTGCATCCATAATTCACATCATTTCTTACAACACAGCAATCTTCTATTACATTAATGTACCACAATTCCTTTGCCCATTCCCCAATTGATGGGCATCTATGTTGTTTCCAATTTTTAGCTATCAAATAAAGTGCTACTATAAATCTTTCAGAGTTTATAGAGACTTAACTTCTTATCAATGACCTTCTTTTCTTGCCTATCAACAGTCTCTGGTTCAAAGGGTATGGACATTTTAATCACTTTATATAAGTCCAAACTTCTTTCCAAAATGATTGTCCCATTTCACAGATCCCTCAACAATGTATTAATGTGACTATCCTTCCACAACCTCTCCAACATAAACTGTTGCCATTTTTATCACTTTTGCCAGTTTTCAAGATATGAGCTAATACCTCAGGGTTGTTTTGATGCATTTCTCTTGATATTTGGAGCACTCTTATCTAGTTCTGAATACTTTGTAGTTCCTCTTTTGAGACCTATTTGATCACTGATTTATTGGGAAATGACACACATACACATAGATATAGAGATATAGATATATACACACATAAATGTATACATATATACACACATACACACATGTATGTATGTATATACATATATATAGATGTGTGTATTTGAGATAGATATAGTTTCTTTATCTTGGACACCAAACTCTGATCAGAAAAATATTGATATAAAAGATTTTTTTCCTATTAACCACTTCCTTTCTTCTTTTCTTTTTCCTTTTTTTGTACAGAGGCATTTCAGTTTCAAGCAATCAAAGTTGTCTATTATATCTTTCCTAATTACCTCTATCTCCTACTCACAACTGTGAGAGATATATAATCTGCTTCTCTTCTAATTTTTTATAGTATGGTATTTAATTTTAAGGTCACAAATCTATTTACTAAGGAATACAGTATAAGTTGTTGATTTAAGCCTAGCTTCTGCCAGACTACTTTCCAGTTTTCCCAGTAGTTTTTAATCAAATAAGGAATTTCGCCTAGATTATTTATATTTTCCACTTTATCACACACTGCTATTGAGTTCTATTGTTCTGGATATTCCTTGTTCTCTTGTCCCACTGTTCTTTCTATTAATTAATACAAGTTAATTTTGAAAATTGCTATGTTATAATATAGCATGAGGTCTAGAAGTATTATCCCATCACTTCATCTCCAATTTATAAAAAAATATTTTTATAAAGTTCTGTTTCTTAAGTATAATTTTCATGATAATGTCAGAAAAAGTATGTGTAATACTTCTGTTTCTTTTCATTTTTTTAGGTTTTTTTGCTCTGAAATATGACAGGTTTTTTTTTAATACAGATGCAATGCAATGCTGAAATATGATTCTTTCTATTTTTATTAACTACTCATCAGAAATCCAGGATATCTTAACTTTTCTAAAATTCAATCCAGGTCTTCGACTACTTGATTATGTTTTAGTTAGATTTATCTACAGCTTAAGTAAGGGGCTTATTGAGGCCTCTCACAATTATAACTTTATTGTCTACTTGTTTCTAAAATGTTATGAATTTTTTTCTTATGAGTATTTGGATACTATGCCACTTAATTCACAAATATTTAGTACTGATGTTGCTTCATTATCAATGGTGCCTTCAAGTATAATGTAGCTTTACTGTTATCTCTTAATTATATTTTTGCATCAGAATGAAATAGAACCAGAACAATTCATACAACGAGCACAAAAATGTGCTACAGTGAATTTGCTTAAGTTTACACATAAACATAGAGTAAGGAGACTCAAAAGTCTTACAGTATTAATATTTAATATTGCCAACCAATTGCTGCCTATGTGGTAGGTGTCCAGTTAGTTGAAGCAATAAGGCACCCTGGTGATGAAAGGGGAGTGGCATGTATCAGACAAATCAAGTTGCCACCTCTGCAACGTTCTCTCACACCCTCATGGAAACAACCCAAGACCCTCAAGTCAAGAGTCCTAGAAATAAAATCCTAGTGCCCGTTAGATGACCACTCCTTCTTCAAGCCTGGCCTTTGTAACCATCACTGAAGATAGAAATGGCTGTGGAGAGGGGGCATATATCCCCAACTTCTGCAGACCAACTACAACTCCCAAGACAGTCAAACCAGCCTGGCTGAAGCAATGAGGCACTCTGATGGTGAGATAGTAGGTAAGATGCCACAGTGAGGCACATTTTCTCTGATTAAGACAACACTTTATTAATACCTATATGTAGGGCAATCAAATTAGGAACTTTTGCTGTTTTGTTGTACTAAAAATGCCTCTGATTGAATAATGTGATTAAGGAGGACCTTTCTCACCCATTGATGGGCCTGCCCATTGTTGGAAGTGTGATTAGGGGAATTGTTTTGTAAGAATCCCAAGTACATTTTGTTTTTTCTATTGAGGCACTGAAGGTCAGGTTTTACTTTGGGGCTTAGTTTTGTAATAAGGTTTGAGTGCCAGATGAGGACCCTAGGAAGTCACTTGAAAACCCAAATGTCAGTGCTTCCCTCTCTGGTAAGTATGGTCAGACAATTGGACTGTCTGTTGAATTCAGGCAGAGGAATCCATGACTTGATCTTTGATTACTTTGGTGTTTATTGACTGGAAGTGTTTGTTTGCCCAGATGAGGACTCTGGGAAGTCACTTAAGGAGTCCTCTGGCTTTGAAAACCCAGATGCTGGTGCTTCCCTCTCTGCTGACTATGGTCGGACAGTTGGGGTTCAACCGTCTGTGGAGTTCAGGCAGAGGAAAGCATGTCTGTATTTTCTTTGCATTTCTCTGTATTTTCTTTGAAGTTCAGGGTACTGATTCCCCAGAACTGGGTGAATGATATATGTGCTTGGTTAAAGGAATGATACATGTGATTGATTAAAGTGACTGCTAACTCCTTGAAAGTTGCTTTCCTTTTATAAATTCAGTTCCAGGAACCTGTGATAGCAGCCCCACTATGTATGTTGGGGTGCTTACTGTTACACTATGTACCACATATGCCTGCTAATAAAGTGGGCCAAGATTGTATTCCTCAATTAGGACAGAACCTACAAAGAGATGGGGGGAAAACCTCTTTACTGCAACACAGTAAAGAAGGAGTTCTGGATGGTTGAAGAATGTCACTATTTGCTATAGCTGAGAAAAGTGGGTTGACCTTCAGTGTGCATGATCACACCCTTCTGACAATTAAGAAATGTCAATTGATATGTTGGTTTCAGCTACATCTAGTAATTTTTGGCTAGAAAATCAGAACCATTGCAATCAGGACTACCCAATTAGTGTTCCCCTTTGGGGAAATTAAATCAACTTTAATTTAACCAGGAGAGACAAGGACAGAACTGTCCCTTGAGGAGGGGCTCAGCCTAAATTGATTACTGTTTATAAGTAAACAAAATAGATGTCGCAGGGGCTAGTTGAAAGGAATCACAGCATTAATATTTAAACAAAATGGGGAATAGGGTCAGTCACAGAGTAGAATAAATTATTAAATGGTACAGCATAATTTTAATTTCTTCATTGGCATGTGTTTGCAAATCAAACCACAATTATCACCTCCCTTGAAAGCCCAGTGGAGACAAACTAGGGTCCTAAGCCTAAGAGCTCTGAGAATAGCAATTCCCCTCAGATCACCCACCTCACTTCTAACCTGGTCCCACAGTCATCACTAAGAAGGTGCTCACTTTTCTCACCAATACCAACACCAACTACTTACCAACTGGCACCAATAAGCAGTTAAGTTCAGGAACTCTAAAAATGGCAATGCTCCCCAGATTACCAATGCTGATTTCAAACTATGACCTTGGAAAGCATTCCCTTGTAGACTGAAACTGCTTTTTCAGGTGCTGATGCCACTGCCTGCTCAACAATCACAACCTGTCCTACAACCTGGCAACTGAAGGGCCAAAAAAATAATGATAAAGTTTTTAACAATAACGTCCTTGTCATTACCAAATGATATAAAGTAAAAAACATATATGAATATCAGTGGAAATTAAAATGAAGAAGAAATATTACAATCCGCTTCTGGCAATTCATCTTAAAGACCTTTCAACTTGATATGGCTGAAACCTATTTTTGTTGTCCCCCTCAATAAAATATAAGTTGTTTGAGAACAGGGACTATTTCCACATTTTTATTTGCATTTCCGGCACTTAGTATAGTGCTGTATGCACAGTAAACATTTTTAATAAAGTAGTTTTTATTCATTTATTTATTTATTCAATAGTTTTAAGAAATCTGGAATTAGTGGTGACAATTAACACTATTTTGAAATTTTAATTATTGTTCTTGAGTATGTGTGTACACAGATCAGTGTAGGTTAGATAGGTAGTAAAAGTCTGTGTGGAGTGACAAAAACATACCCATCATCTGGTGCCATTGTCATTCATAGTTTTTGTTTTTTATATAATCTGAAGCAAAAAACTAAAGAAATTATGGAGGCTATGTTAGAGTCTCAAATTCCAATTGGCAAGTATAAAAGGTGGGTGACATTTCTCTAAAATTCCAAGTTTTCTCAGGGATAAAAATGCAGAATAGGAGAACTTATTCTGATGTATATCAACCTCAGGAGTTCTATCCTGGGGACAGTTTGCTCCTCCATACGTAGGAATTTTGGGGAATACTGAAGCATTATTAGGGTTAGGGGTATCCAAATACTGCCTCTGATTTTTCTTCTTCAGGGCATCTTCCAGAATTACCCACAAATTGACTCACTGAGAGAAGGACTGCAGTGAATAAAACACATACTCATTAGCTCAAGAAAATTTCATAGATACCTACCTGATTTCCATAAACATACAAAAAATGACTCCCAGGATGGAAAGCCATTCCAGTAATAGTATGAAAATCCTCAGGGAAAATGAAAATTGGATATCTCAGATGAGTCACTGGATTCTTCTCTTTGATTTCTCTCACAACAACAAAAGAATGTTCCTAAAAAAAAAAGGAAAAATCATGGAGATTTTTCTGCCACTTTGATTCATTCCCCACTTCATTCCTTCAAGGATATCTCACCATGCATGCCATGAAAGTTATCCTGGGTTCTTAAAAAACTCTAGTAGCAGAGTATATTTGCAGCAAGTCCTATGAATTTTGAAAGTTTAAATATTACTATTTTGTCCATCATTCAAGAATATATCTAAATGTAGTGAGACTCATCTATGTGTGCAAAATTGTTCAGAAATTGTTTTTCTTCAGCTACACAAATCACAAAACCATTCCCTCGGACACAGAGAGCTTATGATCCATGTTGGCGGAAGCATATTTCTTTAAAATTGTTTAACAGGGGAGCAGAGCCAAGATGGAAAAGGGAAAACAGAATATTTCCTGAGCTCTCTCAACACACCCTTTCCACAACAATCTAAAAGCGCACCAAACCAAAATCTGAGTGAAAAAATCCAAGAACAAAAGAAAAAAATGAAAATCTGTATGAAAGCATTGAATAAAGGGCCTTTGAAGCATAGATTAAAAATTAATTGGAAAATAAATTAAATAATCTTAAAGACTGTATGGGACAAAGAACAAATCAGGGAACCCATCAATAATGTCATGATAATGACAGCAATGAGACAACATAGAGAAATTCACAAAGGATAAAATGGACAATTTTGATTTCATAAAATTAAAAAGTTTTTGCACAAACAAAATCAATCCTGCTAAAATTAGAAGAAAAGCAAGAAATGGGAAAATTTTCATAATTTCTTTGATAAAGCTCTCATTTCTCAAATATATATTTGAGAATTTATAAGAATAAGAGCCATTCAGCAATTGATAGTGTTCAATGAATATAAACAGGCAGTTTTCAGGGGGAAACAATCCAAACTATTAAGAGCCATATGAAGAGATGTTCCAAATCACTAATAATTAGAGAAATGCAAATTAAAACAAGTCTTATCTACCACCTCCCACATATCAGACTGGCTAAGATGACAAGACACTTTTGTGTTGTGCTGCTGAAGGATATTTTTGAGAGTCCCTTGGAGAACAAGGAGGTCAAATCAGGCAATAATTCAAAAAATTAATTCAGGCTATTCAATAGGCCAAATATGGAAAAACTCTGATGTTGGGAAAGACTGAAGGAAAAAGGAAAAGGGAACAATAGAAGATGAGATGTAATATTATGATAACTTCCATGATAATATCATGGAAACGACAAACTTGAACTTAGGCTTCAAGAGACTGTGGAGAATAGAAGAACCACAGAGTTGGACATGACTGAATAACATCAATAACAACCACCAAGATGACAGAAAGTAAAAATGACAAATGTTGGAAGGAATGTAGGATAATAGATACACAATGCAACGTTGGTGAAGCTATAAACTAGTCCAATGATTCTGGAGAAAAAATTGGAAATATTTCCCCTTTCACCCAGAAATAATATTGCTACCTCTATACCCCAAACATCAAAGAAAAAGGAAAAAGATTCATATGTAAAAATTATCTCTAGCAGCTCTTTTTGTAGTGACAAAAAATTGGAAACCCAGGGGATGCCCATGAATTGGAGAATAACTGAAGAAGTTATAGTATATCAATGTGATGGGATACTATTGTGCTGTAAGAAATGATGAAAGAGATGATTTTCAGAAAAACCTGTGTTAAATGTTGACAAGTGAAGTGAGTAGAATGGGGAGAACAATTTATACACAGCAACAGCAATATTTTAAAAAATAATCAGCGGTAAAAGGTCTAGTAACTCTGATCACTACAATGATCAACCACAATTTCCAAAGGAGTTTTGATGAAAAATGCTATCCACTTCCAGAGAACTGATGGACCCAGAATGCAAATTCAAGCATATTATTTTTCTCTTTCATTCTTTTTCCTATGTGTGCTTTTTTCCAGAACATTACTAATATAGAAATGTATTTTTGCATTATTTCATACATATAATGGGTTTTATAATTTTTGCTATCCCAATGAGTGGGGCAAGGATGAAGGGGAGAGAGAATTTGGATCTAAAAATAACTATAAAATTGAATTTTCAAAAATTGAAAAATTATAAAAATAATATTCTTTAAAATCCCAAGTAAAATATACAAAGCTTAAGATGGAGAAATGTCAAATTTTGTCCAATGTACTCTGCATTTATTACTCTCTATTAGGTCATGATTTAGTTAACCTATACCTAACCCCAAAATATAATGAGAAAATTCATGAGATTACACATTTTTTTTCTTATTTTTATTTCCATTACCACCACTATCCAAACACAATACCTTGGGACAGGAAATGCTTGGCTATACCAATGTGACAAAATAATCATCTCAATATATAAATAAACTCTTGAATCTGAAATTTTGCGTTTAAATCTCTTTTCTGTTGTCAATTAATTGTAGTATTTTAATTAGACTAAGATAAGAAGGCACTGATGCTAAACATGGCCATAAAAATAGCTTTTCTAAGTGGTCTTTGTAGGACATAAGCCATTCTAGCTCAGTCATTCTTGAAATATTTTCTTCTCACTTTAATAACTTGGTAGACTGGACTCTGGTCCTCCAGGATAATCCTAATAGCTGGAATGATTTTTTTCTAAATTGTCCTAATCTCTATATGACACTTTTACCACTGCCTAAAAATGGAAATGGTGATCACTGTGAGCCAGCATAGGTTTAACAAGAACAAATTATGCCAGATTATACCCATTTAATTTTTTGACAAAGTTGCAAAATCAGAAGAATAGCATAAGCAAACAGTATCTGAATTTTATGAAGTCTTTATTAGTTCTACATATCCTTATAGACAAGACAGAAAATCTAGACTGAATTATAGCATATTCAGATAGATTTGGAACTAGTGGGTTTCCCAGCACTTAACATGGTATCTGGCACATTGTTGTTCAGTTGTTCAGTTGCCTGACTCGTTGTGACCCCATAGACTTGTGCATGAGATTTTCTTGGCAAAGATATTACAGTGGTTTGTCTTTTCCTTCTCCAGTATGTCCCCATTCTACAGAGGAGGAATTGAGGCAAGTTGAAGACCCTGTGCCCAGGGTCACAAAGTTAGTAAATGTCTGAGGACAGATTTTAACCCAAAACTTCCTGACTCCAGACCCAGATCCACTGCACCTCCTGGCTGCCTGGCACATAGTAGGTGCATAATAAATGTTTATTGACTGAATGATTAGAATGATATGATAATATACATGAGTTGAGAAATATAAGACAGAAACAAAAGATGGAAAGAATTAGATAGTAACATGAGGGTTGTAATGATAATATACTTAAGTACTTTGTGGATTGATTTCATCAAAGTTTTAGGTAGATTGTGATCAGGTCACTTTATCTCTGCCTGGCTACCTTCTGAATATGAGCCATTCTAAATATACCTATGATTTTCCTTGAATGGCACAATTTATCACTGTGCCTACTGAAGCATTTGCTCCGCTGTCCCAAATAACTTATGAAATGGGAGGGTCCATGCCATGCCATAATGAGCGACAAGTCGAATTGAAGTGAAGGGATCAGGATAATAAGACAGACCTAAAATATCCTGTAATATTCCTCAATAAACTGAACTTGAACCAGACCACTATCACAGACAAAGTCCATCATTACCTACCCAGGCATAGCATACATAGATTCATAAAAACTTAAGAACATTTTTAATATTTGTCACCATCCCAAGTCATTGGCTCCAAGCTATAGGGAGCATAAAGCTTTTCAGATAGAGAGACTTTACAAAAGAATTCAAAATCATGGAGAAGTTAAGTTGCTGTCCTATCTGCTAATAGAGTTGTACTAAGTATCCTTTAAAAAAAATCTACAAGGGAGCTAAGTTTATATTATAATGTTTCTATTCAACAACAGAAAGCTGTTATTTCATCCACCCATGCAACAATCCGTAGAACATTAACTATTAAAGAATAGCAGGATAGTGACTTGTCTCCTGATGATTTCTGTATGAACTCCACAGGGGAAAACATGAGAATCATGAGATTGAGGGGATTGAGAGAACTTTTGCAGGATAACAATTAATAATTATATTTATTTTGTTGCTGAGTCAATTCAGTCAATTCTGACTCTTCATGACCCCATTTAGGGTTTTCTTGGCTAATATAGTGGAGTGGTTTGCTATGTCCTTCTCCAATTCATTTTACAGATGAAGAAACTGAGGCAAGCAAGGTTAAGTGATTGCCCACAGTGAGTCTTCCTGGCTCCAGGCCCAATACTCTATCCACTTTACTCCCTAGCTACATAATCATAATAAATTGATTTACATTTAGACAGGGTTTTTCTCACAATAAAACTGATCTAAGACTGATGGTATAAATATTATTCCCTTTCTACAGCTAAAGAAACCGTGACTCAAAAAAGTGAAGTGTTTGCCTATGGTCGCACTATGAAGAAGTGAAAACAAATGGGATTCAAACCTTGATCCTCTTGGTACAACGATATGGTGCTTTAGGTTTTCCAAAATACTTTCTTTACAAAAACTTTATGAGATGGGTATTATAAATTTGTTGTTCTCATTTTAAAGATGAGTTTAATTTCAGAGAAGTAAAGTGCAAGAGGCAATGAAAGGTCCGAATGAGGTTTTCTGTGTAGTAAGGAGAACCTACATAAAATAAATCAGGCAGGTTGAGGTATGACCTAAGAAAACACTTCCTACCACTAGAACTCCCTAGAATGTCAATCGTCTGCCTTAGTGGACAGTGAATTCCAAGAGAGATTGAATGAGACTTTGGCAAAGATGATCTTTTGTTGGGTCATTTCAATCATGTCTGACTCTTTGTGACCCTAGTTGGGGTTTTCTTGGCAAAGATACTGGGATGGTTGACCATTTCCTTCTCCAGTTCATTTTACAGGTAAGAAAACTGAGGCAAGCAGGGTTACAGTGACTCTCCCAGGGATACACAGCTAGTAAGTGTCTGAAACCAGATTTGAACTCAAGAAGACTCCAACGTTCTATCCACTGTACCAACTAGCTGCCCTAAGTATGACCTAGTGTGATACAATTGTAGGGGAGGGTTGGATTAGATGATTTCAAGTTCTTTCTAATTCTAAATTTCTGATTCTAGGTGGAGAATGTCTAAAATACATTGTGTGTGGGGGATTGTTGATGTTAATTCTGCAATTGCAATTTTGTAATTGCAATTCAACTATGTAATACTGCCACAAAGCATAAATTTAAACTTGGAAATGATCTTGTGAATTTTCATAGCTAGGAGATTTGCCAAGAAAAAAAGAAAAAGAATAAAGAAATAATCTTGAGGTTACAGAACATACCTTTTTGTAATAAAGGTAGATGGCATTTTTCAATTCTTGGTCAATAAGAAATGACAACAGTTGACCCTTATATCTTCTCCTACCTCTTCTTTGAGCGGGGAGGCAAGCATTCCATTTACTAAATGGAACAGAACTGAAAAAACAAGTGTCCACCTACCCAAAACAAGAGAAATAAAAGTTAGAGATACACTTCATATAAAATGCCCTATTCAATATCACCAGCCTTATTGGTCTGTGAATTAAACTACTGTTCTATTGTGTCCTAGTTGGATCTTGAAACATGGGTTATTACTAAGCCTAGTTGTAAATATGAAGTGGGTCCAATGAGTGTTGCAGACTGCCTCTTGATAATGGAAAGCTAGTTAGCATTTTATTAATATGTTGACACATCTACTTAGTGCTCTATTAACATCTTGGTACATTCTTAACCTCATTAATGCAAAATTTTCATAATTAGAAACAAAGAATGATAAGTTTTCTAATCAGGAAAGCTGAAATTTTTCTCCATTATGGGTTTTCTACTTTTTAAAAAGCATTCACAACCAAACTCCTTACCTTCTTTTAAGGCAATAGTTTACCTGACTAATGGTTCTACTTTTCTCAAAGGTGATAGCAATGTAATCATCTGAAAATAAGAAAGTGACAAATTATAAGTAGGCTGTACACTTCCAAAGGTTATAGGGTTCAAATAGTTAATGCATTTTGGATTATAATTTTTAAGCTTCAAAACTATCTTACAATACTTACTCATTAATAGATACTATTCAAGACTTTAGAAGATTCTGCCAAATAGCTCAAACACAGCAATACATCATAATTATAAACTCTTATTTTTATTTAGATTATAATGTATATATAAATTTATTTGATAGAAATTTACCTTCAAAATCTTCTTGGTTAGCTAAACACAATTCATTATACCATAGTTTTGCTGAAACAAAATCTTCCTATTAAAAAAAGAAGAGAACATATTTTCAGGTACACTGTAGATTTAAGAGAAGAAATTGACAAATTTATTAAAAATGCTCCAGAGATTTGTTGAAGAAATGAGATGAGAGGAGACAAAAATATACCCAGAAAAGAAAAAGGTATAGAA
This sequence comes from Potorous gilbertii, assembly GCA_028658325.1. Taxonomy (NCBI): domain Eukaryota; kingdom Metazoa; phylum Chordata; class Mammalia; order Diprotodontia; family Potoroidae; genus Potorous; species Potorous gilbertii. The sequence continues at coordinate 35,903,835 of CM053774.1, read as the reverse complement.
TCTGGAAAATATGAAAGAAAAAGATGTAAAAGGTTAAATAAAGTAAGAGATAGAATTAGTGAGACAGGTTTTGGGAATGGCCTATGCCTACATAATATTTTCTTGAGGCAGCTAAAATCAATTGCTATTCCATGTCTAACAAATTGGCTAAAAATATATCTTTCGTTCCTTATTTCTTTAAAGTGTGGACACCCCTACCCATTCTCCTCAAATGCAAGGCATCTTTATGGGCCCCAGGACCAGTTTAACATTAGTATCACTTCAGGATTCAATTAAAAACTCCTTGAAAACAGTATGTAAAGTAATTTTCATTTTACCTTACTCACATGTCTATTCTTTCTTGATATTCTTCACAACAGACTTTTTAGATAGAGAGTATGACTACTATATATATATTTTATATATGAGGGAAAGAAAAGAATGAGAAAGGTTGTGTAGCTTGCCCATGGTCTCACAAGCTAATTAGTGTCATATCCAAGCCAAGGTCACCTGGCTATAAATTTTGTCCCTCTGTCCTATGTCTCTTTGATCCCATACAATAAAAATAATCTTTTCCTATTTTGGGTTCTAATAGTCCTTGGTTTATCTTTTAGGACACATGATCTTATGCCCTATAGTATAGAAGCTAAAGTATATTTGAAAAAGTGTTGTATTTAAAGTTAAAACATCTAGGTTTAAGTCATGGCTCCACCACTTACTAATTGTTTGACTATAGGCATGTCACTTAAACAGATTGAGCATTAGTTTCTTCATTTGTAAAATGGAGACAACAATATTATCCTAGTCTTCTATATAGAAGGCTTGTGTAGACATAACCAGTGAGTAGATTGTATTAAAAAAAAAGGATTGGGAATACTGGAATATGGACATCTCTCTTTTATAATTCATTAATGCAAAATGGGTAGAGAGATCTTTGGATTCTTGTAAAAATTAGGGAAGGTTAAGCTGAGTCAATGCAAACAAAATGACAATATTACCTAAATTAATATACTTATTCAGTGTCTACCAATTAAATCATGTGGAGAAACAAAAAGGTCAAGAATATCGAGGAAATCGATGAAAAGAAAAATTGAATAGCATCTGATCTCAAACTATAATACAAAACTGTAATTGTCAGAAACCAGTTGGTACTTTGGAAGAAATAGAGAAGTTGATCTGGGTGGAATAGATTGGGTACACAACATGCAGAAGTAAGTGAGCACAGTAACCTAGGAATAAACCCAAAGATCCAAAGTACTGGGGCAAGAACAAAACAATTGCTTGACCAGTCTGTCATATTGACAAAAAAAAGCTGTTGGGAATAAGCTCAAAATGTGAACATGATTTAGATACAAAGAGTGACATTGAAGGACACAGAGCCAAGATTGCAGAGAAAGGTCAGGAAGTTGCCTGAACTCTCCTCAATTTCCCATCAAACAACTTTAAATCAAGCCTCCAAACTAATTCTGGAGTGACAGAACCCACAAAAGGACAGGGGTGAAACAATTTTCCAGTCCATGATAACTTAGAAGGACTGCAGGAAAGGTCTGTCTTACTTCAGTACAGATCAGCAACTGAGGCTTCAGTCACAACTCAGCAAGCCAGCAACACAGAAGGCCAACTATAAGGCCTCTACCACCAAGAGGGAGCTCAATTCAAAAAAAACAAGACTGTCAAAATTGCTTTTATATATAATTGGGAAAAACAAAATATTAAAATATTTTAAATGTCAATAAATAAAAGGTTTTTAACAAAAAAAGAATTTTATGTAGTTTAGGGCAGTTAGAAGGAGTATACATAGACAGAGGCTGTAGGTATGGGTTAACTTTCATTGGTGATATAAAAATATTAAGAGGTAAGAAAGAGGATTGAGCTGGAAGAAGAGGGAAAGGAGATGCAAAAAGAGGAGAATTTTATCTTATGAAGAGGTGTAAAAGACAGTGGAGGAAAAGAAGAAAATGGGGGAATGATCATTGCTTGAATGTTATTCTCATCAGACTTGACTCAAAGAGGAAATAACATACACACTCAGTTGGGTAGAGAAATCCATCTTACCCAATAGGCAGTAGAAAGGGAGGGGAACAAGAAAAAGGGAGGACCAACAGAGGGAGGCAGAAGTCAAAACTGTAGTGAGAAGGGACAGGGTGAAAGGAAAAAGAGAGAGAAATATGAATTGGGGACAAATAGGATGGCGGAAAATTCACAACTATTCATCATAATTATGAATGTAAATGGGGTGAACTCTCCCATAAAATAGAAGTGGATTGGAGAGTAGGTAAAAATCAGAATCCCATAAGATATTGTTTACAAGAAACATGCTTGAAGGAGTGAGATGCCCAAAGAATAAAAGTAAAAGGCTAAAAGTAAAAAGTAGAATCTACTATACTTCAGTATACCTATTATACCTCAGTATTTTTACTATACTTCAACTGAAGTAAAAAGAAAGCAGGTGTGGCAATCTTTATGTCAGACAAAGCAAAAGCAAAAATAGAGACAATTGAAAGAGAGAAGAGAAGGAACTATATCTTGCTAAAATGTACCATTGACAATGAAGTAATGTCAATATTAAACATAGATGCACTAAATGCTAAAACAACCAAAATTCTTTAACTTTCTTTTGATTTTTCCCCAGTTACACGTAAAAACAATTTTTAATTCATTTTTTAAATTTTGAGTTCATAATTCTCTCCCTTCCTCCCTCCTTACCCCCTATTCACTGAGAAGGCAAGCAGTTAAATATAGGTTTCATATATATATATGTGTGTGTGTGTGTATGTGTGTGTGTGTGTGTGTGTGTGTATGTGGTCATGCAAAACATTTCCACAATAGTCATGTTGTGAAAGAAAAGACCAAAAATAATCAAGAAAAGTAAAGTTGTTTTGTTTTTTCTCAAGTATGCTACAAGCTATTCAGACATCAACAGAGTCTGGTAGTGGATCCATCACAGCACCTAGAGGTGGTTCCATTTTCCAGCCACACAGAGTTAGTTTCAAACAATGCAACAAAGTTTTTTCTCACAATTCCTATTATTACATAATTATATTAAATCAGGTACATAACACACTACCTAGAGAGTTCACAATGGACTAATTCTGAGAAGTCACCAAAGTACCCAAGAAAATTTAAACATTAGCATTAACTCCTATTTAAGAGAGGAATAAAATCAAACAGAGCAGGCAAAAATAGTAGGTTAGGGAAACAGAGTGTGCAAAAAGGATAGTCTCAGATGTTCCAAGTAATTGTCTGATCCCTAGATATCTTTTCTTGGACGATATGCTTTATCCTCAGGACATCTGTAAATAGGGCTCTGCTTCTCTTGCTCCAAATCTCAGGTTCCTAGATAATTCTGATTCTTCAGTTTTTAAACTGTAGGGAATTTCACTCTATATCTCCCTTGTTGTTTCTGTTCTTACCTAAATCCTGTAACTGATATAAGAATCTTTTCAAAATTTATGAGGGTCTGACTGAAATGAACTCTTCTACCTTTTAAATTATCAGCTACTTTTTAAAAAAAATAATTTCACTTTCTTTAAAATCCAATTAATCCTTAATTAATACAACCTTCTTAACAAACCATACTTGAATAGTCTGAATTTCCATGCTAGATAAATTTGGAAGTCATCATCATATACATGTATATAGTTCTCAGAGAAAATAGTCTAATTGCCCTATTCCATTCAATAATAAAGCTTTTACATTACATCTTAATTACCTTGTCTAATCATTTCTCCCTTAGTAGGATATCAGCCCTATGTTACATTTTGGCCAAAAATGTAATTATGAGATGTTCACACTTGAATCCTATTATAGTAACTCAGAGATGTTACAGTATTGATCTATTATTTAATAATATATTTACAAAATTTCTTGATTAAAGAAATTTACTATAAAAGCAAGAAGAGGGACATAGCTATAACAATGTACTATATCATAACAAGAGGAAAAAACTCCCTTATATCTATTTGATTTCAGGCATGAGTCATATCTGATACTGTAGCGTCAAAAGCAAAGTTCAGGATTAACCAGGTGAAAATTTTCCTTTCAGAAAGGAAAGAGTACAGTGGAGAAATGGTGTTAAGGTAATTCTACCTAGGTTTTATTCAAGGTCATCCCCAAAACATTTCCCAGGCACAGACATTCACCTTTAGCAGTTCCTGCCATTTTTTTTTTTGCTATTGGCTCTATGACAATTCAGACAACTCTCCCTGTAATCAAAACTCAAAACACTAATAAACTGCAGTCTCAAGAATTTTTACCTTAAATAGCAAAATTTCACTAATCACAACAGGGTGTCTCCAAAAAATTTTGATCCTATCTATAGTCATATTGAAAAAAATGCTCTAAATCACTACTGAGAGAAATGCAAATTAAAACTGTGAGTAAAACTGTCAGGTTGATTAATATGACAGAAAAGGAAAATGACAAATGTTGGAAAAGATGTGGGAAAATTAAAAACACTAATGTACTCGATGAAGCTGTATATTTGTTTGGAAATTTAGAACTAAGCCCAAAGGGCTATGAAACCACGCACACCCTTTGACCAAGAAATATCACTACTAGATCTGCATCTCAAAGAGATAAAAAAAAAAGAAAAGAGTATATGTGTATGAAAAATATTTATAGCAGCTCTTTTAGTGGTGGCAAAAAATTGGAAATTGAGGGGATGTCCATAAACTAAGGAATGGCTAAACAAGTTGTTGTATATGATTGTGATAGAAATGATGAGTAGGATGCTCTCAGAAAAACATGGAAAGACTTACGTGAACTGATGCAAAGGGGGAAGTGAACAGAACCAAGAGAACATTGCACACAGTTACAGCAATATTGTACAATGATCTACTATGAATAACTTAGCTATCCTTAGCAATACAATGATCCAAGACAATTCTGTAGGATTTAGGATGAAAGGTCCATCTCCAGAGAAAAAACTAGTAGAGACTGGATAAGGATCAAAGATACTTTTTCTTTATTTTTCTTGTTTTTTTTGTCTATGTTTTCTTTCACAGCATGACTGACATTGAAATATGTTTTACATAACTATACAAATGTAACTTATGTCAAATTGCTTCCCTTGTCAAAATGGGCAGTGGTAGGGGAGGAGAAGAAAGGAGAGGAAGGGAGAAAACTTGGAAATCAAAATTTGATCAAAATTGTTTTTACATGTAATTGAAAAAATTAAATATTGAATTAAGATTTTTAAAGAAAGAAGAGCAAGGAATAGCTTACCTGTCAGATCTATGAAGGGGAAGAATTTATGATGAAAAAAGTGACAGAGAACAGTATGAGATATAAAATGGATAATTTTGATTACATTAAATTAAAAAGGGTTTGCACAAACAAAACCAGTACAACCAAAAGTAGAAGGAAAGCTAAGAGCTGGGAAAAAATTTTAAACAGCAAGTACCTTTGATAAAGGTCTCATTTCTTAAATATATAGAAAAACTGGACCAAATCTATAAGAATATAAGTTATTCCCCAGTTGATAAATGGCCAAAAGATACGAACAGGCAGTTTTCAGATTAAGAAATCAAAGCTGTCTCTAGTCATATGAAAAAATGTTCTCAATCACTACTGATTGGAGAAATGCAAATTTAAGCACTCTGAAGCACCACTTCACAAGTATCAGATTGGCTAATATGAAAGAAAAGGAAAATGATAAATGTGAGAGACGATGTTGTAAAATTGGGGCACAGAAGCACTGCTGGTGGAGTTGTGAACTGATTCAACCATTCTGAAGCACAATTTGGAACTATGCCCAAATGGCTATAAAATTGTGCCTACCTTTTGATCCATCAATACCACTACAATATCACTAGGTCTGTATCCCAAAAAGATCATTAAAAAGGGAAAAGGACCTATATGTACAAAAAATATTTATAGCAACTCTTTTTGTGGTGGCAAAAAAAAATTAATTGGAAATAGAGAGGAAGCCCTTCAGCTGGGAATAGCTGAACAAGTTGTGGTATATGAATGTAAAGAAAAACTATTGTGTTATAAGAAATCAGGATCAGGCAGTTCTCAGAAAAACCTGGAAAAACTTTAATGAACTAATACAGAATGAAGTGAACAGAACCAGGAGAACTTTGTATATAACAACAACATTGTATGATTATCAATCATGACTGACTTGTATCTTCTCAGAAATATAATGATACAAGACAATTCCAAAAGACTCAAGATATAAAATGCTATCCATATCCAGAAAAAAAATTGATTGAGTCTGAATGTGGATTAAAGCATACCATTTTCACTTTATTTTTGTCATGGCTTTTTCTCCCTATTTATTTCATTCTCATTTCACAACATGGCTAACATGGAAATATATTTTACAGGATTGCACTTACATAACATGTCAAATTGCTTACCCTCTCAGGGAAAGAAGGAGGGAAAGGAGGGAAGAAATTTGGAACTCAAAATTTGATTTTAAAAAAATTTCAAAAATTGTGTGTATATGTAATTGAAAAAATACTATTTATAGTCAAATTACTAATAATAAATAACAGTAAATAATTTTATAAATACTAAAAATAATAATAAATTGCAAATTAGTAAAACATGGAAGAAATTACCTGTCAGATATATGAATAGAGAAAGAGTTCATGACCAAAGAGAGAGATCCACAAGTGGTAAAATGAATAATTTTGATTACATAAAATTATATAGAAAGTATTTTCACAAAGTCAGAGCAGCTAAAATTCCTAGAAAAGTAGGAAAATAGGAGGAAACCTTTACAGCAAGTTTCTCTGATAAAGGCCTCATTTCTAACACATACAAGAAAATTTTTCAAATGTACAAGACTCATTCATCAATTGCTAAATGGTTAAGGGATATGAACAGGCAGTTTTCAGAGGAAGAAACCAAAGCTATTAATAATTACATGAAAAAATGATCTCAATCACTAATAAATAGAGAAATACAAATTAAAGCAACTCTGAGGTACCATCTCACACACATCTGATTAGTTAAGATAACAAAAAGGAAATGAAAATGACAAATCCTAGAGAAGATAAGGGAAAATGGGTACATTAATGCACTATTGGTAGAATTGTGGACTGGTCCAACAATTCTAGAAAACAGTTTGAAACTATGCCAAAAAAGCTATTAACCTATATATATCTTTTGACTCAGCAATAGCCCTATACACAAAGAACTCAAAGAAAGAAGAAAAGGACACATGTACAAAGATATGTATAGTGGCTCTTTTGTAGTGGCAAAGAACAGGAAACTGAAAAAGTGTTCCTCAGTTGGGAAATGACTGAACAAGGTAAGGTATATGAATGTGATGGAATACTATTGTGCTATAAGAAATGATAAAGAGAATGGGTTCAGAAAAACCTGGAAAAACTTGTGCAAATCAATGCAAAATGAAGTGAGCAAATCCAAGAAACCAATTTATATAGTAACAGTACCATTGGGCAGCTAGCCTGGCATAGTAGATGGAATGACAAACCTAAAGACTCATTTTTCTGAGTTCAAATCCAGCCTCAAACACTTATTAGCAGTGTGATCCTAAAAAGTCACTTAGCCCTATTTGCCTCTGTGTAAATGAGCTGGAGAAGGCAGTAAACCATTCCAGTATCTTTGCCAAGAAAAACCAAATGGGGTCACCAAGAGTTGGACATGATTGAAAAATATGACTAAATAAATTAACATCAATATATAACGATAATTCCCTTCAAAAGACTTAATAACCATGATCAGCACAATGATAAAGAATTCACGATGAAACATACTGTCCACTTCCAGATGGAGAGAACTGATAAACTCAGAATGCAGATCAGAGCATATTTTCTTTTTCTTTCCTTTGCTTTTGTATTTTTGGAAATGACTAATGCATGTATTTAGTTTGTATGACTACACATATTTGTAATAGCTTTTGTTTTTCTTGCCCTCTTAACAGGTAGAGGAAGGAGAACTCAGAAATTAAAAATAAATTAATAAAAATAAAAAAATAAGTCATCCTCAGTACCAGAAATGTCTATGTCAAAAAGCACATGCACAAAGGCTATGGTTAGGAAAATTGCTTCTATTAGAAATGTGCCTGTCGATCAGATAATTTCATTTTCAGGAAACTACTTTTATTGTTTGTGTGAGGAAACAAAGATTACTACCTGGGAAGTTACTTCGTTTCTCAGACTGTTTCCTCATAGGTAAAATGAAGATAACAGTACTACTTATTTCATAGGGTGTTGTGAGAATCAGGTGAAGTAAATGTAAAGTGCTTTGCCATCCTTAAAGTGCTACATAAATGCTAGCGATTATTAATTATAACTACGGTCATCATAACTATAATCATGTTTCTTATTCCACCTGTCAGGAGGACCATATCCTGAGTTACCTTCCTATTCCTTAAACTCCTCATGCTTATTCTTGCTCATTTTTCCATACTATTTCCAATACCTGGAGTGCTCTTCTCCCTCCTTCCCACTGATTCAAATCCTAACAATACTTTAAGACACAATATCAAGACCCTCCTGCTATCTAAAAGTCTTGACTCAAGTTTCCTGCAACTGGATCCCTGTATGTTGCAGCTTATCCTTTACACTTATAATCTGCTCTTTTTTTTAATATTTGCAAACGTTTATCTGTATCTTCTGGAATTGATTTTTTTCTCTTTAAAATATAAATTGTCAAATGTATTTATTCTTGGGTTTATAAAACAAATTCCTACCCATCTCCCTTACCCAGACTCCGTTTTCCAGGCCCAGGAATGTATAGTGTCTTACCGTGCTAAAACCACAAAAATCCGCTCTTAAGAACTAGAAATGAAAAGAAAAGATAAAAGATGCTGATATAACTATGTGAAAGGAAGTGATGACACAAAATTGGTTTAAAGTGTAACAGAGATAAACACATGATCAACCTGGCCAGACATTGGGGTCAGTTTCTGACTATACATTATATATACTACAAAATTTTATTCTTCTAATTTTACCCCACCACCTATGAGGATTAGGTCAGGGAAATTATTGAAAATCTGCCCTGCCAAGTGCACCTCAAGAATCTTTTTCCTTACCAAGTCTTCTCTAATGGCTGTGTTATTTGAATGCAGGCCTACACAACGTATAGCCTGCCCAAGGATTTCAGCTGGCCCACAAAAAATGTAGATGACGTAAAAGAAAGTAAAGATGTGATATGTGTTTTGTTCATGCCCCACTTAACCTGTCTTCTACTAGTCACTATTGTGCCTGCCATGTAACTTGGCAAATGGATTGCTACTGAGCACTCTCTCTGCTTTGTCAAAAGACCTGTGGCAATCAACCAATGTCTGGTCTGAGAGAAGCAATTTCATGATAAATAAAAATCCTAAGGAATAAGTGTAATTCCTAATTAATTGAAATTTCCCTTTTTTAATATAGTTTATTTGCAAAGTTTACTCATTAATTATACCTTTACTTCAAAAGTAAGCCACTAAAAACCTTTCTTCAGCCCAAAGAAGTTTAATCTATTTTAATTTTGGCCTCTACCTACTGCCAAGTTGTGCAGGTCTATTTTTATCTCTCCCTCCACTACTTAACCTTCTTCTTCAACCCTCCGGATGTATAATCATCCCAGATCCCATATTTTCTAACTCAGAAATCACAGTTTTTTGTTCATTTTCCAAAAGGAAGGTACTTCAAAGGCAATCTAGGCTAATTAGCATATGATTAAGATCTCATTCCCCTACCTCAACAACAAAAACATTCCCAACAAACAATTATAAAGCCTCCAAGGAAAGACCACTGGTGATTGGAAACTTACTATTCTGTCTCTTCTACTTTAGGGTAGTTCCATCTGCACTACTATAAGGAAGACTTTCCTTATATCTGCTAAATCTGCTAAAATCTTCTTTTTTATTTTAGCTTTTTCTGATATTTCCACTTTCAAGGACTAAAGAGAATTAGTCTAACCCTCCTTCCAACATGACAGCTCTTAAAATCCTTGAGGCTAGCAATCACATAGCACTCACTGGTCTTCTATTTTCCATGCTAATCACCTCTATGTCCTTAAACTACTTTTTGCCATAACACTATTCCTACATTTTTTCCTTATTCCCTATTGTACTCCTTGTAGGCCTCAGCTTTATATTCTGACATGATGATGTTTAATATATGTGTTTTATGGTGTTTCAGAGCAAAACTGTCTCTTCACCCTTTGAGAAAACATCTGGAAAGAAGATAAAAATAAAACTGGTATTATTCCTCATAAAATGAATCTACCCAAACAAAATCACACCAAGTTCTGAACTAAACTATTCAGTTCTCCTTCCATAGGGTATTGACCTTCTCAGTTGAGTGTGCATGCTTTGTTTTATTTTTATTGATACATTTTGTTTTTACATTATTCACATTTCTTAATATATCCTTCTGTCTTATCCCTCTCAGAAAGTCATCCCTCACAACAAACAATAAAAAAGAGGAAAAAAAAAAAGTTCAGCAAAGCTAATATATCAGCTAAGTCATCAGTATATGCAGCATTCAATAGTCATAACCTCCATATCTTTATAAAGAAGAGTAGGGAGGTCCTCATATTTTGGGAGGAGACCAAACTTGATCATTGTAACTTCAATAGAAGCAACCTTATTTTGTCATTTTTCTATTTATTTTATAGTCCTTGTGCATGTTGTTTTCCTGCTTTGGTTTCTTTCACGTTGTATCAGTTGATGTTAACTTTCCTGTATTTCTCTGTGTTCATCGTACTCACCATATCATGCGGTGCAATAATATTGTACTACATCCATATGCCCTAATTTGTTTAGCCATTCCCCAATCAATAGCTATTTACTTTGTTTCCAGCGCTTTGTTTCTATAAGAAGTGTTATTACAAATATTTAGTCCTATGTGGAGTCTTTATTTCTAGTATTAACTTCATTGGGGTATATGCTCAGGAGGGCAGTCTTGAGCTCAAAAAGCACAGATATTTTAGTCACTTAGCTTATTTTCAAGTTGCTTTCTGGAATGGTTAAACAATTCTAGATATCTTTCCATAATGAATCCAACATTGACATATTTTATTTTTTGTCATTTTTTTTTAGTTTTCTAGGTAGGAGGTTGAGTCTCAGTGTTGTTTTGACTATGCAGGAACATTTTATAAAGAACAGTTAGGATTATTTTCATCAGTTAGACTGATTGTATCCACAAAAATAGAAATGTCTATATACCCTCACAGACGTATCTCTTGGGACCTCTATTTTGTGGAGGGGTACAAGTTGTCCTTTATTCCCTTTCCTGCCCTTTTCTTAGTTTCTCGACTTTTAAACCATGGATCTGCCATGGAACTTCCCCTAGCACTCGGGTCTCCTCACCTTGTAATATAGAATTACTTGTGTGGCCTTCTCACTCTGGAATATCCTTCCATCACTGGTGAATTTCTCTTAGGGCTTCCATTTTGCAGAGCACCCTAACCTAGACTTCCTTCCCTTCTCAGTCCTGTTCCTGGCTACCAAACTTCAAAATCATGTCTTCATACTTGGTACCTCAATTTCCCACTGCTTCTTGCTAGGTTTTTTAGCTGTTTTTAATGTTGTATCTTCCCAGCGTAGAATGTAAGCTCCGTGGCCTTTCATTTTACTTATATTTATATATTCCTAGTCCTTAACATAGTGGCTGGTATTTAGAAATTGTTTAAAAATTGCATGTTTTTTACTTTGCTCCTTGCTTCCTTCTCAAAGGTCTAAGAGGCACCATATAATATGCCCTTCATGTATCTCTTTACTTGACACCAAGGTGATGTCTAAGACAGATAGCGACAGAGATGAAACACATACCTGTAAAGTACCATTTGGATAACGAAGATCTGCACTTATGAAAAGGCCCAATGTTGTAAGGATCACTAAATAATAATTTGTTAAGACAATTTCCACAAGTGAAGATTTTTGACACGCTAAAGAAGGAAAAATAACAAGAAGTTCATTTATGAATTGAAAGCATATTCACAGGGATCAGGATCAACAGAATTTATTTCCATAGTTTTGCTTCCTTTTCATGATACAGATGGAGAGAGATGGCAGTTGGATAAATATAACTTAGTTGTGTTGGCACAGGTTCAATCCTGGGAATCAAAAACTCTTGGTGACTAAACCTAATTTGACTGATTTGCCAGTGAACCTTCAGGGAGCTACAATGTCTCTCGTCCTTTATTTCCTGTTTCTTCCCTCATGATATTATAGAGCAATAATGTACTCAAGTATGCTATGAGACCTCCAAAGTCCTTGGGTTTCTATACTTATCAATTATTAGAGTTAAGTTTGAACTTAGAAATCAACTAACTCAAACTTCTTCCTTTACAAATGAAGAAACTTGATCCTCAGGAAAGGACTTGCCTAATGTGTTATCGAGAGGTGAGAATAGTAGTACTACCAATGAAATCTTTGGCCAAAAAAGTTACCTTCATCATCATCGTAAATGCAGATATTATGTGTGATATCATACCAAGCAGTGTCATTACTCTCCCAAAATCCAGAATAACTCAACCCTATGTAAAATCCTAAAAAGGAAACACAAAATAAAGGTTTTAAATGGGGGTAAACAAAATTGGGCCAGCTAGGTGACACAGATCAGGTAGTTCTAAAAAGATCTTAAGCAAATTATATAGTGTCTGATTAGTAGACAAAACTTTGATGGGGCTACCACATACTGCTGTTCATTTTCATCACATCTTTCACAAACTGGGAAAATACATTATTTGAATTGGCCAGATACATTACAAGGCCTCTGAAAGAATACTTAATTGAATTAGTTAACACTGGGAAGAATATAAGAGAAGCTCACATTTCTATAGCAATATATTTTTTTTTTATAAAGCGCTTTCATCACAGTGATCCTCACAGCCACGGAGTCTATAAAAGCATTACTGACCCATTTCATTGAGAGGACTCTCAATGAACAGGTCTCAGAATGAAACAGTTTAAATAAAAAAGCCATCACAAAGCTAAATTTCCACTTATATTCAGGCCAAATATCAACTACTAGAGATATTAGGTAATAACGTACTACTAAAAGATAACCAAACCATGAAAATAATCATCTGAGTGACATATCATCTGAACTCCTTCTATGAAATAAACATAAAAAAACATCCACAGTCACAAACATACATGCACACACAAAACTCACAAACTTGTTTTCCAAGTGCGTAACAATGACATATACTTGGTATTATTGTGAAATATAAGTTAAATATAAACACAATTACATATATATGCTCATGCATGTATACTTACATATTTGTTTGTATGTTTATTTGCATACTTTCCCCCCTTAACTGTGAGCTCCTCCATGGCAGGGTTTATCTTTTTTTTTTTTTGTATCCCTAGTTCTTAGTGTAGTACCTGGCACATAGCTGATTAGTGGGTATTTATTGACTGACAAGATAAAGGAACAAAAAGGCAAGGAACAGACCCTTAAACTGTCAATACCTTCACAGTAGCATGGATCAAAAAAGTACTTTGTTTTCACTTCTATCAGATATTGAACCATTCCAATTTCAGAGCTACTATTTCACAGGTTTTCATGGAAGATGAATTCCCAAAGAAGAGAATGTACTTTGACTTCTCCTTTCTCTTCCGAATGCAAACAAATGGTATAAGTTCCAAAAGTAATAAGACTGAGCTTGCCTGATTTATTTTATGAAGGTTCTCCTTACGACACAGGAAACTTCATTAGGACCTTTCATTAACTCTTGCACAATGGCTTTCTAATTTGTCTCCCTATCTCTTCTTACTCCAACACATCCTCTACACAGCTACTATTAAAGCAATGTCCCTAAACATATCTGATCATGTCAGACCCTATACTCCCATCCTACTTGCAGGGTCAAATAGAGTCTTCTTATTTGTATTTAAAGCCCTTCACAACCTTGTCCCTTCCTACTTCTCCAGCCTTGTCACATTACTGTCCTCCAGGCATTCGAAGGTCCAATAATATTGACTTACTAATTATTCTTTATGTGACACTCCCATCTCTGTGCAATGCCTGCAATCCTCTCCTGCAACGCTCTCCTGCAACCTCCTTGAAATCCTTATTTCCTTTAAAACTCAGATCAAATAACAAATTCTGCTTGAAGCCTTTACCAAACCCCACAGAGAAAAATATATGTGAGAGATGCTGCAGAGGTAGAAATAGGCATTTGTCAACTGGTTAAATTTTTCAAGGCATTCATCCTTGTCTGTTCTAGGGTGTCAATTTCTTGGTCATTCTTTGGTCCCTAACCTTTCAATTCTGCAGTTCTTGCTTCATCTATTCTAGGTACTCTTCCAAGCCCTGTGGCCAGGGTGTTCTTTTTTTTCTCTGAGGTTTTACCTAGACTTATTAGAGAATTGGTATCCTCTTCAGGCTTCAATTCCTGGACATCTTTCAATTCAGTATATTTCCACCTCATTGTCATATCTGTCCTTGGTTTGCTCATAAGAAACTTGATGAGTCAGGTTCCTCTCTGAATGCTGTAGGTAGAGCCTACCTTGCCCTGAGTATAGTGAATCAGAATAGGCCCCTTCTTCAAAAGTCTCCAAGGTTCTGTCTGCAGGGTCCCCTTTCTCACAAGGCTCTGGACCTCTCCTTGCTGTATGTAGACTTAGCCTGATATTCTTTCTCGCCGTTGCTAGGCTCAGTGGTTACTCTTGTGCTGGTGAACACAGGCATCAGTCATCACTTGGACTGGATTTTGCCTAGCTCTTTTGTCCTAAAGCTTAGCTGGGCCAATGAGACCCAGTGGGCCAATCAGAATGCCCTGGGACATATTCCTCTGCTAGGCTAGAACTGAGTTGGTACCCTGTTAGGAGTAGGTCTAGTCAGCCTCAGACTCTATTTCTGGAGTGATACTGGACCAGCCTTAAATGTCCTAAGGCTATCTACTCTCTCTCATTCGAACTGAGTGTCAGCAGCCAGCTACAGGTTTATGGAAAGCTCTGACCTCTGACGGGAATTTGGGATCCTCTCAGCACACCACTTACAGTCATAGGATTTGGGAAAGACTTGGGTTTGGGTGCTCTGGAGTTCAGATATGGAATGTTGAGATTATACAGATGACTTCAAGGGGGATTGGTCTAACTGATCTATCCCAAGAACTCTGTAGGATCCTGGGTTACACATGTGTGGATTCCTTGAATGGATAAAATGTTTAGAAGTAATTCTTTCTGTGATCTAGTAGAACAGAGATCATTTCTATGATCAGATGGAAAGTTTGAGAAGGAACTGAGATTCTCTGTGTCCTAGCATACAACAAGGAGTATAGAGTTATTCAGGAAAGGCTAATACTTCTGGTGTGAGGGTTGCCAAGCCCTTTTCAGGCATGCTTTTCACCTATAGTGCCCACCTGTTCTACCTAAGACTCACCTGTGACTGCAAGAAGCTATAGCATGTTCTAGGGCTGTGCTCCAAAGAGATCAAAAAATGGGAAAAGGACCCACATGTACAAAAATATTTATAGCAACTCTTTTTGTGGTGTTAAAGTACTGGAAATCTAGGGGATGCCCATCAATTGGGGAATAGTTGAACAAGTTGTGGTATATGAATGTATTGTATTGTAAGAAATGACAAACAGGCAGACTTCAAAAAAACCTGAAAAGACTTATATGAACTGATGCTAAGGGAAATGAGTAGATCCATAACATTATACACAGTAACAGCCACAGTGTGTGAGAACTGTTTCAGATAGACTTAGCTCTCCACAGCAATGCAAGAACTTAAAACATTTCCAAAGGACTTGATGCAAATTACCATCCACATCCAGAGAAAGAACTATGGAATCAGAACACAAAATGAACCAAACTATGTTCTCTTTTGTTATGTTTTGTTGTGGTTTGGTTTCTCTCATGATTTCTCCAATTCATTTTAATTCTTCTGTGTAACATGACTAATGTGAAAATGTGTTTAATAAGAATGTATAAGTAGAACCCATATAAGATTGCATGCCATCTCAAGGAGGTGGGGAAGGAAAGGGAGAAAATGTAAAACTTACGGAAGTAATTGTTGAAAATTGAAAACAAATAGATTTTTTGAAAATTTTAAAAAAATAATAAAGAAGCTATAGCATGCACAGTGACTACACTCCAGTAAACCGTTTTGGCAGATGGGCTAAAACCAGGTTCAAGGTAAACCAGGGGATCTCAAATCCATCATCAGTGAGTTGGGGACAGTGTCTACCCCAAATATGTGAAGACTTCTACTGATGGAATTGACTGATGAGAACAATTTGTTCCAGTGGCCATGAAGGCAGCTAAAGCAAGTATTACAGACAGCTTAGAGCTTGGTTAGACATCAAAGACACCAAGGTCATCCACTGCCATCTTGAGCCATCACCAGTCATCTTGACTCTGTCCGGCCACTGGACTGGATGACACTGGAGGAAAGAGTGAGGCCAATGGCTTCATGAAATTCTTCCTCACTTAAATACAATTTACGCATGAATCAAAAGACATCACCCATATCATTTTTAACATTTTACCTATCTGAAAGCCCTGTTGCAACAGGCAAGTGATGAAGAAGCAGGTGAGGATACACTGGGAGGTAGAGTCACAACCCTGCACACAGGCAGCCTGGTTCACAGGGTTATCTTCTCACTAGAAGCAGCAGTGAGATTTGGCAGCCCCCTGGGTGTCTGAGCAGTCTTTAAAGAATTGTACTGCGGACCTCATGGTGTGAGGAAGGAGCTAAAAAAGGTGCCTCTGACTGATCACAGATTTATCCTCTCCAAGCTAAATATTCACATCCAATAAAAGTGGCAGCCTCAAGACGAAATGATTACCAGAAGAACTAATGTCATTAGATTAGAGGTCTTCTCTGAGTGGAAACAATTTGTTGCTAACTTGGAGGGAAAGTTGGGTCAACACACAGTTGGCCATGGGGGAGGAGAAAAGGAGAAGAAAGCTTTCACAGATTTGGTGTTGTAACACAAATGTGATACCCACAGCAGCTGCTATGGATATGCAGGTGTATTTCCAGGGTAAATTCTCAAAATATAAACTCTCTTCCTCAAAGACAAAACCAAAGTATTTTTTCAGATACTAGAAAGCCAATTTCACCAAGGTAAAAATGAAGTTTGTATACATTACCAATAAAGGGAGTACAGCCATACTCAAGTATTCCTTCTATCAGGTCCCCCCACAAACAAGCTCCCTTAGGCAAAATCACTCCCTCATGCTAAGCAACTCTGCTCAGCTCTACCTGCTCTCTCCCAATTCTGCCTCACTCTCTCCCCCTGCCTCACCCTTCCTGTTCCACTCATTCAGCAAGCTCCATCCACCATCAACTCCATGTGACTCAGGCTTTGAGCTAGGTCCAAACTAGAAGCAGGTCAAATAGGCCTCTTAAAAGGCAGGGAAGATCTTCAAATTCCCTTACCATTACATTTGGCCCCAAGATCTTTAGTTTCCATTAATAATAGGTCAATGGGAGCTTAAAGGTAACTGGTATTGATATAACTTTACAACAATATAACAGGGATAACACAAAATAATATCTTAGGGTGAGGCCTTGAGCAGAAGTACCCCATCAGTTCCCCCCCCCACTCAAATGATGGGACCCCAAATCCCTTGAGGTAAAGAGTAAAGGTCTTTTCCATAAGTACTTTCTGCTGAGAGTGGACATGGAGCTGTCTCTGCCTCGAAAGGTCCCATTCAAGGGGTCAGTTCTTTAGCTGCTATCCAGAGCTTGGTCAATGCCATGTACAGGGGTGGTACATTGAAGTTTTGGACAGAGGGTGACATCCAGCTTAAGCAGTCAGTCATCTATACGTGGAGGGCATTAAACCTGCAGGAGACAAATCTAGCAAACAGGCTAAACAAACAAAGACCCAAATGAATAAGGAGAAAATAACCAGAGCATCAGCCATGCTTCTTTACTTCACTTATAGATACTACTACTATCTTCCTTACTGCAGGGTTTCCATATATAAGAGAGACCTCTGCCTCAGTATCTATTAATGCCCTAGTTACAACAGTTAATTCATTTTTCCAGTATATTATTAAACTGATATAGGGTCTGTAATCCTGTCTGCATACTGTTGATTTTCCCGTTTGGGGACATTTTCCCAGTCAATTATTAGGTTTTTGAGCTCTTTGTTAAGTGAAGTGTGTACTAACCCAACTTTCAGAGGTTTTGTGCAGCTGTTTTCAGAGCTATCTCTAGGCACTTGTATGTTCTCAGATCTTCTAAAGTGGCATAATGAAATGAGAGGTATTTATTACTCTCCTGGCCTACACTCTGGTCTGTGAGCAACCACAAGCACTCCTTTCTGCCCTGGAACTGTGAGTAGGATTCCCTTTCCATAGCTGCCACCAGCTCTGCCATGCTAAGTGCTCCTCCTTGCCCCTGAACCACCAACCAGGACTGTGACCCAGATTAGCCATTCAATTCCCCCACCTTCTGTAGGCCGGGAACTCCAGAAGCAATCACTATTGAGGCAGTGGTTGCCATCCTGGGCTGGCACTGGAGCTGTGGTTCAGGCCAGATCATGCTCTCCTCTCACCAACCTTTGAGGTTTATCTTTGGTGTTTGTGGGTTGAGAAGTCTGAAAACCACAGCAGATGACAGCAATTCAGTGCCCTGAGGCCTGCTCCCATCCTATCTGTGCCTGAACAGCCCAGACTGGGCTGCACTTCACGTCAAACCCAGTGCAATACATCCTTACTGTTGGCCATACAGATTGTCTTGGGCTGGAAATCTGTTTCACTGTCATTTTGTGGCTTCTGCTATTCTAGAATTTGTTGGAAGTTATTCTTTACAGGTATTTTGAAAGGATTGGGAGGTGATCTAAAGCAGGTCCCTGCTTCTACTCCACCATCTTGGCTCCTGCCCTGAGTGGGAGCTATTCTAATTTTTTTGTATTTGTACTTTGCATAGTGCCTCCCTCATAATAAATTCTTCAGAAACACCTTTTTCATCTATTTAGTGATTTAATCACTATGCTCTCCTGGCATTATAAAAATATAAAAAATGTAAAACTATGAACTTACCAGAAACTGTGTCACCATTTTGGATTCCAATTACTGCCACATCATTAGCACATGGACTTCTTGTCACCTTGATACCTATCACATTTCTAATTACTTCCTGTAAGTTGAAAGAGCTCACACGCCTTCCAAGTTGCCACTGAAGAATAGGCTCTGTGGGATAAATAAATTGAAGTGTTCAAATTTACATATATATTTATGAAAATTAAACTTTCTCTCACCTGCCTATAAATTCTCTGGAGGGCATTATGCTAAGAGAAATTTTTATTAATAACTAATGATTTGAGGAGATCCAGGATTCCTCCCTTTTCTAAAGTGCTCATATTTTTAAGCTCAGTCTCTGAAAGTTGAATTAACTTTTTCCTAAATCATGATTTAGAGTGGGTAGGGTGGATCAGATCCCACCCAACCTTAGAAGGAATCTTTAAATTACTGCCCAATGTGTTCCACTCAAAAAATTCTGAATGGAGGCAGAACCTTTATCTAGATTGCCCAGGCTTGGGGTGGTCTGCTATAGAGATTAGTCTCTTTGTCCAAGAGTAACATGATGTCATCTCTCAGTCCTTCATTGGAATGAGCCCACTTCTCACTGCAACCTTCATTCTCATTAATTGTTAACTAATCACATTTGCCAGATTTGCTAATCAAATTACCACCCTCTGAAATACCCATTTTTGCAAAGGCAGTCAAGACACCACTGACTTTTCTTCTTAATAAGATGCTAGCTTTATTAATAAAATAATTAATTACACAAAATTATGTCTCTCAAATTTTTTAAATGTTACCCTAAGTGCCTACAGGATATTATTACACAGATGTGTATTTGGCATCTCAAACTCAACATGTTCTAAATTAAACTTACTATAATTCTCCTTAAGTCTGTTTCTCATTCTGATTCTCTTATTTTTTGCTGGTAGTAGCTTTACTCTGTATAACACTCTAACGTTAGTACAGTGCTTGGCACAGTGTAGACCTTTAATAAATGTTTATTATAACTTCTAGGGTATAAAAGAATGGTACCACTTATAGTCTAGAAATATATATGACCTTGGAACTTAGCACCACTTATTTACTTATTGGTTCTTTGCTACCAGTAAAAATAGAATATGCAGCATTCCATCGTCTTTCTCTCCTGAGGGGAACCTGTTCCATTAGGCCAGGGTCACATGACCTAGTGCTCACTGAAATACTGTATGATCAAAAGGAGGCAGAAGACTCACAAGCTCCTTTTGGTTAGATAAATCCAAAAATGACGTCCCTGGTAGGTATTACCCAAGGTGTAAAGCAGAGCTGAGGGATGAAAGTTTAGCAAGTCAGCCTTTAATAAATGTTTATTGTGGATTGATTACTCATTCATCTCTCATACCTAGCAGTGACCAGATCCTGCTCATTTCACCTCCATAACATCTCACATGTGGGTCTTCTCTCCCACTACCACCATCACCCTAGGTCAGGCCTTTGTAAACACCTCATTGGACTATTCCAAGAGTCTTGTAACAGGTCTTTCTCTGTGGCTCTACTCTTTTTTTCCTCCAGTTCATTTGGTCATGTCACACTCTTCTGCATCAGTAGTTTGCTGGTTTCCTTAAGGCCCCAAACAATCTGATGCCATCTTAGTTTTCCAGGTCTACCTCATACATCCCAGTCCCATTGAACTGCTATCTGTCACCAAATGGAACTTACTTTTTCTGTATTGTTTCACTCATGCTCAATTCAGTTCAGGAGAATAAACATTAATTAATTGCCAGTTCCATAAAAACAGATCAGCACCTTCTCTGCAGCTTACATTCAAAGAGTTTCCCAGAATACTGAGAGGTTGAACTATTTGCCCAGGGACACAATCCATATTTGTCAGGGGTGAGACTTGAACCCAGGTCTTCTGGATCCAGAGATTAGTTTTATCCATTACGCTACAGTGCTCCTCAATCAGTTTTGCACAAGGCACTTTGCTATACATTGGAGATTAATTAAAGAAATAAGCAATGAAATCCTTGCTCACAAGAAACTTTCTTGCTACTAGGTAGGTGTATGAAGACAGAGGAGAGAGGAAAATACAATATAAATACAAATAAAGAAAAGAACAATTCAGGAGGTAGACAGCACCAGCAACTAGGATTCTCAGAAAAGATTTCACGGAGGAGGTGACAGTTGAGCTCATCCTTGAAGGAGGATAAGGATTTCAGTGAAGTAGAAATCAAGAAAGAGTACATTCTAAGCAAATAAGGTGGGAAAGAGCTAGGCTGCAAATACAAGAGGTGGAGTGCCAAATTTAAGATATAGCTGATAATCCTACTTAGTTATAATGTGTATTTGTGAAGAGGCTTAGTAGGAAATGATGCTGGCAAGGTAGTTTGAAGTCAGGAGGACTTTAAATGACAGGTTTCAGATTTATAATTTTATTGTAGAGAACATCAGTTACCTAAGGGAAAGACTCAGGGGCCAATAAAGGTTTCTAAAAAAGGGGTTATGTTTACAGACTTTTGACATAGGAAGATGATTTTAAAAAGCTGTGCAGGGGATAAATTAGAGAGGGCTGTCACTAAAATCAGAAAAAAACAAGTTAGGGGCTATTATAGTTAGGTATGAATGATGAAATCCTGCACTATAGTAGCGGTTGTGTGAGTAGAAAGGAGATGACACCTGGTAGCTGGGTCATCCTGGGATAGTAACTTCTCTCAGCCTCAGTCTCGTCACCTATGAGACAGGAATAATAGTACCTATCTCCATACTTTGCAAATTGGTAACATTTGATTAGATATGGAAGATGAAGGAGAGGAAAGCAACAAGGATGACTCCAAGGTCCAGATCCAGGTGACAAGGAAGGTCAATATCAATAGGTTAGTTTAGAGAAAGTCTAGATTTAAGAGAGAAGATAATTGTCTTTTGGACATATTTGATTTCAAACCTAACCATACAGGATAATATGACCAACAATCAATTAACGTTGCATACATGACTGGAATTCAGAGGAAACATTTGGGCCGGCTGTATAGATCTGGGAGTCATCTGTACAAAGAAGACAAGGATGAGGCCACCGGGAGAAAGAATGAAGAGAAAAGATAAGGAAGTCCATGACAGAGGCTTAAGGAGCATCACAGTTAAAAGAAAAGGAGACAAATGATGATCTATCAAGAAGATGGAGAAGTAGTAGACAGCCTGTTAGGACAAGAACCGAGAGAGCAGTGGTAGAAAAGCTAAAGGGAGGACTGTCCAGGACAAGAGAGTGTTCAATTTCTCATTGAATGATCTAATACTATAAGGGAATAGAAGGTGTTATTTTGCTTTGATAGGGAGTTTACTTAAAAAGAATTCCCTATACCAATGGAAGCACAGGTCTTGTGCCAATATAATAGCAATAATTAAAAGATAAGCTGGAGCGTCCAGAGGAAGATGACCATTTTGGTAAAGGGCTTGAACACCATGCAATAAGAGGAATGATTAAAGGAAAGCAATGACAAACCTGTAAAAGATAACTCAGGGGGCTGATAGAGCTGTCTTCAAATATATGAAGAGCTAGTTTTAGGATGCATGGAAGCTCCCTGTCATCAGATATTTTTAAGTATACACTATGTTGTAAATAGGATTCTTTTTCAGATAGGGTTGCATTAGATCAGAATTTAGCAAACTATGGTATGAGGGCTAAAATCAGTTGCTGCATGTTTTCACATGGACAGCAAACTAAGAATGGTTTTTACATGTTTAAATAAAGTTTCATTGTATTTTAAAATGTAAAAAATATTCTAAGCTAGAGGGCTTTGAAAAAAATAAGTGCTAAAATTTGCTGGCTCCACTTTAGATGATTGAGAGTATTTTCAAGTGTGAGGTAGGGTTTTGTGATTCTGCCCATATCTGGGCTCATGGTTCTTATTTCTTAATTTAGTTAGTATATCCAATTACAGTGAATGTTTTTTTTTCTTCATTGAAGAAAACTGTTGTAATGCTAACTGATATCCTTTGGTATGTCATTTTCTGGGAGCCCCACGAATGAGAAAGGGATACTCTAGGTGATACATATAGAACATATAAAAAGAAATAGGATGGAATCAGACTGCGATGGATTTTGAATGGCAGAATAATTTATCCAGAAGGCAATGGGAAGTCACTGAAGGTGACAAGAAAATAGTTATACTTTAAGAAAATTGCTTAAAGTCATGTGGAGCATTGATTGGAGAAGCAATAAACTAAAGGAATAGGGACCAGTTAGAAAGCTATTACAATAGTCTAATCAAGAAGAAATGGGCATCTGGACTAAGGTAGTTGGAACAGGAATGGGTAGAGGATACAAATATGAAATATTAGGGAGAAAGAAAGAACAGGACTTGGCAACTAATAAAATGTGTTGAGTGAGAAACTGAAAATGGTCAATGATGACTCCAAAGTTTATGAATCTAGCTACCTAGGGAAATGATGGGGCTACTATAACAAATAGACATGTTAAAGGGAGGGTCATATTTAGGAAGAATGATAATGAGTTCTGTTTAGATTTATTGAGTGTTCTGTGCCAGCAAGGATATCCCACATGCAGTTGAAAGTATGGAATTGAAATTCAGAAAAGACATCATTATTGAAAATAAGAGATTTGAGATTATCTGCATAAAAATGCTAACTGAATCATAAAGTGTACAGGGTCACAAAAGAAAAAAAGCGTAAATCACCAAAAGAACTTAGGAAAATGCCTTAAGGAACTCCCAGATTTTAGGATGGGAGGAGGAGGGCATAGAAAAGAAAAAAAAATGTATTCTGAGAAGAAACAAAAGAGCCATAACTATTGGGCAATATAATGGGAGCCAGTCAAGGTAGAAGTACCTAGTGACAGGTTATAAAGAGTTGCCATGGAGAGAGAAAGGGGGCATTAGTAATGTTGGAGAGAACTAATTAAGCAGAATGAGGAAGATTGAAGAGATAATATAAGAGATTGGAAAGTAAGTGGACTGTTAGGCAGTAGAGACAAAGACTTTAAATTCATGTTTCTAGAAGTTTAACAATTAAAGGCAGGAAAAACATGATGGTTTAAAGGCTACAATCCTACTTAACAATCTCAGTTTTCCAATCTCCTTCTCTAAATCCTCAACTTCCAACGCTCATCCACTTTTCCACTTAGGCTAGTCTATTTACTATCTTTTGGTTTGCAATGTACAATTCCGCTTCCATGGCTATGATCCTACTAATTTTTCCAGTTTAAAATGTACTCTCCCCTATTTTTCACCTACGTAAATCCTACCCAATCTTACAGATATAATCCAAGTCTCATTCCAGTCCAGTGACCTCCTCCTCCTTTTAATCTCAGACCAAGAATCATAAAACAGTTATGGACATATTCACTGAGCTGCTTGCAGTACCGCTCCCCAGTTCATACTATACTGATCATTGGTGGAAAAGCAACATGATATTTTAACAATCACTGGTCTCAGAGTCAGAAACATATCTGTCTTGGTACTCTGTAGTTATATTACTGTAATAGTCTTTATGAAAAAATGCTCTAAATCACTATTGATTAGAGAGGTGTAAGTCAAAACAACTCTGAGGTACCACATCACTCCTGTCAGATTGGCTAACCTGACAAAACAGGAAGATGATCAATGTTGGAGAAGATGCGGGAGAGTTGAAACACTAATTCATGGTTGGTAGAGCTGTGAGCTAATCCAACCATTCTGGAGAGCAATTTGGAACTATGCCCAAAGGGCTACAAAAATATGCACATCCTTTGACCAGAAATATCATTTCTAGGACTGTATCTCAAAAAAATCATAAATATGGGAAAGAATCTCATGTGTACCAAAATATTTATAGCAGCTCTCTTTGTGGTGGCCAAGAACTGGAAATTAAGTGGTAAGTATCAGCCTTTCAATGCTCACTATCTTCATCTATAAAATGGAAATATAATAATATTTGCACTATCTACCTCACAGGATTTTTATGATGAAAATATTTTGGGAAACTTGAAGTGCTATATAAATGTGGGAGGGGTAGGAGCAATGTATCTTTCTTCTTTAAAGAACAAAGAAACTGTCAAGAAAAAATTGGTTCAGGGAACTAAAGCTCTTACCATTAATATAACACACTGGTTGACTGGCAATACAAAAACCCTAGGCATGAGGAGGTGGGCATTTTTCAAGCTTGGCATGCCTTCACTACTAGGCCTAACACTATGGCAAGTATACAGGCACAGGAAATTAGACTCAACCAACCAATCAATGCTGCATCTTTTCAGAATATCCTTTAAACAAATACGTATGCCAAAAGGAAGAAAAACTTGTTGTTCAATGTTAAATTATCTACAAAGATCTCATTTCATTCCAATACTAAATCTGAACCACTGGACCATGCTGAATCAGGACCGGACCAAAATGGTAGATTGTTAATCTTATTTTTAGTTCATTATATACATATACTACATATATATATATATATATATATATATATATATATATATATATATATATGTAATATATATAAGTAATATATATTTAGATTAACATATCTTTGTAAAGAAGACAAAAATACAGAAATGGTACAAATGGATGCATGCCCCAAACTTAAAACAAATATAAAATTCTTTTTTAAGGGCACTGCTGTGCACAACATTTTGAGTGCTGATCTTATATTGCCTTATATATTTAATTTTACATGAATATATGCTAGATTTTTTAAACAGACTGTTCTTTGAATACATTTTTCTATATTCCAGAGTTGCCAGCAATAAATAGTGCTACAATAACTTGGCCTGTCTTCTGTGCTCTTCTATTACCTTCTCCCTCAATACCAATGAAAAGTACACATTTGCATTCCAGACGATTGTGTTTTCCCCCTAGATGCTAGATTTCTCATGTACAATGTGCTATGTAGATAGGCAACTGTCATTTGGTGTGTGTTCATCCTTCGTTGTCAAAGAAGACCATGCCGTAAGAGAAATGATGACATGACTTGCACTTGACTTTGTTTTGAGTGAGGGAGGGCTGTGCAGGTCACCAGCCTCACTTCTCCTCCAGAGTCATCTGAATCCAGTGAACAGATATTCATTAGAATGACTGGAGATGACCCAGGATGAGGCAATTGGGGTTAAGTGACTTGCCCAAGGTCACACAGCTAGTGAGTGGCAAGTGTCTGAGGTGAGATTTGAACTCAGGTCCTCCTGACTCTTGCATTGGTGCTCTATCCACTGAACCACCTAGATGCCCCATGACCCTCAGTATATTGGGATGGAAATCAGTGGGAGGGAACAGACAGGAGACACACAGAATGGGAAGGCATGGGTAGATTTTGATCCCATCGCCTATTCTGAGGATAGGATAGATCTATCAAAGCAGTTTCCCCTTTCAGTACAGTGGGAAAAGATGTGGCCTTGGAATCATGATCACTTGGGTTAGAACCCTGCCTCTAACGTTTCCTAGCTGTGTGATCCTGGGCAAATTACTTAACCTCTTAATCTCAAGCTCATTTTTTAAAATGAGAATGATAATAGCTGTAGATTGTGGTGAGGTTCAAATGCGAATGTATTTGGAACACTTTGCATACTTTAAAATACTTAAATAAACCACCGTTAGTATTCCACTGGAGACCAGCTGAAGTTCTTCTAACCGCAGCATAAAACCAGTCTAGGAAGCAAACTAGAAGACAGACCAAAACAGGAACCATCTTTACAAGGAAGATCTTGGACAGAGAGGCCTGGCAATGGTAGGAATGTAGAAGTTGGGGTTCTCTGGCTCCTTGGAGAGGGAAGAAGGTTGGCAAGTAGAGGTCAGAAAGGTGACCAAAGAAATAAGGGGCCCAAGCTGGTTGGGCCCATGGTGGGCTGAGCCCTCCCTTCCCAGAACCCTAGCTGGCACAGGGAGGAATGGGACACTCATTAACCCAAGGCTGAATGGGTTGGAGTAGAGTCAGCTGGGGCAGGTACATTTCAGAGGGGTAGGCCAAACCAGGTGGAAGCTGAACCCAGCTGGTAGCTGTTTAAACTAACAAAAGATGGAGAGACTATTTAATGACCAGAGCCTGGAAGAAGTCAATTCCAGCTTTTATTTGAAGTAGGGAGCCAGAAGTCAGCTTTCTGTCATTTGGTCTGAATTCATGGACTGTTGGCATGTCTCCTAGTTCACCTGATGACTTATTTTTGAAATTTCATAATTAGAGACCATTCCATTGCTTTGTCCTTTCTTAAAATGCAAATTCACTCCATGAATTTGAAACTACAGCCAAGTACTTGTATTTGTTGTGAGAACTGAGTTTCCTAGATGTTTTTCTGAAAGTGAATTTTGATACAAGAAAGAACAGAGCTAGATCAAGCTCACTAGGCACCTAGGTCAAAGGCTGGGGGGAGCTGACACCACTGAGAAGACACAAGGTCAAAATGATGGGAGGCGGAAAGCCCCCAAAACTTCTTTCCTACATTTCATAGCTTTGCCTGAAGTTCACTTTCTTCCTAAATCCCCATTATCACTCTTCTTGAATGATCCTTAGGCCAGTTCTTTGAAACTTGATTACGCCACCACTACCCTATAACCTTCTTTTAGGACTAAACATTCCTGGAGCTGATAAAACAATAACAATGGGTACCTAGAAATGGAAATTAGAGAAATACAAAATTCAGTAGTTCGCCATATCCGTATGTGTGAATCATTTCATGTAACTCCTGGGATTCAACCAAAGTTCTTAGGGATTTAGTCCAAGTACTCAACCCAAATTGTTGGCCTTCTCGTTGCAAGTGCTATTCATTTTGAAAGATGTTTTTTGCTAATGAAACAGCAAGGTTCTGGGATATTTGGATGTAGGTTTCTTTTCCTTAGAGAGTAACAGGATTCCCTGCTCGTATTGGGGACACTGGGTCAAGTCCTTCAGTATCTGAAGGTTAACATTAATGGTAGTGTCCTCATAAGTATAGAAATGAGACACTTAAGCAGACACAATTCCAGAGGTTATACATGGTCAATGTACTGTTTTAACTCGGATTTGTGGGACTGGGTTTTGTGGAGACCTGTGAGAATGGAGTTAGAAAGACACAGATCAAGTATTCATACTCTATCTTGAGGCTAACATAAGCAAGCAAGGATGAAGCCTTGCACTGAGTCTCCAAGTGATCCCCTGCTCTTTGCTTCTGAGACCGATACGCTGCTGATGCTGATGCTGCTACTCTGAACTGGAAGTGATGGTTGGGAACATAAGCAAGCGATACATCCTCCTCTGGTACATCCTCCCTCTTTCCCCTTTTCACCTTTATTCCTCTCAGTTTTGTTTTGTCTTCTGTCCCTCATAGGGCAAAAGCAGATTTCTGCACTAGCATCAGCAGTGAGAGCACAGCCTACTTCAGGTCCAAAATTGCCTTCTTCTTTCCTTATTGTCTTATTGCCATCATTTTATTTCTCTTTGTATGAAAATATATGTATTATGTATATATACATATATGCATGTGCATGTGTGTATGTGTGTGTGTATATATATATATATGTGTGTGTATATATATATATATATATATATGTGTGTGTGTGTGTGTGTGTATATATATATATATATATATATATATATATATATATATATATATATATATATATATATATATTTAATTGGTGATTAATGCCAAAACAGGCAGATTTTGAGAGAAACACTGGGAACTTTGTGGAGAGTGAGAAAAATCCCCACTTTAACCTGAGACATAGGGAGAGGGAATGAGGAAGGGGAGTGAATCCATGTGGAAGTCACAAGTGTAGTATAGGTACACTGAAAACATAGTACTCTTAGGCCAGTACAAATTTCCATAAATAGCAGAGTTGATATACAGAGAGAGAGAGAGAGAGACTGATAAAATAAGATTCAACTGACCTTTAGATGTAAGACAATTGAGCCTTTGAGACAAAGGTTGGCCAAGACTCAGGAAGGGGAATATGTGTTATTGCATATGTCTTGCATGCAAGTCCTCTTTGGATATGCTTTCTAATGTATATGTGTGTGTAATGGGTACTTTACAAAGCATCCTTTACCTACGCTTACATATGGTTGTTGTTCAGTTGATTCAGTCATGTCTGACTCTTCATTACTCCATTTTTATTTTTCTTCACAATGTAACTACAAGTAGTTTGCTATTTCCTTTTCCAGCTCATCTTACAGACAAACAGGGTTAAGTGACTTGCTCAGGGTCACACAGCTAATGTCTAAGGACAGATTTGAAATCACCATGATGCGTCTTCCTGACTCCAGGCCCAGTATTCTTTGCATCTCACCATCTAGCTGCCCCCAATTACATGTGGAGTTCTTCCTGTTAAAGCTACTACCAGGGCACCTATCCCCTTGTAAAACCCTATACCAGCAGATATCTCCCTTACTTCCTCTCATATTCTTTATATGTGTGGATACAATTCCATTAAAATAAGCATGGGAAAGCCCCCTCTCTAGGTTCTTCTTTGCAAGTGGGTACCCTCATACAACTTTCTATGCACACATGCCAAATAATCTTTACACATCTAAACATAATAAGCAAATCATATGTGTGATCTTGGGTGAACTCTTCCTGCATCTGACCTAGAGTATGGAGCTGGTCCAGATGGCCTAAAATCTTCTTTCCAGCTTTCATATTCTGTGAGTCTACAAGGTTTTGGGTTTTTTTAGGCGGGGGTTGCGTCTAGAGGAGACAATCCTGATTTTTCACCATAGCACACTTACATAAGGGGTAAACAACATTTCAACTTGTTGTTACTCACTCACTAGTGAGGGTGTCCACTTCTTTTGTCTTACAGATTTACCTCGCAAAAGATCCAGCAGTGTTCCTTCAGTAGTGTAAGTTTCTAATCCCTCTTGAAGACTAATTGTTACAAACCATTCTTGCGTTGGATTAATGTCTGTTGGCAAAAACAAAACGTTGGAACATCATTAAACGGAAAGAAAATATGTGAACAGTTCTTTTTATATCCCATCAATAAATGCAACAAATAGAATGGTTTGGGAAATTACTGTGGAATAAGAACTTTAGGCCTGTCCCATCTACTTATATTTCCAAAGAATACCTTGCACATTGTTGCAATGTACCATTATGAGCAGTCAAGAGATAGTCTACCCTGGGTCACTATGAAAAGCTTTCTTTCCCATACGCAACCTTCTGGTTCAAGTTGCTATAGTCACTTAATTATTAACATGTAACCATTTTTCTCAACACATTTCCAAATTCTCCACTCATCTGCTATATCTCAGTGATTCAGTGCTCTTTCATACGCCTTTATTTATAGCTTTGCATCATCCTCACTTGATTTTTCTATATTATCAAAAGATTATAACTTGTTCAATTGTATTGAGTTCATGTAAGTCTATCGGTGAGTATTTATTAAGTGCATACAATGTGCCAGACACTGTGCTTAGATCTAGAAATCAAAAGATGAAAATTATAACAATAGTACTTGTCCTTAAGGGACTTCCATTATGTTGAAGGAGACAATCTGCATATAAGTAAGTTCCTACAAAATAAATATTTGATAGCTTTAGAGGGTACTAGCAACTAGGAGAATCACAAGAAGATAATGGAGCTTAAGATAAACGACCAGAGATGGGAGATAACATGCCATGTATGAGGAATAGCAAAGCCAGCTTATATAGACACAGAATGCAGGAAGGGAGTTATTTTAGACTCTCTCTCTCTCCATATGCATATATACATATGTGTGTATGAACATATATAAAATGTGTTTATACATATATGTGTATACATGCATATATGTATACAGACACACAAACACATACACATAGATATAGATATATATGATTATACTTATTAGTATATTATCACATATACATATATGTGTATGTGTCTATATACAATATACATCTTCATACAATGAGGATGGAAAAAGAAGTTCTGAAGCTTGTGAAGGTCTTTATGTGCTAAATAGAGGAGATTGTATTTTATAGTAAAAGTAATAGAGGGGCCCTGGAGTTTACTGAAGAAGGAAGCAACATGGTCAGACTTTCATTTGAGGAAAAACACTTTGCCTGCTAAGTGGAGGAGGAAATAGAGTAGAAAAAGACCTGTGACAGGGAAACTATCACAATACCTTGGGCCAGGGGTCATGATGGACTTAGTTAAGATGTTAGTTGTGTGGATGGTGGGAAGGGCAATGCAAGAGGTGTTGTGGAGGTTAAAATGCTATATATATAATTATTTATAATTGCATATGTGAAACGAGGGAGAATGAGTGGAGAATAATGTCAAGTATGCAATCCTGAGATACTGGAAGGATAGTGATCCTCAATAGAAATAGTTAAATTTGGAAGAGGGATAGGTTTATGCTAAATGATAATAAGTTCTGTTGTGAATATATTGAGTTTGAAATTAATGATATCCATTTTTAAATATCCACAAGGCAATCAGGGAAGCAAAACTGAAACTCAGGTGAGAAAGTTGGGCTGGATATATAAATCATGAAGTCATTTTCAAAGAGATAATTAAACTGAAAGAGAATGAAAAGAGAAGAGAACCCACTAAAACTTCTCAGGATCTACTTACAGTTAGAGAAATAATATAGATGATGCTTCATTCAACAAAGGAAGCTGAGGAAAAAAGCCATCAGAAAGGTAAAAGGAAAATCAAAAGAGAAGAAGGAAGAGAAGGGAAGAATGCCCAAGAGCAGGGATGAGGAACATGCAGCCTGGAGGACACATGTGGCCCTTTATGTCCTCATGTGGAGACGTTTGACTGAATCCAAACTTCATCTTAATTAAAAGGATTTGCTCAGTAAAACTTGGATTCAGTCAAAAGGCCCCACCCAAGAACCTAAAAGGCCATGGGTGTCTTAAGGTCACAGGTTCTCCACCCCTGCCCAAGAGGATGAGGGTTGGTTAGCAATGTTGAATGCCACAGAGGGGTCGAGAAAGATGAGGACTGAGAAAAGACTATCCAATTGGGCAATTATAAATTTGATAACTTTGGAGAGAGCAGTTTAAGTTGAATTATGAGATAAGAAGACTGATGGCTATTTTCTCAACTAAGAGGAGAAGAAATTGAGGAAGAAAATGTAGACAGGATTTTCCCCTCCTTGGACTTTAGCAGAAAGGAGAAGACAAGATGCAAGAACAATAACTTACTGGAATGATAGTGATAGTTATTTTGTTTTGCGTGTTTTTTTAAAGAATAGGGTAGGCTTGGCCATATCTGAAAGCAGTAGAGAAGGAACCAGGAGACAGTGAGAGATTCACGATGGGGAAGCAATATTAATCAGCTTAGTAACCTGCTGGAGAAGATCACAGGATCCTAGTGTAAGAGCTACAAGGGCCCTTAGAGACCATATAGTCCAATCCCTTTTTTTTAGCAGAAGAAAGGAGAAGAAAGGAGGTTAAATGGTTGAGCCAAAGTCACAGAGGTAATAAGTGGAAGGGTCAAGGTTTGAGCCTAGGTCCTTAGACTTTAAATCCAACACACTTTAAATCTGTTGTACTATGCTGACTCTTTAGAAGGAGATTGGATCAAGGATACATATATTAACATATGTATTCATGTGTTCCATATAAGGTCCATGAGAATAATGCAATGCATATTAATATATAATTCTGTCTACATTACATATATATGTAAGAAGCAAAGCTATGGGCTGGCCAACCAATTGCATACCATAGTCCAGATTATAGAAATTTTTTATTCAATTTGTTTTTTCCTCTGTTGATGATTTATTTTTGAATGGTTATAAGGCTCATTTAGGAAAATGTTCTGAAGTATTTTTAGTCTGGATGCCATTAATAACAATATAATCATCTTGATCAAAATGACTAATGTTTATATAGTACTTAAAGGTTTGCAAGGCACTTTACAAACATATTTTATCCTCACAGCAACCCTGGAAGAAAGATGAAATTATTGTACCCATTTTACACATGAGGAAACTGAGGCAGACCAAGATTAAATGGCTTACCCAGGATTGCACAGCTAATAAACATTTGAAACTCTCCAGTCTTCCTGACTCTGTGCAATGCCACCTTAGAGTAGGAGCACTGGCACAAAGTTGCCCTCAGTAGGGTACTCTCCTTCTATTTGATCTCCATGATGGCAACCCTCTATAACAGTGGCAAATACCTTTGCCAAAAACATCTCATTGTTTTTGCCTCACTATATAAGTGATCGTCAGAGGGTCACTGAACAAAGTTGCCTTTTATTACATCTACCAAGGAATATTACATGAGATTAGCAGCTTTCAACTATGCCAGGTGAACATCCAGTATTTGTTTCCAATGATCAATATCATCATTGTCATCATCATCATCATCAAACTAACCTGAAGGTGAAAAGAACCACCATAGTACATAGTTACCTTCATTAAGTGTAATTAACTTTCTGGGAATTTCGATTAGCCAAAAATTCTGACCCTCTTCCTTTAAAAACAAAGAGAGAAGATAATGTTTTATAACATGTCATATGAAAGTTAATTTGACATCTTACACTATTACAATTTAAAAGATTTAGAGAAGTAAATTCATAAGCATTCTTGAAGCCTCATTTTTTCCTCCAAATTAATTTTACCAACTCAGTGAAAAGAAAAATAGAAACATATAATTCCACAAATAAGTTGATTGAAAACTCATCCCCCAAAGTCATTAATGATATCATAGTTGGATACTAAGACAATAGTAATTATCTAACTCTACAATGGCCTTGTAAAATTGGCAATTAAAATATAATTATCTCCATTTTACAGATGAGTAGCTCTGAATGAATGAACAGAACAGAATAGGAATCTTTTCAATAATTAGGAAGAAGACTAAGACTAAGGGCCCAGACACAACCATGAGATAGGACAGAAATTTCCTTTAAAAAATGAACAAATCATCAATTGTTAGACCTCACAAAGGTTTACTTTTTCCTGTGTAAGAAGAAACTACCAGCCCAACATTAAGCTACTTTATCAAGATTTTTGTTTGATAAGTATTGTAACTCTGATTTCCCTTTTTCAGAAAAATAATCTCAAAATAACTGTGGTTTAGACATTTATCTCTAACATGTTCAGGAAAATTTAATTCTTATATCTTGTTGCCTCAGTTTTTATGCCCTGCAAGGTAGTGGTGTTTGTCATTAAGATGCTACTCATTAAGTTAAATGAATAAACAGTCAACACCTTAAAATGGATGTCTAGAGCTTCTTGCAAAATTATTTAACAAATAAAGACAATTGTACCACAACTACAGAAGTATCACAATTGAAATTAAGATAAACTGGGGCAACAATGTTCGGAGCATGTTCAATTTATTGATAAGGCCAGTAGTTACCAATAAAAGGGGTCTTCAGTTCCTCAGCAAGCCAAAAGACTCCCATGTGGGGTTCGGAAGACTTCTTATACTTTAGGAAAAGTGAATAGAAATAGAACAGCATATAGGCAGGATGTCAGAGTAAACCATCTGGTTTCTATTGGTTGAAGGGATGAGATTTTCTCCCAGGTCACTAGGAAAAGCTGATTGATTGTGTCTACCTGCATCCTTACAAGGACAGCTAATGATGCAGAGGTGACAAGTTTCCTTGACATAAAAATAAAATGACTTTACAGGAAGACAATTTATGAACTTAATTCTGAGACAAAGAAATGTGACAGGCAGTTACACAAAATGTTGGTAAAGATACAGAATGACATCAATTACAAAATAGAATCATTTAATTTTCTAAATTCTCCACCTCTCCTTTGATCAATGTGAGACATGCTTCCTATGGATCATTTATCTATAAGCTAATTCTGTAAGATTCTTAACATAGTTATTATCAGTAGTACATATTACCATAAGCTTTTCTGGCATAAGTTTGGAAATAATACAAAGTCTAAAACAAGTAATTAAGGTAATTTAAGGCAATATGGGTACATTTACCAAGTGTGGCAAATAGGCCATTTCCAAGTAAACCAAGAAAAAAGGATTCTACCATGGGTCACTTGGAAAGAGTAATTGTTTCTGATATAATTTGCTGAACTTTGTGAAGACTGTAACTATTTCCCGAGGTTGCTTAACATGAGAACAACAAAATTGATTAATCATAGCACAAGTCTTCCCATGAGTTGTAGTAAAAATATCTAAAACTGTGTGATTTTGCAAAGCCATTTGAGCCACAGAACCTTTGTCAATCTGTAGTGAGAAGATGGACTCACTGATGGCCAGAGTCAATTTTTCCACTTCAAGTGAGAGACTCAAACACTAGGAGGACTCACCAAGGAATGATTTGAAAGGGGAGATTTGCATATCACTAAGGTAATCAAGAAAACTCAGCAAACAAAAATACCATGAAACAAAATGCCAAATTAATACAAAAATGATAATCCATTTAACTAACATCAAATCTCCTTGCATCCTAGTAATATTCCCCAATATCCATTTAATCAGTACATTTCATCTGGGATCCCAGGTATAGTTGTCTGGTCTCTGAAAATATTTTCCCTTGGACATTCTGGAATAGGTTTCATTCTCAGGCAGCTTTGAAAAGGGGAATCCCCCTAAACAGATTTGATTCTTTGGTTCTAATTCATTTTCAGAGACTATTCGATATAATTTACTACAACCTTCTAAATTTAATTTTCCAACAACTAGCTCATGTGGTCAAAACCAAATCAAATCTTATGGTTCTATCCTTACTTATAATAATTATATAAGAAGAATATCAAATTAGGAACATATAATTCACTTAAAACTTCAAAGAACTTCAGAAGTTATAGATCACTTGCCACATTACCTTTACATAAACACTATACCTCATATGGAATCGCTATCAACAGGCAGAAGGAAAAATTTTAACAAGAATTTATGAGGGTCTTGACTTGTAAAATGGGTCCTTCTGTTTCTAAAAACTGTCAAACAGGGAAGAAAATATTTTCACCTTCACAATTATTAATGGAATTTTATACATAAAATCCTTAATCCAATTTTTAAAACTCATCATCCCATTAGAAACATTTGGAAGCCAATTATATACATTCTAGTTCTTAGAGAAAATGGTCTGTTCCTATTTTCTCAAAGTTTTATTGAGAAATGGACACTGGACAAGGGAGGCAATCTTGAACTCCTGCTATTCCATTTGAATTTAAAGAAAAAAATTTACATCTTTGTCTTAGAAAATTTTTTTGCATCTTTGTCTTAATTCTCCCCCTAGAAGGATGTTATCTCCACATCATTCTTAAAGAGTAATATATTTCAAGGACCAGAACTTAACGACAAATATATAACTACTAGCAAGCCCAAAAATGTATTTATTTAGTTGCTTAAGACATGGATTTGGCTATCAATTCAGATTGAAAACAATGAGAATTTTCATACTTGTATCCTATTATAGTAGGGCAGGGATGCTGCAGAATTACAGCAAGAAGATTCATTGTATTAAAAAAAAATTACAACTTTACCTATCATGGTAGAGAGATTTGCTACAAAAGGAAAACTCAGGGACATGGTTGTAACAGCATCATCAAGCCTAAGCCTAAGGGTACAAAATGGTTCAACATAGGTATGATAAAATTGAGCATCCTCAGTACTGTTTAAATCCAGGAGTCATTAGAACAGCCAATTTAGAACAGCCAAACATGTAGAAAACATATGGAAAAGCTACACATTGTTCACAGAGTACCATATCCAGCCTTAGCACTAACCAAGAGGAAAACATTCCTGTTCAAAAAGGAACTAACACAATAGGGAAACTGAGTCAAGATGATCTTACCATTGACCACACTGAGGTCAACTTTACCAGACACAGACATCTCCCTATATGAGTTATTTAGACTGTAGCATAAGGTATTTCTCTTGAAGATAATTCAGATTTATACCTGAATTCAAAAACTCAAAACAATATCAAATGATAATCCCAAGAGATTTTTTTATCTCACATAGCAAGTTTCATTAATCACAGCTTAAGGCTAAAGACAGTTATTATTATTTCTCTCTTGTTTCAACAATAGTTAAAAATAAAACTATTTTGTCCTGTAGGGCAAGAAACCTTTCTGTACTCCTGTATTTCTTATTTCCTAGTTGCAAGAACAATACTCAACAGTTGTTCCTAAAACTTTGAGTTCCAACACTCCCTCCCCACTCATTCCCTTTGGGAAGGCAGGCAATTCAATATAGGCCATATCTGTGTAGTTTTGCAAATGACTTCCATGATAGTCATATTGTGTAACTATATTTCCCTCCATCCTATCCTGCCCCCAAATGCTTCTATTCTCTCTTTTGATCCTGTCCCTCCCCAAGAGTGTTGACTTCTAATTGCTCCCTCCTCCCACTGCCCTCTCTTTCATCATCCCCCATACCCTGCTTATCTCCTCCCCCACTTTCCTGTATTGTAAGATAGGTTTTCATACCAAAATGAGTGTGCATTTTACTCCATCCTTTAGTCGAATGTGATAAGAGTAAGCTTCATGTTTTTTCTCTCACCTCCCCTATTTTTCCCTCCACTGAAAAGTCTTTTATTTGCCTCTTTTTTGAGAGATAATTTGCCCCATTCCATTTCTCCCTTTCTCCTACCAATATATTCTTCTCTCACCACTTAATTTCATTTTTTAGATATGATCCCATACTATTCAACTCACCCTGTGCTCTGTGTATGTGTGTGTGTGCAATCCCACCAACCACTCAGATTCTGAAAAAAGTTTCAAGAGATACAAATATTGTCTTTCCATGTAGGAATGTAAATAGTTTAACTTTAGTAAGTCCCTTATGATTCTCTTCGCTGTTTACCTTTTCATGCTTCTCTTGATTCTTGAGTTTGAAGGGCAAATTTCCTTTTCAGCTCTGGTCTTTTCATCAAGAATGCTTGAAAGTTCTCTATTTCATTGAAAGACCATTTTTTCCCCTGAAGTATTATACTCAGTTTTGCTGGGTAGGTGATTCTTGGTTTTAGTCCCAGTTCCTTTGATTTCTGGAATATCCTATGCCATGCTCTTCAATCCCTTAATGTAGAAGCTGCTAGATCTTTTGTTATCCTGATTGTATTTCCACAATACTTGAATTGCTTCTTTCCAGCTGCTTACAATATTTTCTCCTTGACCTGGGAACTCTGGAATTTGGATACAATGTTCCTATGAGTTTCCCTTTTTTGATATCTTTCAGGAGGTGATCTATGGATTCTTTAAATATTTATTTTGCCCTCTTGTTCTAGAATATCAGGGCAATTTTCCTCAATAATTTCATGAAAGACAATGTCTAGGGTCTTTTTTTGGATCATGGCTTTCAAGTAGCCCCATAATTTTTAAATTGTCTATCCTGGATCTATTTTCCAGGTCAGTTGTTTTTCCAATGAGATATTGCACATTGTATCCTATTTTTTTCATCTTTTGGATTTGTTTTGTAATTTGTTGGTTTCTCATAAAGTTATTAGCTTCCATCTGCTCCATCCTAATTTTTAGAGAATTATTTCCTTTAGTGAGATTTTGAACCTCTTTTTTTGGCTAATTCTGCTTTTTAAAGCATTCTCCTCATTGGCTTTTTGGACCTCTTTTGCCATTTGGGTTAGTCTATTTTTAAAGGTGTTATATTCTTCAGCATTTTTGGTCTCCTTTAGCAAGTCGTTGACTTGTTTTTCATGATTTTCTTTCATCACTTTCATTTTTCTTCCCAGTTTTTCTTCCACCTCTCTTACTTGATTTTCAAAATCCTTTTTGAGCTCTTCCATTGCCTGAGATCATTGAATACTTATTTTGGGAGTTTGGGATGCAGAAGCCTTGATTTTTATGCCTTCCTGTGATAGCAAACATTGTTCTTCCTCAACCAAAAGAATGGAAGAAAATACCTTGTCACCAATAAAATAACCTTCTATAAATTTATTTTTTCCCCTTTTTTGGGTATTTTCTCAGTCAGTTACTTGATATTTGAGTCCTTTTTCCAGAGCAGGGTATGTTTGAGGGCCCTGTAAGCTCTCAGTTCCTCCAAAGTGACACAATCCAGAAAGAGGAGTTTACTCCTTTCCTAGCCTGTGATCTGGTCTGGAAGCAATCTTAAACTTTTCTTCCCAGGATCTGTGAGTAGAATTCTGTCTCCAGAGCCTCCACTGCCTCTAATATCTAGTGCTTCTCCTCACCCCATAACCACTGGTCAGGTCTGAGATCCAGATTAGCTGCTCAGTTCCCCCAGGGTCTTTAGGCCAGGGGTTCCAAAAATGGCCATTGTGCCACCTGGGGCCACCTGTTGCCAGGGCTAGGGCAGGACCCTGTTCCTTTCTCACCCAGGTGAAAGAGCTTTCTCATTGATCTTTGAAGCTGTCTTTGGCATTTGTGGGGTTCTGGGAACCAGCTGCTATCTGTGACTCAATGCCCTGAAGTTGGCTCCAGCCTTGAACCTGCCACACTGAACAGTTAAGGCTGCGCTACACTCTGAGCCCAGTGAAATAGATCTTTCATGTCAGCCTTTCAGCCTATGTTGGGCTGGAAATCTCTTTCATTCTGTTGTTTTATGGCTTCTACCGCTCTAGCATTTGTTTAGAGTAATTATTTTAAGGGCTGTGGGGAGAGATCTTCTACAGGTCCATTCTTCTACTCCACCATCTTGAATCTGCCTCCTCAATCTAGTTTTTTTAATCACTAAAGGTAATATTTAAAATCTCAAAAATAATTTTGATGAATCATCAGTTGACAGGATTTAAAGATTTGAAGAATACTGCTAAATTATCTCAATTTCAAAGACTTTTGGTATTACCCATAGGTCCCCATAGCTTTCTCTTTACTTACTTTTAAATCACCACTTCAAAAAGCCAGATCAAGAGGTTTTGTGCTCACAATCTAGCCTCCACACTCTCACTTGTCTCTGAAGTTTTTTCAGTTTTCTTTCTTTTTTCTTTTTTTTTTAAATTTTAGACTCAAATACAAAAATACAAATACAGAATAGAGAAATGAAAAAATATAGCATAAACTTAAATACAAAGTAAGGAAAAGCATTTTAAATGCATAGCAGAACATAAGAGGATCCAAAATATAGAGGAATAATTTTTTATTTCAAGAAAGCCTATATGGGAGGGAGGGGCAGAGCCAAGATGGCAGAGTAGAAAGACAGACCTACTCTAGCTCTCCCCCCATAGCCCATAAAATATGTTAAAAAAAATAACTTTAAACAAATTTTAGAGTAACAGAAGCCACAAAATGACAGAGTGAAAGAGGTTTCCAGCCAAAGACAGCCTAGAAGGTCAAAAGGAAAGGTCTATTGCACCAGGCTAGGAGCAGAGTGTAGCCCAACCTTGGTGGCACCACATAGCAAGGACAGGATTGGAGCAGACTTGAGGGCACAGAATCAAGGGCAGCAGCTTTAGTTCCCAGATTTCTCAATCCTCAAACACCAAAGACAGTTTCAAAGGTCAGTAAGAAAACCCTTTCACCTGGGTGAGAGGGGACTGCAGTCTGGTCCCAGCCCCAAGACAGCAGCAGGATCCACTTTTGGAGCTCTTGGTCTAAAGACCCTAGTGGAAATCAAGCAGCTGATCTGGGTCTCAGTCCTAAGTAGTGGTCCTGAGGTAAGTAGGA
Source organism: Potorous gilbertii (assembly GCA_028658325.1). NCBI lineage: Eukaryota > Metazoa > Chordata > Mammalia > Diprotodontia > Potoroidae > Potorous > Potorous gilbertii. Next base: position 35,863,503 of record CM053774.1, on the reverse strand, counting down.
GCACTGGTGCTGACATTGTAGAGCTGGTAGTGACAATGAAGATAGAATCCTAATTGCAGATCTTGGGCAAAAAAGGGTGCTTTGTGCTTGCTCACAGACCAGAACACAGGCCATGAGAGAAGAAAACTCCTCTCCCTTGATTGTGCCACTTTGGAGGAACTAAGAACTTGCAGGTCCCTAGAGTGTACCCTCCACTAAACAAAGGCCTCAAAATCAAATAACTCACTGGGAAAATGCCCCAAAAGGGGGAGAAAATAAGACTATAGCAGGTTAATTTCTTGGTGAAAAGGTATTTTTTTTCCATCCTTTCAGATTAGGAAGAACAAAGCATACCATCAGAGAAAGCCATAAAAATCAAGGCTTCTGCATCCAAAACCTCTCAAATAAATGTACAATGGTCTCAGGCCATAGACGAGCTCAAAAAGGATTTTGAAAACCAAGTAAAAGGGGTGGAGGAAAAATTGGGAAGAAAAATGAGTGATGCAAGAAAACCATGAAAAGCAGGTCAACAACTTGCTGAAGAAAATAGCGCCTTTAAACACAGACTATTTCAAATTCAAAAGAGGTCCAAAAAGCCAATGAGGAGAAGAATGCTTTAAAAAGCAGAATTAGACAAATGGAAAAGGAGGTTCAAAAGTTCACTGAAGAAAATAATTCTTAAAAAATTGGAATGGAACAGATGGAAGCTAATGATTTTATGAGAAACCAACAAATTATGAAACAAAACCAAAAGAATGAAAAAAAAATAAAAGATAATATGACATATCTCATTGGAAAAAACAACTGACATGGAAAAAAAGATGCAGGAGAAATTATTTAAAAAGTAGTGGTCTACTGAAAGCCATGATAAAAAAAAAGAGCCTAGACAACATCTTCCAAGAAATTATCAAGGAAAACTGCCCTGATATTCTAGAACCAGAGGGTAAAAAATGGAAAGAATTCACCAATCGCCTTCTGAAAGAGATCCCAAAAGGAAAACTCCTAGGAATATTGTCACCAAATCCAGTTGCCATGTCAAGGAGAAAATATTGCAAGTAGCCAAAAAGAATCAATTAAGGTATTGTGGAAATATAATCAGGAAAACACAGGATTTAACAACTTCTACACTAAACGATTGAAGGGCTTGAAATATAATATTCCAGAGGTCAAAAGAGATAGAAGTAAAACCAAGAATCACCTATCCAGAGAAACTAAGTATAATACTTCAGGGGAAAAAATGGAATTTCAATGAAATAGGACTTCCAAGCATTCTTGTTGAACAGAACAGGGCTGAGTAGAAAACTTGACTTTCAAATACAAGAATCAAAAGAAACATGAAAAGGTAAACAGGAAAGAGAAGCCTTAAGGAACTCATTAAATTTGAACTGTTTACATTCATACATGAAAAGATAATATTTGTAACTCTTGAAACTTTTCTCAGTTGGAGGGATTATACACACATACACACACACATAGGGAGAGGGAGAGGGAGAGACAGACAGACAGATAGGGACAGAGACAGAGAGAGAGAAAGAGGAAAGGAGGGAGGGAGGGAGGGAAACAGAGATAGACAGCACAGGGTGAGTTGAATAGGAAGGGATGATATCTAAATAAATAATTAAGGGGTGAAAGGAATACATTGGGAGGAGAAAGGGAGAAATGGAATGGGGCAATTATCTCTCATGGAAAAGCTTTTTCAATGTAGGGGAAAAGGGGAAGGATAAAGGGAAAAAGTAAAGCTTACTCTCATCACATTTGGCTTAAGGAAGGAATAACATGCACAATCATTTTGATTTGAAAATCTATCTTACTCTGCAGGAAAGTAGGAGAGAAAGAGGGTGAGGGATGATAGAAGGGAGGACAATTGAGAGGAAGGGGCTAATTAGAAGTAAACACTTTTGGGAGGGATAAAGTCAAAATAGAGAGTAGGAAAATGGGAGGCAGGATACGATGGAGGAAAATATAAGCAGTCTTTTGCAACAAAACTATTATGGAAGTCATTTGTAAAACTACACATATATAGTCTATATTGAATTGCCTTCCTTCTCAGTGGGGATGGGTGGGGAGGGAGGAAGGGAGAGAGGTTGGAACACAAAATTTTAGGAACAGATGTTGAGAACTGTTTTTTCATGTAACTGGGAAATAAGAAATACAGATAATGGGATATAAAAATTTATCTTGTCCTACAAGAAAATAGAAAAGATGGAGATAAGGTAAGGGAGGGGTGTGATAGAAGGGAGAGTAGATTGGGGGAAGGGGTAATCAGAATGCATGGTGTTTTGGGGTGGGAGGAGGGGAGAGATGGGGAGAAAATTTGGAACTCAAAGTTTTGTGGAAATAAAAATTTAAAACTAAAAATAAATAAATAAATTAGGGGAAAAATTTCTACCCAGTTTCTCTTATCCTTACTTAAAACTTTCTCTCTTCCTTTCTTTTTATATCCTTCTAACACTGCACCTGTCTTGTTTCTTTCATATTCTGATCTAATACTTCCCTTATTTCCTTGATTAATTCCTCTCATCCGTATTTCTCGATGATTTCCCAAACTATCTATAGAACCAATCTTCACTGCATTTCTTCTTTGTAATGTAACACAAAAAAATTTCTTATACAAGCCCAGGTAATTGCAATAGTGTTGCTTTTAGGGTTCTTAAGAGCTTAAAACACATTGTCTTAGGCGATTTCTTTTGATAACCTTGCTTCTAGTTTATCTAAATAATTGTGTTCTGTTAACATCATTTACAGAAGAATAAAACAGAGGTAATAGGAAAACATCTTTTGAAACTAAATTTCACTTACTCTTTAGTTGCTCCCTGATTCAAACAAGCTTCTAGAAAAGAGCTAGTAATGGACAGTTCTTAAGTGTTAAATAAATTTAAACTGTAAACTGCAAAACCTATTATTTTATTTTTCTCATCAGTGAATTCACTTTCTTCCCTAGCACTAAAACAATAAATCTGTTACTTTCCAAAGAAAGAGTGATAAAAGATCTAAGTATTGTTTCCATGTAACTTTGATTATTTTTATTTGTTCTTAAAACAAATTCTACAGAGTATTACCTCAAAACTCACTAAAACTCAGCATTTATAAAAAACATTGAAACCACATTTTGGATATCCACATTTTGGAAACATTTGGAAATTACATTTCAGCCACAAACTTAGTCTCTAGTTTATGATGCCATAAATTTCTGCAGACTGGGAACAAACATTCCTTCTTATCTGTGTCTCTTATCTGCCTTCCAACTTGGCCAGAGTTAAAAGACAGAGTGAGGCTTTCTTTCCGAAGAAAAAAGATTTCACTCCTTCTCTTTTGGCTGACCAAACCTGCAAAAAAAGCTAGTCTGACATGCAAAACACAGATAACATGAAAAGACAAATACAAGAACACTTGTGGTGTGCACAAGTAGAAGTCCCTTTTCAGGACAGATTTGGGGCTTTTTTAATATGCCTTAGGCCAATTTTTCCTTATTTTTAGTTACCTTCTTTTGAATTGGGAATGTAATTTCTGTTTCCAGGCTTATCTAACCCCCTCTTGAAAGGGAAATTTCCATCTGACTTGAACTTGGACTCCCTTTGAAGAAAATTCTCCAAGGACCATCTAATGATTTCCCTGAAGGGGTATAGTTGGTATGCATCTTCCTTTTCCAATTAGGAAAAAAACCCTGTTTCCAAGTTTTCCCAATCCATTCTTGCCCTGAAGAAGTGCTAACAATGCATGCTTTATGTCCTCAGAGAAATTTCCTGGGTTGTATAGTCATTTATTGCCAAATATTTAAAATGAATGCAAAAACAACACTAAGACAAACAAGCAAAGTTGCAATTTTCCCAACAGCAGCCTTTACAATGGGTGAAGTTGTTTGGAACTGAGAAGGAATCTGATCCTCAAGGTAACCTCTTACAAAGAAGTCTCTTTATGAAAACATCACCATAGTACTCTCACAAATTTTCTCAGAGGCACCACCCCATGAACTCCTGGCTGAAAGTTCATCAGTTGACCCAATTGAAATGAAGGTGAACTGAGGCCACAAAGTTCTGATCATGTTCAATTTATTGGTAAGACTGGCAGTTACCAATAAATGGGGTCTTCAGCTCCTCAGCAAGCCAAAAATTTCCCAGGTTTACAAGACTTCTTATACTCTAGAGAAAGTGGATAAAAATAGAACAGCACATAGGCATGACACAGGATTAAGTGATCTAGTGGAAGGGATGAGGATGTCCTCCCTTGTAACTAGAGAAAGATGATTAGTTGTGTCCATATGCATCATTGCAAGGACAGCTAGTGGTATAGAAATAATAGCTTTCCTTGATATAAAGATAGAACCAAAATTTTACAAGGGAATAACTTATGAACTTACCTCAGAGATAAAGAAAAAAATAGAAAAAAATAATTACTAAACAAAACATCTCACTTAACAATATCAGAATGGAATGATGTTGACATCTGAGAAAATAAAACTTATTATATTTTATAACTGATTCATTCTGTATCCTCAACAATATGTTGTATAACTGCTTGATATTTCTAGAATGACTGATTCAGTTCATCTTTTTTTTCAATATCCACTAACTAAAATACTAAAAATATTTCCTTGTTAATGGAAAGAAATCACATGGGTTGTGTTAGGTATCACTATTAGAGATAAAATGTAGAATAAAATTACCTTTGAGGAATTAAAGTGAAAAACACCAGTGTAAGTACTGTTTTTAACTGTTATACTGGGAGTGATTCCTCTTGACTTGAGCAGTCTTATGGTTGTTCCTGCCTTTTCCTCAAGTTTAGATCCATATAAGAAAAAACATCGCACAACCTTTGGGGGGGAAATCAAAACATCAAAAGTGGGTAAGTAGAAGAGGGATAGATGGGAGACTCATCTCAATCTATAAATAAGGATTAGGATAGAAGGAGACAGAATAGAAGACTATTTCCAATTTCTCTGACAATGATAAAATGACATTAGACTATGTTTATACCTGCGTACAACCACATTTTGGATCAGAGAAGGATCAGCTATCAATAAAACAGATATTATAAAAACAAAACTACACCAACCCAATGGCCCATTTAGTTTTCAATACTCCTATAAAATGTTTACTTGGATATATAGAGTGGTAATTGGAGAGGCATTCATTCATTCATTCATTTAGAATCATCTCTTCCCAACTCTGAAAATATAGGATGTATTCAAATAGAATATAATGCCATTGCAAAGTCTGAGTTGAAACCACCCCCTTCTAGGCTTAACTAGAGGAGAACATTTTTTGTTTAAACCAAACAATCAAAACTGAGTGTGAGTCTATACACCTTCTTGAAATACCAGGTCATGTGCTCAGCAGTGTATTTTTAAAAAGAAACTATCACAGAATCACAGAAAGAGATTCTGAATGCCTGGATTGGAGAGACTGGAGCAAGCATAGTATTTTGGGCATTCTTAGAGCAGAGCATTCAATTATGGCAGAGGAGGAAGATATTAGCAAGAATCATTGGCTCCATATACCCTCTTGGAGAGGAGGGCTTCCTCTGAAAGAAATACCATGAAAAGATCAGCTATTTTCCTAACTTGCTTTTCCTAATTCCTCTCTATCCAAAGATAGTAATATAATAATCTGTTGTTTCATTAGTCAACAGCTCCCAGTAAACTCAAATTTTGGCTCAACAACAAGATTAACTAGGAGAGCAATTTGAATGTAAGACTAAGCAATGATCCTAAACTCTGTCTGTATTGGGAATTTTCCTGAGTGCTCAGAGTAGTAAAATAAACAAAATTTTCATCTAATACAAACTTCTTACAGTCAAAAAGTAGGGAACCAGGTGGATCTTTGTGGACATTATATTAACCTCCAAGCTTATAATAAGCTAATTTGTGTAAGGGGAGATCACACTACTGATAACAACACTACATATCCCATGTATAACCTGTATCAAATTTCTTGCCTTCTCAATGGGGATGGGTGGGGAGGAAGAGAAGTTGGAACTCAAAGTTTTAAAAATGAATGTTAAAAATGTTTTTATATGCAAGTAGGAAATAAGACATACAGACAATAGGGTATAGAACTCTATCTTGCCCTAAAAGAAAATAGAGGGAATGGGAATAAGAGAAGGGAGGGGTGTGATAGAAGGGAGGGCAGATTGGGGGAAGAGCTAATTAGAATACATACTGTCTTGGGGTGGGTAGAGGGGAGAGATGAGGAGAAAATTTGGAACTCAAAATCTTTGGAAGTCAATGTTAAAAACTGAAAAATAATTTTTAAAAAAGAAAGTAAAAAAATAAAATTAAATAAAACAAAACCCAAACATACATCCAAAAAAATGATGAAGAAAAGTTAATATATAAGCTCTGACTATAACTTACCAAGTTTTCTGAGGAAAGATATAGCTTGATTACATCACTATATTGCAACTCTCCAGTGGAAGTACAGGTTAACACTGCTGGGGTAGTTCCTAAATAACACACAAATAATGCACATAATGCCCAATAATGTACAAAATAATACAAGTACAATAATATATCTACATTGATATACAACAATTTCTACTAAGATCTTAAGTTTCAAAAAGTTTGATGATGACTCATTGGGACTATCGGAGAATTAGGGCAGTTGCTTTATGGGGCAGAGAGAAGAGGGGGAAATGGGGCAGAGAGAAGAGGGGGAAATTGGACAGGCAAATGGAAAATCATCAAACTGGAGAAGATCTGTTAGTGATACATAGCTACCATGTTCCCCAAGTAAGACTGAAAATGTTGAATGATCAATCAAAAAACATTTATTAAATACCTACTGTGTGCCAATCACCTTGTTTAGATCTAAAGTTACAAAAAAACTGACAAAATACATTCCTTCCCCTCAAGGAGTTTACAATCTAATAGGGGAGACAACATGCAATCAAAGTGAGCCCTATACAGGATAAATAGGAAATAATTAACAGAGGGAAGGCACAGGAATCAAGAGGTGTTGGGTAAGCTTCCTGGAGAAGGTGGGATTTTAATTGGGACTTTAAAAAAAGCCAGGGAGATAAGTAGTTGGAGTGGAGGAGGGAGAATGATCCAGGTATGGGGGATAGCCAGAGAGAGTTAGGCCAAGATACGGAGTGTCTTGTTTCATGGAAAAGCCAGGAGGTTAATGTCACTGGATCAAAGAGTACATAGTGGGGTATAAAGTCTAAGAAAATTAGAATGGTAGAAGGGGACTAGATTATGATTAATATATTAATATAATTTACATTAATATAAATTGATTAATGATGTGATTAATCATGTTTTACTTTTCCATAGAACTTTACAAAAGTGTTTTCCTTAAAAAAATCCACAATGAAATCCTATAACTATCTTAGATAGTTGAAGTGATTCACCCCAGGCCATGCATTTAGTAAGTAGAAGAAATGGGAATTGAACTCAGGTCTCCTGATGCCAAGACCATTGCTTTCTCCACTAGATTGTGCTGCTTTGAAGAATGAAGCCAGAACTGAAGCTGAGAAAGCTCCCATGGCTCCACCTCTAAGCTGAAATAATAACCAGCTGACCAAAAGGCTTCTAGTTCTCAGTTAGGAACCACAGACACCGAATTAGAAAATGGCAGTATTTAAGTGAGCTTGTAAGGGATGGATGGCAACAACGGTTATCCAGTCATTTCAGAGATATCCTTTAATTCATATAAGAATGAGGATCATGTGATAGTCCTCCTGCTCCTTCCTTCACATTTACATATTCTTCTTACACATATTAAGATCCTCCCTCTTAACTGAGAGCTTAAAAATAGCCTCTGCCACAACCTGAAGCACCAACCAATAGAATCACTATCGTGGCCCATTTTTCGGTAATCTAACTAGGGCTTTGATATACTCTTGCAGTTTAAGAGAAAGAGAAGGGTGATTTAAAAAAACATCAAAAAGTAAATAATAACCACTTACAGGATCTTTTGATTCAATCATTTTCAGAAACAGTTTCAAGAGGCTGAGTCTCTACATATGAAGTTCCTGTAACGCTGAACCAACAAGGTCCAGGCTCCACAGTGTGAATCTTATCTCAGTGTTTCCCAGAAAGACAAAGAACCTGAGTGAAGACTATGTGTCAACCTCTTCCTGTTCATCAATGAAAAGAACTATACGACTGGTCTCAGATCTCTAAGTGACTCAACAGACAGAGCACTACACCTGGAGATAAGAAGACTTGTGTTCAAATCCAGCCTCAGATATCTTAACCAATCTTGGAAAAGTTACCTAATTTTGGCTTGCCTCAGTTTCTTCATTTGTAAAGTAGAGATAATAGCACCGACTTCAGTGTTATCATGAGCATCAAATGAGATAATATTTATAAAAGGTCTACCACACAGTAGACACTATAAATGCTATCTACTATTATTTCAAATTGGAAGAGGAATCCTAGTAGACAAAACCAATAACAAATTTTTGTCTTAGATAGTGATTATGAGGTTCTTTCTTACAAATGTCACTGATGCAGTACCTAAAGCAGGGGAGGCTGCAGAGACCTCGTAAAAAATCAGTTTTACAATTTCATCATAGAGAAGCACAGAGACCCATAAGTATCTTGCTTTAAAAAAAAATATTTCTAAAATCAAAAAACAATGTGTTCCAACTAAGAATAACTTCCCTTGAAAACCTTAATATCACCCTAAATGGGAAAATGCACATCTAGTAGAATACAAGATTGATATTCTTAATAAAAAAGAACCATGGGGGCCGAGCCAAGATGGCGGAGTAGAAAGACTCACCTATGCTAGGTCCGAACCCACAGCCCATAGATTTCCTGTAAAAAGAACTCCTGACAAATTCTGGAGCAGTGGAGGCCGCGCAGCAACACAGTGAAGGAGATTTGCGTTGCAGAGAGCCCTGAAGAACCGACCGCAAAGGTGCCCCAGACACGGGAGCGGAGTCCTGTCCGGCCGAGCGCTCCCCTCCCCCGCCCCGGCCACGCGGCACTGAGAGGAGCGAGCAGAGCCCAGCGGGCGGCAGGGAGCTGGATCTTCGGGCGGCGAGAAGGTCCCTGCACCCACAGACGCACAGGTCAGTGAGAGGGACGGGCTGAGAGGGGAGCGGGGGATCTCCGGGACTCGGACCCCCTGGGAAGCGGCCGCTGCGGCAGAGGCTGAGGCAGCTTGGCCAGAGACTCCCAGAGC
>CM053774.1:35824962-35853890 GCA_028658325.1 Potorous gilbertii | reverse complement strand
TCGGAGGCCCTATGATTCAGAAAGTTTTGAGAGAATTTGGAAAATGATGGTGGGTTTGCTTTATTTTACTTTGTTTTCTCTCTTTCCCTCTTTCTATCTTTCTCTCTTTCCCTGCCATTTTCTTAACTACTTCCTTCCCTCCCTCCTTCCTTCCTTTCTACCTTCTTTCCTTACTCCTTTCATCCTTACCTTCTTCTGCCCTCTCTCATTTATCTTTCTTTCATTTGTTATTTGAGAGTGACTGTAGCTATCTCATCCTAGGCAAAAGAAGTTCTGGGGTTATTCACATGGGTGATTCCAATACTGATTGACTCAGAAGTTTTAACCTCTTCTATTCTTCCAACCTAAGCCAGTTTTCCCCAACAGAATATTTGTGCTAAAACTAATGTAGCTTTAGCCTTATTGTAGCTAAGAACTCACAAACTCAAGTGATACACCAGCTTCAACCTTCCTAGCAAAGCATGAAGGTATGTCCACCATATTAAGCCCCTTACTGTTCATATTTGAAGGAAGCAAGATCACCAACCAATTTGTACTAGGTTTGTGATAACTTCCCCTAATGGGAGCCCTGTATAGTGATGGTGGTCCATATGGGGTTACACAAATGGGAGCAGATGGTTTTCTATGAGTAAAAACATATATACTTACAGTTATACTTAGGTTGAGGTCCTTTGGATTATATACAGGAAGAAAAATCTTACTTTCTACATAATTCTTCAGCTTTATCATAGTTTCTGGCATATTTTGTTCTATAATACACAAAAACATTTTTTCAGGCATATGTTTTCCCATCAAAATATCAGGGTGGTTATGATCTAGAAGAGTTCAAATTTATATTGGGTAACAAAGTACTTTCCATACAATAGCAGTTATTTTCATGTTATAGATAAGAGAGTGAGATTAGTGAGATGCAAAAGTTTGCCTAAAGTCACAAGGTAATATTAATATAGTGATCTGCTTGAAATAGATTGTGGATTCAAAAGATCTATTGATCAGCTCGAAAATAGGTCAAGTTCAATAATGCTTCTAGGGAAAAATATGTTCCAAGTCCTAGTCAATTGACTGATGAATGAATGATCTTCTCATAAGTTAGAGTATTGTGTTCAAAGCTGGGTAAATTATCAATTCCAACCTTGAGAACCTGCAGAATACCTAGCATACCAGAACTCAAAAAATAAGGTTGGAAATCTAACAAGAATTATAAAAGTAACTCACAAGGTTGTCATTAAGTATCATGAGATCATAAAGTGGCAGAAACCTGGTGTTGATTCTATTCCAGTTGAGTTTTACAAGGTAGGAGGACCTTTGCTCATACAAAAACTGACTGAAATTTTCCAGGTTTTAGGGCAAGAGGAAGTTATCCCCAGTAGCTGAAGGATGCTTCCATTGTCCATTTTTATAAAGGTTCCTGAGCCCTTTCTGAAGCCACACTGGCTCTCAGGTATATGACCATCTTCCAGGTGAAGGATCAGCCTATTAAGGAGGACTCTAGTAAGAATTTTGACAGCAATGACTAAGGGAGAGATCTCCTCCCCCAACCCATGATTATCACAGGACTATCTATTCCTTTTACCTTTATAGAGACGGACAATGGAGGCATCCTTGAACTGCTGGGGGATAACCTCCTCTTGCCATATAACCTGGAAAATTTCAGTCAACTTTTGTATGAGCAATGGTCCCTCTACCTTGTAAATCTCGGCTGGAGTAGAATCAGCACCAGGTGTTTTCTCACATGAAAGGGGCCTAATGGCCCTCAAATCCTCTTCTTCAGTTGGAATTTCAAATAAGGAGGGATTGACTTCCACCTGGAGTAAGCTATCAATGGCCTCAGCTTTGATTGATGATGGTCTGTTGAGAAGACTATGGACATGTTCAGCTCATCTCTGTAGGATCATGTCTTTATTTCTAATCAATATGTCTCTATCAGCACTGAGTACTTGTTATGCACCACAGGTTTTTGGTTCATAAACAGCTTTTAGGGAATCATTAAAGCACTTTGGATTGTTACTATCACCATGAAACTGGATTTCATCTGCCTTCTTACTGAGCCAGGAATTCTGCATCACTCTAAGCTTTGCTTGTACTTTGCTTTTGATGGAACTAAATGCTTTCTTTTTAGAGATGAATGAACTATCCTACTGGTAAATCCTGTGGAGTTCTTATTTTTCATTTAGCAGCTTCTGGATTTCCTCATCATTTTCATCAAACAAGTCTTGGTACCTAGATGAGCAAATGCAGTGCTGTACACCAAATCTCTGAGAGTTGCCCACTTCTTTTCCATTCCACTGTTGCCAATTGTGTGTTGGCTCAACTTTCCCTCCAACTTAGCAACAAACTGTTCATACAGAGAAGAGCCCTAATTTGTTGACATTAATTCTTCTGATAGTCATTTTGTCTTGGGGGCTGCACTTTTGATGAATGCGAATATTTAACTTGGAAAGGATAAGTCTATGATCAGTCCAACACTCTGCTCCACACATTGCCTTTTTCACTCTCACATCTTATCTGTCTCTTCTCCTTGCAATCACATAATCTGTTAGATGCCAATGTTTGCTGCAAGAGTGCATCCATGAAGTTTTATTGCATTTGGATAAACAGAAAACAGTGTTGGTGATGAGAAGGTCATGCAATGCACAGGTCTTCAGCAGTAAATGACTACTGCTGTTGCTGTTTCCAATTCCATTCCTCCCTAGGACTCCCTGCCAAGTCTGGTTGTCTGAGTCTACTGTAGCATTAAAGTCACCTAGAATCATAAGCTTGTCCTCTTTTGGTACATTGATGACAAGTGTCCGTAAGTCTTCATAAAATTTTTCTTTGACCTCATCAGGATTCGTCATGGTGGGAGCATGGGCACTGATGACAGTCGCATGGTGTTCCCTTGCAAGTAACAATTGCATGGCCATGAGCCTGTCATTCACTCCTTTTGGCAGGCATACCAACTTGCTGAATAGATTATTAAATCCTGTTTTCCTCAATTTCCTCATAAGTAAAATGAGCTAGAGAAAGAAATGGCAAACACTCCAGTATCTCTAAGCATTTGTCTCATAAAGGAATCTGGTAGGGTGCCTTCATTCTCAATATTTGAGATTAATTTTCTATAGTGTTGGTAATTACCTTTCTTTAAAAATATGATAGAATTTACTTATGTTTCCAACAGGATGAAAAGGTTTTTCTTTGTTCATTCCTTTATAATTAGTTCTATATAATCTCCTTAGTTTATTTTATTTTAGGTTTCCATTTGGTTCTCTGATCCTTTGGGTATTTTATATTTTTAAAAGCATTCCTCTGTTTCTCTTATGTTCTCAGGTTGTTAGATAGTAGAATTCTTTTAATTTCTTCTGGTGTTGTCATTTTAACTTATTCATTTTTTTATTTGTTCATTTGATTTTTCTGCTTTCTTTCTAGTCAAATAGACTAAATGTCAATCATTTTTATCAGTCCTTCTAAAAAGCCAGATTTTAGTTGTGCCTTCCTATAATTTTTCTGTTTCCAATTCATTTTCCTTTCATTTTTAATACACATTCTTTTGTGTTTAAATTGCTTATTTTTGTCTTTCTAATTTTAACTGCATATTTAATTAGTCTTCCCTTTTTCCATTCTATTAATGTATATTTTGAAAACTATGATTTTTCCCCTGAGGAATATTTTATCTGCATCTCAGAAAATTTTCAATATTGTTTTTTGTCATCATCATCTTCTTCATTATTTTCTTTTGCTTGTGCTCCCTGAATTGATTACTATTTTACTGTAATTATCTATATTTCTTTGCTCTTTCTGCCTGAGAAAATTTAATTAATTTTCTATCATTTTTATTGATCCTATTTACAATTAATTAATTTTGTCCTGTAACTGCCTAGGTCATGATTCTTTGTCTTTGAAATCAATTCAGAAATTCGTGTGTCTGGTAATAAGTCAAGCTTAGAAATTCAATTTTCTTGCTCCTCATTACTGTTCTTGACTCAAGGAAATCTGCTATTTTTGAGGGATGCAGATCAATACCAGGCATTCTGGTCCAGTATCTATATATCACCATCTTATTCTTCAAAGATATATGGTTTGTTATCCAATGAAAACACTGGATATGTCTGGTCTACTCTCTCTGACTTTCTATGTGGATTCAAAAAATTAACATTTTTTAGTCAAAGGAAGCTAGGAAGGGGATGTTGCTAGGTTCTTATTCCCAATTTCCAACTAGTCATCTTGTCCCCCATGCCTGTACTCCATAACCAATCATATTGATTTCACCATTCATGATGTTGAGCTTTTGTGAGCAATCAAAACTTGTTCATTGCTCATTAAGTCCTGTTCTTTGTTTTATACTTCCCAAAATCTATAAAATGGAAGCTCTCCTTCTGCTTGGGAGTCTTTGGCTCAATTGAGATATCCACTGACCTACTTTATTAACAGGTTCATGTCCTAGTAAAAAACTATTATATTGCTAAGAAAATTGTTTCTCCATCTATCGAACTTTGTTAAAATTTTACTTGGGACAGTTTTGTGGCAGCAATGGGACTAGGGACAACGAGCTTCCTCTAAACTTCTAAACAGTATCTCTCCCCTATTTTCTGGCCTTGATGCCTCAGTCTACTTTTGTGGGAATTTTACTTGCAGCATGCCTTTTTAATGTTTGTTTGCAATATTTCCACATGCTAATTAATTCATGGTCAGTTTTTTTAAAATGTTCAATATGTACTGAGGAATCTTGATACTATTATGATTTCATTAAGAAAATGCTACAGGATTTTTAACTCTAAAGTCTGTGGTAATTTGTTCAATTCTATGTTTTCCTTTTTTGTTTAACTTTCTGTCCATTATCCAAGCAGCTCAGCTTAAAGCCTCTTGGAGAATTGAACAGGGGATCTAATTCAGACCTCAGTGGTGGCCCTGCCCCCACCTGAAACCCCTGGGGGAATTGAGCAGCTGATCTAAATCTCAGCCTTGAGCACATTTCTGGGGGGAGAAGGAGCACTAGGACCCTCCTCTTGACAAAGGATTCAGAAGTGAAGTAATTGGCTTGGAAAATGCCAAAAAAAGGAAAAAAAGATAATACTATAGAAGGTTACTTTCTTGGTGAATAGGTATCTCCTTCCTTCCTTTTGGATGAGGAAGGATAATAAATACTGTCAGAGAAAGTCAAGATTTCTGCCTCTAGTACCTCCAAAATGAATATGAAATGGGCTCAGTTCATAGAAGACCTTAAAAAATGAGTCAGTAGCTTGCTAAAGGAGAACCCATACAAAATTCTGAGGAAAATAATACCTTTAAAAATAAGCTAACTCAATTGGAAAAAGAAGTCCAAAAAGTCAATGACAAAAAGAGGACTTTAAAAAGCAGAATTAGCCAAATGGAAAAAGAGGTTCCAAAGCTCACTAAACAAAATAGTTCTTTAAAAAATGAGAGTGGAGTTCAGGGAAGCTAGTGACCACACAATAAACCAAGAACTTACAAAACAAAACCAAAAGATTGAAAAAATAGAAGATAATGTGAACTATCTCATGGGAAAAAGAACTAACCTAGAAAATAGATCCAGGAGAGACAATTTAAAAAGTATAGTACTACCTGAAAGCCATGATCAAAAAAAAAAGAGACTAGACATTATCTTTCATGAAATTATCAAGGAAAACTGCCCTGATATTCTAGAACCAGAGGGCAAAATAAATATTGAAAGAATCACCTCCTGAAAGAGACCCAAAAAGAGAAACTCCTAGGAATATTGTGACCAAATTTCAGAGTTCCCAGGATAAGGAGAAAATACTGCAAGCAGCTAGAAAGAAACAATTTGATTCTTGTGGAAATACAATCAAGATAACACAGAATCTGGCAGCTTCTACATTAAGGGATCAAAGGGCTTGCCATAGGATATTCCAGAAGTCAAAGGAACTGAGATTAAAACAAAGAATCACCTACCCACAAAACTGAGTATAATACTTCAAGGGAAAAAATGGTCATTCAATATATAGAGGACTTCCAAGCATTTTTGATGAAAAAACCAGAACTGAATAGTTTGACTTTCAGACACAAGAATCAAGACAAGCATGAAAAAGGTAAAAAAGAAAGAGATATCATAAAGGACTTTCTAAAGCTGAACTGTTTACATTCCTACATGGAAAGATAATATTTGTAACTCTTGAGATTTTTCTCAGTATTTGGGTAGGTGGAGAGATTACACACACACACACACACACACGTGTGTGTGTGTGTGTGTGTGTGTCTATATATATATATATATATATATATATATATAGAGAGAGAGAGAGAGAGAGAGAGGCAGAGAGTACAGGTTGAATTGAATCAGAAGAGATGATATCCATAAAAAAATAAAATAAAATAAGGGGTGAGAGAGGAAAATATTGGGAGCAAAAAGGGAGAAATGGAATGGGGCAGACTATCACTCATAAGAGGGATAAGAAAAATCTTTTTCAATGGAGGAGAGAAGGGAGGAGGTGAGAGGGGAAAAGTAAAGCTTAATTTCTTCACATATGACTTAAGGAGGAAATAACATGCTCACTAAATTTGGTATGAAAATCTATCTTACAGTACAAGAAAGTAGGGGAGAAGAGACAAGTGAGGTGAGGGGGATGATAGAAGGGAGGGCAAATGGGAGAAGGGAGTAACTAGAAGTAAACACTTTTGGGAAGGGACAAGGTCAAATGAGAGAATAGACAATAAAGGGGGGGACAGGGTAGGATGGAGGGCAATATAGTTAGTCCTACACAACATGACTATTATGGAAGTCTTTCGGAAAATGACACATATATAGCCTGTACTGAATTGCTTACCTTCTCAATAGAGATGGGTGGGGAAGAAAGGAGGGAGAGAAGTTGGAATTAAAATTGCTATTGCATATAACTGGGAAATAAGAAATACAGGAAATAGGGTATAGAAATTTATCTTACCCTATAAGATAAAAAAGAAGATGGGGATAATGGAAAGGTGTGTTGTGATAGAAAGGAAGGCATATTTTGGGAAAGGATAATCAGAGTGCAAGGTGTTATGGGGTAGGGAGAGGGGAGAGATAGGGAGAATAATTGGAACTCAAAATTTTGTGGAA
This sequence comes from Potorous gilbertii, assembly GCA_028658325.1. NCBI lineage: Eukaryota > Metazoa > Chordata > Mammalia > Diprotodontia > Potoroidae > Potorous > Potorous gilbertii. The sequence goes on along the minus strand of CM053774.1, from coordinate 35,846,839 downwards.
ATGAATGTCAAATAAAAATAAGTAAATAAAACTATTCAAAAAAGAAAAATAATGAAGGGCTAACCTTCTAAAAAGTAGAGAAGAAACAAGTGTTGCTCAAGAATCTTAATATATGCAAAAGGTTTTAAAGGATTTAAGAAAACTCATTTTATTGCTGTTTGTTAAGTTTAGAATATGTGTATAACATATATCTACATACATACCACACACACACAAACACACACACACACACACTTTTTTTTCTGATGACAGGTCAAGCCACATGTTGAGACTTAATTAAGAGTGGAGATAAGAGGAGTTGGTTAGTGATATTAATGTGAAAAATAAGAAGAAAAATAAAGCACATAATTGAATACACCAAGAATCTTCTCTACATATAAAGTTTTCTCCCACCTTCCAAAAATTTATGTTCATATTATGGAAACAATTCCTGGTTGTGAAAATGACTAAATACATTAGTATTCTTCATAATTTGTTGATAGGAATTTTGTACTCTTTAATTCTCTAAGTAATGATGATATTAAAATTGCTTTTCATAAATGGTATATTTCATTTCATATTTCTAGGTCATGGCCTAAACCCAACCATTTGTGGTTGGGTACTGACACACATTTAAGAAAGAGGACTAGATCAGAGAGATCACATTCAGAGATAGAGAATCTACTCTTTTGTGGCCATGCCTTGTCACCATACCTCTTTCTCTTACATACAGACAACAAGCTCCTGGGCAACTGGTACCATAGGTAGAAACATATCTGAGACACTTTAATTACATAGCAGCAACAACATATCTCAATACTGTTTCAAAAAGAAGAGGGCAACCAAGAGAGACTGTAAAACTTCACACATTGCTCCTGATTGCTGTGTGTGTGCTGTCTAACTGCATCTGCAAGCATCATTAGAGATGCTCACAACACTCTCTCACAGACAGTGTCCCCAAACCATGAATTTCTTTCTCATGTTTCCTTTCCTTGAGTCTGTTAGCTACTGCATCCTGGGGTTGTCAGTGAGAATCATAGGGGAGGGTGATATAATGGTGGAGATTGCAGAGGGGCTAATGAAATAATCCCTTGCATTCAAAATAACTTCACTCCATAGTTCAGGCAAAGTGGAAGTTCCTACAAAGTCTTGGACTTGATATTATAAACTGTGGTTAAGCTACTTTCCCACATCACAATCTTGTTAAATTCAGAACTAGTTTTCTACATAATTTTTTAGGCTTTGACCTTGTGAGTCTATAATTTCTAACACACTGGGCAAAATCTCAGAGGCATCAAAACCCTGCTACATTTCCTTCTTACCCATAATCTCAGGGGCCCAGCGGATCAATCTAGTAAAAAAATCCATGTCAAATACATTTTCTTCAGTGTCCCTCTGTTGACTCCAGGATAAAATGCAGATTTCTCATCCTGGCATTTAAAGCCCTCAATAATCTGGCTATCACCTATATTTCCACTCTCATGTCATGTTATTCTTCTTCAATGACTCTCTGTTCTACTCATGCCATCCTTGCCAGCTGTACCCATGGTATTCCATGTCTTGCATTTGTGCCTTTGTATTAGTGCTCTCCCCTGACAGGAATGCACCCCTCATCCCGCACTGGCCTTGTAGACTAAAGCCCTAGATACCCTCAAAGTTTGGTTCAGATGCTATCTGCTATATAAGTTCTTGATATCTTTAAATATTAGTATTCCACTCCATTTGAAATTATGAGGCATTACTTTGTATGTATTTTATAGTTACTAATTTGTGCTTATGTTATTTCCTGCCAGTAGTATACAAGCTCCTCGAGGGCGAGGATTTTTGCATTTTTTTTTGTATCTCTATTGTTGGACACAGAGCACAGGTTTAAAAAAAATTATTGAGCTGAATTTATTAAAGTTATGCCAAAGTGTGAATCCTATCTACATGTACCTGTCCAATTCAAGAGCCATAGTGACAGAGAATTTATTCTCTTCTATGGCCCATCATGTTCCCTATCTGAAATAGCACGTTCTATTTTGGATAATATTTAAAGATATCAAGAATGGTCTTGTGTTCAGATTTAGCAACTTCCACATTTAAGAAGAGGAGAGCTTGAAATATGATGTTCCAGAAGCCAATGGATGTGTATAAAAATATCTCACCCAATAGGGAAATAGGAGGGGAAAAAGCAAGGAAAAGGGGTTGAGGATGACAAAAGGGAAGGTAAATTAAGGGAGGCAGTGGTTAGAAGCAAAATAGACTTTTGTGGAGGAACAGGATAAAAAGAGAGAGAAGAAACAAAAGAAAAGAAGATGGAGGGAAGTTCACAGTAATAATAGCTATGAATGGGATGAGCTCATACATCAAACAGTAGTGGGCGGCAAAATGGAAGAGAAACCAGAATCCAACAATGTGTTGTTTATAAGAGACACATTAGAAACGGAAAGTTACACAGCACTAAAATAAAGATCTGTCGCAGAATCTAATATATTTCAATTGAAGTAAAAAAGACAAGAGGTAGAAATCATGATCTCAGGCAAAGCAAAAAGAAAAAGAAACGTAATTAAGAGAGAGAATCAGGGAAGCTACTAAAAGGTACCATAGACAATGAATTAATATCAAAATTTATTATGGAAAGTTTCTCTTAATAAAAGACCTCATTTCTCAGATGTAATGTATAAAGAACTGAGCCAAATTTATAAAAATAAGAGTCATTTGGAACTTGACACTTAAAAAAGAAAAGAATGTTAAAACTAAAAACTTTTTTTTAAAAAAAATGAAAGAATTCCCTAATGTAGCAGACTGTATCTGAACTAAGCTTTGAAAGAACTCAGGGCATGAGTCTACAATGCCAAGGTCCAATACCTTGTACTACTGTACCTGTGATGGGAGAGAACTAATACAAAGGCACAGATGTGAGACATGGAATGATCATAAAGGTTTTGTTTTAAATTTTTAAAATACATTTTTCAGATGTACAAAAATCAGCCTCACTATAACTTTTACTCACTGTTCCTGGTTGTCATAGGAGCCAAGCACAAGCCTTTTCTTCACCAGGTCTTTACTATCTTGGTCACTTCTCTTCTGAATAGGCCCCAGTTTTTCAATGGCCTTCCTAAAATGTGGTATTCCAAACTGTACCTACTTCTTTACATGTGTTACAGAACTCATTGGGTTCATCACTTTCCTGTAAGTGGACATGGTATTTCTAGACAACCCAAGTTCATTTACATTTTTACTGGCCATATCATGAAACTGACTTTTATTGAGAAGGTATTCCAATAGGCACCCTATTATGTCTTTTTGATATGAATTGTATTCTTACCATACATTCCTTTACCATATATTTTTGAAATTGATTTTTTGAACTCAAGTGCAAGACTTTACATGTAAAGATTATCTTGTTAGCAATAGCCCTCTATCTTAAGTGGTCAAGATCTTTCAGGATCCTGATATTGTCAATCGATGCACTGGCTTTCTGTGCTCCATCAATTTGATAGTGATGCTATCCCCAGTTCTTATGGAAAATTGCGCAGCATTGTTGAGTAAACATTAATTACAGTTTAGTAAGAAAGCAAGTAGAGACAATCCATTCTACCCTATTTAGCAGGGACTAGAAGTTACTAAATTCATACTTATGACACCAAAAAACCAGTCTTCAAATTCTGTGTGGCTGAAATCCTGAAATCTTTTAAAATAATGGAATCCATTGTACTGAATTAATGTTAGAATGGGGTAGGTAGAAGCAAGACAACATGCCTGCCATTTCTAACTATTTTCCCCTGCAGAGCCATAAGAATTCTCTCACGGATCTCCATTTGTAATTTACCAATCTAAACGATTCAAGTAGAAATTGTCCAGAAATAGGCAATTCTTACTGATTTTCCAGTTTCCCCTTTGATTCACTTCAGTTACAGTGACCAAAAATGGAGGCTTCATCTTGAGTTCTTTCTGATCTTCATTCAGGACATTCAAAGAGATCGGATATTGGCTAACTGGAAACTTATACCGAGGGACCTAAAATAAACATTAGAAGAAGCATTTTATATAGATAGAAATCACTCACATCACTTTAAAAATTATAGTAACTATAGGTGTGGAATTTAAGTACCAAGAAATAACATTCAGGGCTGTACATAATATTAAATGTGTAATTGGTAAATCTAGATTTGTATTCAAGACTTATTAGATATTTGGTACGCAATGCGCTGCTGCTAGAGTTGAGAACTAGTCTAACCATTCTGGAAAGCATTTTCAAAGTTCATCAAAAAATTCCTTAACTCTACCTCTGACAAAGCAATATTATTACTGGACATATGCCCCGACGGTGCTCAGAGAGAAGGGAAAGATCCAAATATACTAAAATTTCTACAGTAGCACTTCTTGTTGTAGAGAAAAGGTGGTGGCCATCATTTGGATGATTGCATAAATTGTGATTGTTAAAATAATAGAATAGAATTGTTCCAGAAGAAAGAACAAATGATGAATTTGGGGAAATTTGGGAAGATATCTACGAACTGATACAGAATGAAATGAGCAGAACCAGAACAATTTACATGATAAAGAATGAAAACTCAGAAAGGTTTCAGAACTCTTCTCTCAAATCAGGCTATAATTTCTTGATGAGCTCAAAGATTTAAAAAAAGCAAGGAAAGACTTGCACAAAATAATGAAGAAGAATCACTCACAGTTTAAAAAAAAAATTGATACCTCCCACATCTAGACAGAAATCTGATAGACTAAGGCACACAGTGAAACATACGTTTTCAAGCATGAAAATGACATATTTTGCTTATTATTTATTTATTTAGGTTTTATGTTTTGCTGATTTATCATAATGGAAGGCTTCTGGGGGAGGAGGAAAATGATGAATTAGAGAGTAGTGATGCATATGCAAAAAATGAAAAACAAAATATAAATGAAATTAACTTTATTGATGTTATATATATTAATTCTTCCCTTTTCCTAACTTTCCTGTCACTGTGAAGGCACAATCATCCTCCCATTTATCCATGCTCACAATTTTGGAGACATCTTCAGCTTCTCACTCTCGTACACACCTTTCCTCATATCTAATCTGTTGCCAAGTTCTGTCATTTTCACCTTCATGATATCTTATAAATGCTCCTTTCCCTCATCTGATATTCCTACCACTCTGGTGCTGGCTTTCATCATTTCACATCTAAATTATTGCAGTAGTCTTTTGGTTGTTCTCCCTGCCTGAATTATCTCCCCATTCAAAGCCATCCTCCATTCTGTTGTCAGATTACTTTCTAAAGTTCAAGTCTGACCATGTCATCGCTCTTTCCCCCAATCCTATCCCTTTTAACAAATTGCACTATCTCCCTAACCTCCAGCATCAAGTATAAATTTGTTTGACCTTCAAAGCCTTTCATAACCTAACCCATTCCTAAATTTCTAGTCTTTTTACACCTCCCTCCCTTTCCATTTACACTTTGTATTTCAGTGATTCTAGTTTATTACTCTTTCCCATGAAAGACCTTCTGTTTCCTAACTTTGTGCACTTTTGTTGGCTGTTCCTTTTTCCTGGAATTCTATTTCTCCTTATCTCTACCTCCTTCCTTCTGTGGATTTCCTGACTTTCTTCAAGTTACAGCCAAAATTCCATCCTCATCTCCTCACTATCTTTTACCCCCCATATCTAACCTGTTACCAAGGCCTACCTACCCACTTCACCTTTGTCACAACTCTCAAATATGCCTCCTTCGGTCCTCTGATACTGCTACTACTGTGGTGTAGGCCCTTGTCTTTCATGCCTGTTCTGTTACAGTAGCCTTCTGGTAGGTCTAGCTGCCTCACCTCTGCCCCCTTCCAATCCATTCTCATTTCAGTCACCGATACAATTTTCCTGAAACACATGTCCACCCATATCACCCCTTAATAAATTACAGTGTCTCCCTATCACCTCTAGGATCAAACATAAAATTCTTTGTCATTCAAAGTCCTTCATAATCTACTCCCACATCTTTCCTGTCTTATACTTTATTACATATCACATCACATTTGATCCAGTCACACTGGACTCCTCGCTGTTCCTCAAAAATGACAGACTCTGTCTCTTAGCACCAGGCATTTTCACTCACTGTCCTATACACCTGGAATGCTCTCCCTCCTCTTCTCTGCCTTTTGGCTTTCCCAACTTCCTTCAAGCTTGAGCTACAATCCCACCTTCTATAGGAAGCCCTTCTTGACTCCCTTTAATACTAGTGCTTCTTTGTCTCTGTTGATTAGCTCTGTTCTATTCTGTATGTATCTCATTTATATATAGTTGTTTGCATGTTTGATGATACAGCCTATCTTTACCCTTTTTCTATATCCCCAGAGTATCTGGGGATATCTGGCACATTGCAGAAAATTAATAAATGCTTGTTGACTGACTTGACTTTGAGTCTGACAAAATAAAAAATGCAACCCAGAAGGGACAAAAATAAGGTAGATTTTTTTTATTGCTTTCTAAAACCTAAATGTATATGACAGAAATGCCATTTCATAGCTAACAATTATCGAATACTAAAATTTCTATAGCATCAAATTTGTAAGTAATCCAAATGACACTGGAGGAAACTTAGAGAACCTGAACTGACTATTGCACATTTCCAGCTATGACTTGCCTGCAAGAAATAACATAAAACATTGAAGAAATGAATATTTGGGAAAGACGCCAGGCTGCTCATGTATCTAGAGTGAGGGATAGGAGACTGAAAGACTTCATGTTATACTGCTATTTACATGGTGTAAGAAGATCTAGAGAAAGGTCTCCAGGAGTACCTTTACCTCTATGGAAAATTTATATGAGAATATAGAAAAGATACATATAAGATCAAGATGTGGATAGGTTATGGTTTGTATTTTTGGTGAAAGTACCCATATGGGCAGGCACTGGGTGGTGGATAGTACTGGGCCTGGTGTCAGGGAGATCTGAGTTCAAATCTGCTCTCAGACACTTACTAGCTGTGTGACCCTAGGAAAGTTACTTAACTCCTGCTTGCCTAAGTTCCTCCTCTATAAAACAGGGGCATGCTGAAGAAGGAATTAGTAAACCACTCCAGTGTCTTTGCCCAGAAACCCTTCAGAAAAGTCCATGGGGTTATACAGAGATGGACATGACTGGATGACAACAACAACACATATGGGCAAGATAACATATGCAATGAAATATTTAAGATACTTTTGTTAAGTTAAGAGAGGTAAAGGGTTCACCTCCATCCCCCGAGTTCATTTTATTTTCCTTTCTCTGATTATGAGTTTGGTTGAAGACTTTCAATTCCTTTCAAAAGACTTTACATCATTGGTGTCAAACTCAAAAAGAAACAGGGCCATTCAGCTGTACATAAGGATTCCTGCTGGCTACATATTGACTTGGAAAATCATATATTAATATTATCTATATTATATCATAATTTTATTTACTTTGTTAAATATTTCCCAATTATATTTATTTTGGCTCCAGTCACATGGGAGTCTATTGGATAGTAGCATTGGGCCTTTATGTTTGACTCAGCTGTAGTTTATAACATGTGTATCTATTTTTTTTAATGGACATTTCAAACTTTTGATAAAATAGAGCCAATGATAACTGGATTTTTCTTTTTAACTTTGAATAAGTTTTACAAATATGAGGAATTATTTTGACCTCTGTATTTGCTTCAAATATATTTTAATCTTTGGGTTTTTTATCTTACTTTTTATATTTGTAACCAAATCTATCTACCTAATACCACCAATTCTTTTCATTAGTCCCAAATACATTCTATTGAAGAGTACTACTAAGTTCATAACTGCCTAAGACTTTAATCAGAACTGCAGAGATAAATCAAAGTAGATTGATATAAATGTACCAGTAAGCATTTCTACTTCAAAACCCTTCTAGTTCCCTGCATTATTTGGCCCTCTATTCTACATCAAGGAGCAGGAAGACCATGAGTCAGTCAGCAGATTCATCACTATAATTAATCTTTTTAACCAACACATGTGGTTATATGTGACCTATAGATTATAATATTTACATATATTTTTATTTTATAATATTTTATTAAATATTTTATATTTTTACGTAATAATATTTTTCATTGACTGTGCACAGAAGCAACTGAGGAAATCAGAGTACTCTGATGGTGTTGCCAACAAAGGCAGCAGCAGGCGCCAATCAAGTAGACCTGTGCCAGGTGGTTTGCTTTCAGGTAACTGTAATTCCATGCCTTGATGTCCAACTCTTTTGCTTAAGCTGCATGAACTTAATTAAATTTGTGTATCTTTGATATCATGTGTAGTGTATGTATCAAATGTGAGGAAGTTTTCCTTAATGGTAACCAAGCTTCTTCTTCATCAAATTGCTATCAAGGGAGATAAAAAAGAGAATATATGTGTTCTTCCATGAACAGAGTGCCATTTTTCCAACCTCTTTTCTCATATTAAAGTAGTCTCTAAGTTCCTCACTCTAGTTTCTTCTTTCATCAATGACAAGCTACCTGTGGTTCATTTAAGGACTTTATAGAGAGGAATGCAATTGTTACACTCACAACAACCCTGTAAGGTAAGCAGTGAAAATAATCTGATTTTCATTATATGTATATGCATATATATATGAAATAATTATATTTTCTATATAATTTAATATAATTGCATTCACCTAAGTATATATAATCATAGTATATATAACATTATATAACCACACACATATATACATGACATATATATGTGTGTATATATGAATGTAATCACATATCTGTAGATCTACACATTGAAGTTCTGAGAAATCAAATGACTTGACCGTGATCACACAGCTAAGTTTCTACTAGCATGTGCAAACCCAGGTTTTTTGACTTCAGGTCTAACAAAGGGTTATTCATATCTTTTTGTGACATGTGTTATTATATTGGAGGGAAGGAGAAAGGAATGATGGAAAGACAGAAGGAAGGAATAGATTTTCCTGTTGATAGAAGTGGCTCCCCTTTCCCCTCTTGATAGGAGTAATCTTGTTTTAGAATAAGTTTCCATTTCAGGACAAATGGGCAGTTACATCTAACCCCCAGGCTTTTTCATTTTTTCCATTTACTAATTTATAATGAAAGACCAACCAAAATAGAGAGTTCAGCCTATCTCTGACCTCAAGGCTAATGATGAAATAATCAAGAAGTCTCTATTCTCCCTCCTGGAACACTATAACCCACACCCTTGCTAATAGTAGATCATTTATGAACCTAGAATGACAATGTGCTTTATTTATACTCCAAATACCTGTGTAAAATGATTCATATTTAAAAACCTCTCTGTCTCACAGAAATTTCCCTTCTCTATGAACTATTATGACTTTAATACTGATGAAAGTTTTTATCATCTTATTCCACACATTGTAAGCACGGAACCTTATTTTTCTTATAGGTCATATAGACTATGTATTGCTTTTATCCAAAAGAATATTTTTAGTATCTTGGATTTAAGTAATTGGTTTTTAAGTTGACAGATTCTCTTACCTTTTCCCTGCAGTCTGACAACTCAACACTGTAAGAAAGCTTCTCTTCAGCTGTGCAATTACACTCTGCTCTAGAAGACTTGTTGAAACACTTCTTGTACTTTCCTGTTACCTAGAAAGCAAATAAAAAGGGTGATGGAGCACTTTATTTTGGAGGACTCTATCTCAATGATGGCAACAAGGGAAACCTCAGAAACCCTATCATCAGCTTCTTGCTGGAGGAGACTTCATCCTGTTTTGTCACCACCTCTATCATGTAATAGGTAGCTTAGAACTTACTATTATTAACCCTATTTTACATATGAGAATGCTGTGACAGGGGTGAAATAGCTTGCCCAAGGTCATACCTAGTAAGTGTCTGAGGATGGATTTGAACTCAAATCTAGGTTCAGAGCTTTATCCATTGCTTCATCAAGTTGCCTTTAAGTACCTGGTAATGATTTTACCAGTTCAATTAGTTACCAGTTCAATTTAGTAACTATTTTATTCCTCTTGTCCACAGATTGATACAGACTAGTAGATTTAAGGAATATATTGTCTTTAGGTGCACATAAAAACAAGAACATTTCAACTTGAGTCAGTAATAGCACAGGCCCACATCTGAGACTTAGATGTTGTAGCTGGGTAATAGTTGAGTTGTCTATTCCCTACAAGGTCAGGGATATTGGGGGGAGGATTAAACTGATAGGATTTTAATTCTCCACATAGACATGATCTATTGAGTAAAATATTGGGTAAAACATACTGGGTAAAAACTTCAAACTTTTCACTGTAGTCTGTCAAAATATTTCAATTCTCATATAAAACATGTAGGAGCCAAGATGGTAGAGTAAGGCAGAGTTCTCCCAAATGTGACTCCACACTTTAAAATAGTGACTCAAAATGGATTCTAGAGAGGTAGAATCAACAAAAGGAAAAGGCAAAATATTTTTCCAGCTCCAGACAACATAGAAGGTCTGTTTCACTGAAGTAAGTGTGGAATACAATCCAGCAAGCAGGCCTCCCTGCATCAAGCCATTTCTCAATTGATAAATGGTCAAAAGACATGAGCAGGCAGTTTCAGACAAAGAAATCAAAGCTATCTGTAGTCATACAAGAAAATGCTCTAAATCACTATTGATTAGAAAAATGCAAATTGAGCTAGTCCACAGCACCACCTCACATATATCAGATTGGCTAATATGACACAAAAGGGAAAAGATTGTAATGGCAATTTAAATGGGAAGATCTTTTCCATTCATTAACAGACCCATGTGACCTACCTGGGTCACATGGAAGCCTGAGTCATATAAGTCTAAGTCACATAGAGCCCGTGGTGGGAGGATCTTGCTGAAGAGGTGAAACTGGAAGAGGTGTAACTAGAGCAAAGCTGAGAGGAAGCTGGTCATGAGTCTAGTCATAATTATAAAGGATGCAGGTCAGCAGGCAGCTGGCTAGCCATGAGTGAAAGAGCTTAATTTGTGATTTTGTTTAAAGGAGCCTGCTTGTAATTTGTTTACTGGAGCTGGCTTGTGAGAAGTCTAGCAGGTGGAAGGTGTGGGGATGGTGTTGTACTCTGCATTGTTATTATGTATAGATTTTTCGTTGCTATGATGGATTGGGCTTTCTGAATAAATGTTTTGATTCTGTCTGTGAAGAGTCTGTTGTATTTTGTGATTTTTACATTATGCTATGTAGAAACTTTCTAAAATTTTGTTAAAAGTTTTTACAACAAAATGTTTTTTAGTGAGAATGGTCTGTATCTCTCTTTCCTTCCTCTGCACCCCCTGGTTCAGGTATTAGGCCACTATCTCATAAAAGAAGTTCTTGGTAGGGTACCATTTTGGATTATTGAGAATAATTTTTTAAATGAACTGCATTACCATTTAAATGTTTTGAGGAATTAATTTAAATCTATATACAAGACTATGAGACTCAAACATTCTCAGAGGTAACAGACAGACCAATTCAGTGACAGATAATTGGAGAGATAGACAATAATAGAAAATCCTTGTCCAAGGAAAATAATTTCCTCTTGCTTATAGGAAGGTTTTTGCTGTTGTTCATCCTTCACTCTTGAAGAGGAACAATGACATGAGCATGTCTTGATTTGCAAGTAACTTGAATTTAAGTGATGCAGGGCTGGGCTTCATTCTGTCCTCCAGAGACATCTGGGTTCAGTGGCAATAGCCCTGGATACAGTGGGAGACCTTTACCTTTTTAAGTTAAGGTCTTTCCCAGGATTTTGTCTTAGACAACACCCATTCAGTCATTAAAGGCTGGGCAAGAATTGAGGCAAAAGGAGGCTTAGTTTGCCTTCATAAAAGAATCCGTCTGGGAGGAGAAGACTCAGAATTTCTGATCAGAACAGAAATGATTGCTATTTACATTGACTCTGAGCTATCAAAACCCAAACAATGAGCAAGTGAGGTTTGGTGTGGGAAGGAAGGATGGAAGGAAGGAAGGAGGGAGGATAAAAGAAAGGAAGAAAGGAAGGAGGAAGAAAAAAGGAAGGAGGAAGGAAGGAAGGAAAGAGGAAGGAAGGGAGGGAGGGAGGGAAGAAGTCAGAGAATGTATAAGAGGGAGGGTACATGGAAGAACATGATACAAAGTATCATGAATGACGAGAAATGTAATATCACAGGGAACATATCAGTCCATGTTTTCATATACTTTCGTTCTGGCTATGCACTAAGAGGAGTTAAAAATAAAGGTTATATACATCTATGACTTATGTTTCATTTGTAGTTCAATCTTTTTTTTTAAATAAAATGAGAGTTAAAACAGTTTCAAATGGAATATATCATCCATTTTAATGATATTTAATAGTAGCTACAGAGAATTTTTTTATACAATTACACTCAATGTAGCCTAGAGTTCATGAAAAACATTGTATGACCACAGAAAATGACTTACTTTTGATTCAGGAAATAAATCTCTTGGCTTAACTTTGCTGGGATCAGCATTATAAAAGTTCTCTGTGAGTGGGATATCTATTCCCAAGTGGGACGGAGGCCTGTAGTTTTCCTGGATGGAATTAAATATATTAATACAAAAGGGCTTAGGAGGTAAGTATTGGGTTAAATCACATTAACATTATTTTTAGACTTAAATATTCTTACTTTCTCTACCCAGGAGCTATCATCATTGTTTGTAACTCTACCAACTAGACTTCCTCACCCCAATCTGTTGGCCCATATTTTGTGTTCTAGGTTTAGGTGGAAACAGGAAATATAAGTATAGCATGTTATAGGCCCTTTTACTAGGCACACACTAGAACTGTTGTTTCTATGCACTTGCACTTGAAATAAAGGTCAACTGGATTTGAAACATAGGACCTGCAGAGCCTAAAATGCCAGGAATCCCAAGGATGGGTGCTATTTAAAAACTGGTGAGGGAATTTATGAACAGCAGGGATGAAGGTAAAAAGGAAACAAATATTGTTAGCTCATAGATAAATTTTAGGCATAGGAGTTAATATTTTATTATTGATGTATGAAAATAACCGAAAAGTAGCTTATCACTTTTCACTTGTAGTCAATGCTTCATTATTCATGAGATTAATGAATTATAGCTTTACAAAATAATCTTGCTTTAAATTTGTGGATATTGCAAATATATTTAATTACTTTTCATTGATCTAGCTGTTCCAAAGCATCACAAGGGAAGAGATAGTTTCTTCTGTTTATTTCATTTTATCTTATTTTGTTTTTATAGTCTGAGCAACAAATACAATGCCTGAAGCATAATAAGTGCAAGACGTGTTTGTTGATGAAAATATATATTATTAGCAGATATGTTTCAGTTAAATTGAAGTCTGTCTTCAGAATTAAATCAAATAAATTTTTCTTTAAAAAAAAGAAACTCCCTTGATCAACAGCACCCAGGAAGATCTGACAGAGAACAAACTTTTCTCCATTTTCATCACATGGCCCTTGCCAGCTGGTTCTGAGAAAGGTCTTCACAGTGTGCCTCCATTGGTGAGGATTCCGAGTACATCAAGTATCCCTATCGAAGTGCAAATTCAAGTCTCAACTAGAAATTCTATTGGGAATTATATATGATTTGAGATCATTCCTGGAACTACTTTTCTCAATTAGTAAGTTTTGTACATAGTATAAATTCATATCATTTGTACAAAGTATAAATCCATATAATTATTCAGTGGCTTGTTTCCACTACTGGATCAACTCCAATTTTAGGGTTTGGTTTTTTATGGGTGTATTCTATATGCTTAGTCATATTAATATTGCTTGCTTTAAATGGTATATAACAGTCAAGGTAATGCATGATTGATATTGATTTTTATTAATTTACCATAGTACAGGAATGTTTATCTAGAATATTTATCTAGACTGCTAACAACTTCAGTGCTTCAGAATATGACTCAGAAAGTGAAGTAAAAATAGTTTCTTTGCAAGGTGAACTAACATTAAAAGATATTTAATAAAGCCTCTGTAGCACATACATTTGTACTCAAAGCCTTATTGACATTTAGAAACCGTGGCTACCTGGTGCCTGACACCCTAAAAACAGGCAACCATCAGCCTGGCGTGAAAGCCAGAGGAAAAATAATGAAATGAACGAAGTGAAATGAAAAATATTCATGACAACTATAAAAAAGGGTGGGGGGTGGACTAATAAAACACCGTAAATTGGAGTCATTCCATTGAGGGACAAGCGGCTATGCTCATCTAAGGACGCTCACTGTGTTATAACCAAGTGCAATAAAAATCAGTTTCTCCAGAACTGGAGAAATTAATCTTATTAGTTTTTTGTTTGCCCCCTAGTGTCTAGCATAGAGCATTGCAAGTAGTAGATCTCTATTTTAAAAAATAAATAAATGGCAAAGGATGTTCATAATGATGATGCCTAGTTATCAAAAAAGGTTAAATAATATCCAAAAACCTCCATTGAAGGCAATAGGCTATGAATAGTACATTTTATAAGCATTTCCATATGAACTCATTCTTTGCTTCTATGACACTTGTTAGTGTATTTTTTTTCTATAAACAGGTCATGTTCCTGCTTGAAGATTGTAAGCACCTATGAGAGCAGGGCCTCTGCCACTTTTCATGCCTCTGTCCCCAACACCTAGCACACTATCTTTATTGTATCTAATTGGCACTTAAATCTTTATTGAATTGAAAGTTACTTGAAAGAAAAAAAAAGCTTTGACACCTAGAGAGGTAAACATCCATTATTTGGAAAATTTGTGTATATTGACTATTTTATTGTGCAAGGGTGCAGGATAAATGTGAAGCTTAAGACATTCACTTAGATCACAAATTAGATCTATTAACCCTTGGATCATTTGTTTCAAATAAATCAATAAAATTTAGTGTTCAAGCTTTATCTTGCTATGTGTTGATTTCTTCTAATCAGCTTCTCTTTCAGTTGAATCTCATGTAAACTAACTACTAAAAGCAAAATTAGATATATCTGTAATTAACTTAATAAACTCAAAGCATGCACTCATTGAAACTCACAGCCCTTCATTCCCCTTTATAATATGAATGCAGAGTTTGAGAGAGTAGTGAACTGTCTGAAAAAGATACCTTGACTTATTGACTCCATTACAGAAAAGTTTGCTAATGCGACGAGATTTCTTATTGACTCAAGAAGAGCACACTGAGTGTGGAAGAATTTTCAATGAAAATCAATATTTGTGGCATATATTTGAATTCAGAATAATACGACCAGGGTCATAGCTAGCAGTGAATAATCAGGGTTATAAAGCAGGAATTCAGCATTTGGAGAGGGGAAAAAATTAAACAGTGATTGCTAAAGATCATCAAATTTTAAAGTTTACTGTATTTACAGATTAAAGAACTTTCAATTCACTAGCAGATAGTGACACCTTCCTAGATAAACTAATTAGCTTCCGGGTGATTCTTTTTCCTCCCTAGTGAGTCAGAAGGTGCCAGGAGGTGAGCTTCTCTTTGGTCTGGGACAACCCCATTCCCTATAATCCAAATAGTGCCCTCAGTGGCCTCATGGAACCTTGATATGCCTTCCCATTTAATAAAAACTTTAATTATGCCTTATGTTATTTTCACAATAAAAATTACTGAGTTGATTTGAAATCATGTTTTGTTGCTCACCTTGATTATATGAATGGTTAGTGCTGACTCTAAATGAGACATTTTAATTTGAAAGTTACCATTCCAGAAAATTTTTTACTACAATTTTCTACCAAAATTCATTAGAGTCCTTTCTAAAGGACAGTAACACTGAGATAAAACAATTATAAAGGGTTTTGTGTATCCCAGAAAGATGCCTAAACTAAATAACTGGTCATTTATATACTAGTAAAAGAATACGATTGCTTAGTACAATCTGTCCTTACCGGCAAGGTTTTGATCATATTAAAACCATGTTCATTTCTATATGTTCCATTTTCCCAGGCAGACATGGAAATTTTCTGATTAGGAATAAGATACATGTTTTTGATGTAACTACAGCTGCTCTTCAGTGTTAATATAATCGTGGACATATAGCAATATGTTGATGCTTGCCAAACTACGAATGAAATTGAAGTCATTCCCTAGGAGAAAGTCATACCGTTTATGCTCATTTAATGAGATCAAAAGAAGAAAAAGGTCCATAATTAAAGATTAACAAAATAACTGTAGCAATCTATCTAGGAATAAGTTGTAACGAAAATTATGACAAAAGCATAATACCATTCTTTCTAGGAAAAAGGAAAAAAAATCAACATAGTCGATTAGTGGTGAAAAATTAGTGGTAAAAAGTATACTTTATTTTAACAAAAGCTTTTTGAGATCAATACAACAAACCTTGAAAGCATGCCCCAGCTGACATGCTTATTGCTTCAGAAATAAGAGCAATAAAAGTAAATAAAAGCTTCCAAAGAGTTTTACCTATTCTGAATTACTTGATTTTCATAACTATCCTCAAAGGTCATTGCTGTGATTATCTCCATTTAACAAATGGAGAAAATGAGGCTATATGATTACGTAGCTAGTAAGTGCCTGCAGCAGGTCTTCCTGACTTCAGAATCAGTGTTGTATGCACTGAACCTTCTAGATATGACAGATTACGTTAAATTAGAAATTCGGGTCTATTGAGGTGATGCAAGGAGAGAAACTATGGGAATTCACTTCTCCGCCTCAAAAAAAGCATCCCTGTCTCCAATCCTAAATTTTGGTGACTCCTCCACCATCAAGGTGGTATGCCTTTCACGTGTACAGGACTATCTACACCTGGGCCTCTGACTCCAGAGTAATAACCTAGGTCCTTCTAGTAGTGTTTTGATATGCACTATCTTTCTTAGATAGTTTACTCGTTAAGATGTCCTTGGAACTGATTCATGGATCATTTCTGAAAAGGAGAAAGTGGAGAGATGGAACTAGCTGTAGAAACAGATGTCTAGAAATGGATATAGCAGGTAAAAGGAGATGTGCATTTTAAGCTACAAAAAGTATTTAGCACTTTTTCTCTAATGTGAAAAAGAGCATATGAAATAGCTAATGTGAATGCTGTCTTTGGCTTTTCAAAGACTATTAAGTTTTGGTTTAAAAAAATCTGTTAAGTAGGAAATTCTATCTTACTTGTCGTAAATATCTATTGAGAGCTGTGATTTCAATTATATAACTGTCAGTGTCATCCCAATAGCTAAGAGATTCTATTTTCATCAATTGTGAACGTCCAGTGAATACTTCTACGTGCGGCATTTGAAATATCTGTGCATCTGTGGAACAGAGAACCATAATTCATCAGCTACTACTGAATTTATTCAAGGAAATAGTGACGAGATGGAAAACATTTCAAAATTAAATTCTACCAAGGTGTGGCTACTGTAATTGTGAAGGAAAGGAATTGCAAATAAATTATCCAAACACAGCTACTAATTTAGCTAATCCCTTTTGCTCATAAAAAAAAATCTACCATTAGAGATCATTTGTTCCTTTTATCCAAATTGCTTTCTCCTCTCTCCTCATTCACATCCTCAGTTTGGCTATATAATAGGAATTTTATTCCTCTACATTTATTTGATTTTAATTTGATTCATCTTGAAGTGGTAGGACTAGTTTTGGAGTCATCTGAGGGAGAAATACACTTCTTTCAAGGGCATTTAACATCTAGATAAGTCATTCAAGTTCACAGCCTTAGAGTCATGGTTGAGTTGTTAGGTTTTTCCTCATCCTCCAGGGTTAATCAGTGGCCACACCTTGCTCATCTCTACAATATCTCTACAGCAATGCCTGCATCTCTCTCCTCTCTGATTTACACAGCCATCACCCTAGCTCAAGTAATCATAATCTTCACCATTGTAACACCTTTAATTAGTTTACCAACAGTCTCTCTTCTATAATTCATTTTCCACAGTTTTAAAATTCATATCTCTAATGCATGTCTGACTATATTCTTGGCCTGTTAAAGAAGCTTCACCATTTAACGTCTCTAGGACAAAATAACTGGCCCTCCCTCCACATTGGGCATTCACAACACATCATAGCAGGATTTTATACTGCCTTTAAAAAGTGATTTCACTTTACCTTGCCTCAAAGTTACAGCCCAAGAGGCCTACTTCCTGTTCTCTATATATGACATTTGCTCCCACCTCCATGCCTTTTGATAGGCTGTCTTAGAGGCCTGTAATGTTTCCTTGCTTCTGTATCTTGGAATTTTTTTGCACCCTCCAGGGATAGCTCCTTCCTACACAAGCATTTTCCTAACGTTCTTAGTTTCTAGTACTTTCTCTCTTTGTTTTTACTTCATATAGATTTAATATTTAATTATTTGTATGTATCTCTCTCTCCATATATGTACATTATATTATATTTATTTTATTATATTATGTTATGTTGCATTGTGCTGTAGTGTATGATGATATATTTATTTTATATTATATTACATTATATTATAATATTTATTGCATCATATTATATTATTGTAATGGCAAGTAAAATTAGCATCTTTAGCAGTTTTCATTTTACTACAATCAAGTACCTGACTCAATTGTGCCTTTATCAATCAAGAATATTTACTTGGAGTAATTATAAAAACCAAAGTTTCTTTAAGTAGAAACAGGAATATATATTTGTATTGTTCATGTGATTAAAGATCTTCCCCACTCATTAATGGGCCTGCCCATTATGGGGAGCTTGATTAGGGAAGATTTGTAGGAATACCCACAGCTTTTGTTAATGAGGCACTCCAGGGAAGTGATGCCCTCTGGCTCTAAAGAGGTATAACTTCTCTGAGGGTGAGGTTTTAGTTTGGGGCTTAGTTTTTGGTAAAAAGTTTTGAGTACCAGGACTCTGGGAATCTCCCCTCACCTTCCCCCCTATCTCCTCTATCCCCCCCCACCCTGGCTTCAAGAACCCAGATGTCATGCTTCCCTCTCTGATAACTATGGTCAGGCACTTGGGGTCCAAATGTCTGTTAAATTCAGGCAGAGGAAGCCATGTATGTTGATCTTTTCATTTCTCTGTATCTTCTTTGAAATTTAGGGTGCTGTCTTAATGATATATGTATTTGATTAAAGGAATGATATATGTGCTTGAAAGTTGTTTTCTTTTTATGAATGCAGATCTAAGAACCTGTGATAGAAGGTCCCTCAGTTTATGTTGGAGTGCTTACTGATACAATTATATTTATTATATTATATTGTGTCATGTCTGTCATGTCATATCATGTCATGTCATATTGTATTACATATATATGTATATATTTCCCCCAATAAAATATGTGTCTTGAGAGCTTGAATGCAGGGACTGGTTTTTTGGTCTTTTTAACCCCATCATCCAGCAGTGTTTGACTCTCAGTTAAACATATCTTCATAAATGCTTATTTAATTAAAATACCTATGAAATTTTATATATGCTGATTGAATTAAAGTGGATTGAATTGGAATGAAATAAATTGAAAGAGATCAATGAATAAAAGAAATGATGGGAAAGAAATTCCCATGGATAACTTCTTCTTTACCCTCTACCCTCAAAAACATATATATAAATAAAACAAAATACCATGGTATGCACTCTAAATTACAGCCACACTGTTCAGCTAATGTTGAGGAGCTCCCAAGGACCAGCTTTGCTATCCCATCTATGACTGTGAGATAGTGGGGCAGGGTAAAGAACATGTGCTCCCCACATGTAGCTTCCTATCTAAGCTGAGAAGTGGTAGAAGGGATTACAAACCCCTATTCCCAGTTTGGTGAATGACTGAAAAGGAGAAGGCCCAGACAATACAAATTTGTTCTCTGGATTTTTGGGGTTATGAGTAATGAGAGGCTCATAACATCCCTTCTTTTCAACCTTGTTCCCTATGCTAAGGAATTGACATGATAGTAATGCTAGTAATCTCCAAAAGTGCCACAAAAACAAA
Source organism: Potorous gilbertii (assembly GCA_028658325.1). NCBI lineage: Eukaryota > Metazoa > Chordata > Mammalia > Diprotodontia > Potoroidae > Potorous > Potorous gilbertii. The sequence goes on along the minus strand of CM053774.1, from coordinate 35,827,044 downwards.
TCAGAAAAGTCAAAGGGCAGATATTTACCAGTCATCAATAATACAGAGAATAAAAATGAACACTCACAAGAAAATCCCTGATATAATCAAGAAATGCCATGTTAAGGGAACTCAAATCTAAAAATCTGGAATAGAATAACTCAGACATAATTTCTGATAAGAGAATATCATAAAAAAAGAATATATTGACCATAAAGATTCTGAGAATAGAAAAAGAACATGATACAAAGAGGGGGAAACAGGTAAAAGATGATATAAGAAGACAAATTAGAGCTCTTGAGGAAATACTTTGAAAGAAATAAAGAGCTATGAGGAGTATTTATCAAAAATAGAAATTGCCTGAAAATTAGAATAGAGAAAGAGGGTTTACAAATTCAGTGATACAACAAGAAATAAGCAAAGGGAAAATGCTGGCAGGATGGTTAAATAGCCAAAATTTTAGATAGATGGACATTTTAAACTTAATGAACCAATTTATAGCCTAGGAAAAGAATAGAAATTTCAGTGCTGTTAAGAGACCTTGGAATAGCAACTGCCCTCTTTATCACTGGAAAGAAGCAGAAAAAGTTTCCCTTCCTCTCTCTCCCACTCCCTTCCTTTCTGACTGATTATTTGGGCTATGATTGATGATAGGAAGTATCAGATCAGGATTAGACAGGTTCAAATTTTAAAAAAGCAATACTTTCCTAGCTATATGTATTTGTGTGTGATAAACAGCATGGCCCCTCTACAGACACCTAGCACGATGGCCAAGAGGTAACGTCTAGTATGGGAGTCACTGTCTCACAGCTGTTCCTCTTTGTGTTTCCTATGTCTGTATTATGTGTCTCTCAGTGTCTGTAATTTTTCCCATGGAGCTCAGAAGGAAAAAAAAGGGGGAGGAGCCAAGATGATGGAGTAGAAAGACACACTTATGCTAGCTCCAAAACCACAGCCTATAAAATATCTGTAAAGAAGAACTCCTAACAAATTATGGAGTTCTGTGGAAGCCACAGAACAACAGAGTGGAGGAGATTTCTGTTCCAGAAAGACCTGAAAAATCCTCACCAAAGGTCTGTCGCGCATGGGACCAGAGTGGAACCCAACCCTACTTTGGCCATGCAGCCCCCGGGAGGAGCAGATCTGAGAAGGCTTCAGTGATGGAATCTTCGGTGGCCGCGGGATTCCCTCCACCCACAGATGCGGGGGTCAGTGAGAGAGACTTCTGGGCTGTCCAAGAGGGGAGCGGGGTGTCTCCATAACACAGGCCCCCTCGGGAGGCAACAGCAGAGGCAGCAGGCCAGCCAGAGGCTCCCTGAGCAGGCAGGAGCTCTGCAGCAGCTCCATTATGGAAGGTCTCTACATAAACCCCCTGAGGGAACTGAGCCTGGGAGGGGGCCCTGCCCCCACCTGAGAACCTGATTTAATCTTACCCTGAATAGCAGCCCCACCTGCCGCTGAAAGCCCTGAGGCTGGGGAGCAACATTTGAATCTCAGACCCCAGGCACTACCTGGGCAGATCTGGGCTGGGGTGGAGAAGAATCTCAGAAGTCAAGTAACTGGCTGGGAAAATGCCCAGAAAAGGGAAAAAAAAATAAGACCATAGAAGGTTACTTTCTTGGGGAACAGATGTTTCCTCCTTTCCTCTCTGACGATAAAGAACAATGCTTACCATCAGGGAAAGACATGGAAGTCAAGGCCTCTATATCCCATACATCTGAAATAGATATCCAATAGGCTCAGGCCATGGAAGAGCTCAAAAAGGATTTTGAAAATCAAGTTAGACAAGTGGAGGAAAAACTGGGAAGAGAAATGAGAGAGATGCAAGAAAAGCAGGAAAAACGGGTCAATACCTTGCTAAAGGAGACCCAAGAAAATGCTGAAGAAAATAACATCTTGAAAAATAGGCTAACTCAATTGGTAAAAGAGGTTCAAAAAGTCAATGAGGAGAAGAATGCTTTCAAAAGCAGAATTAGCCAAGTGGAAAAAGAGGTGCAAAAGCTCACTGAAGAAAATAGTTCTCTCAAAATTAGAATGGAACAGATGGAGGCTAATGACTTTCTGAGAAACCAAGAAATCACAAAACAAAACCAAAAGAAGGAC
>CM053774.1:35770808-35824462 GCA_028658325.1 Potorous gilbertii | reverse complement strand
GGGGAGAAAATTTGGAACCCAAAATTTTGTGAAAATGAATGTAAAAAGTTAAATAAATAAATTTATTTAATAAAAAAAGGAAAAAAACTGCCCATAAAGTTATCTCTCTGTATCTTGTTAGCTTTAGAAAGATACAATATTATAAAGGAAGACCCGTGTTGGGGTGTAAGCTTGGTTTTCACATGAACAGTCTCGGGTCAGGTAAAGGTGGGGACTTATAAGCCGCAGAGCTCTCACGAGGCCACCCCAGGGAACAGCTGGGAATTGAGTAGTGAAACACGAGTTGTCTTGTTTTTCCAAACTCTTCTCAATGGAAACTTGCTGGGGAGAGCATCCTACCACTGAGATTGGACTGTAGTCTGAGCACACCTGTTGTTAATTGGCTAAGGGGCTGAGAGCATGCACGGTGTCCACAAGTGAACTACGCAGCTGGGAGAGCTTAAATGGGAACAGGAAAGTCTGGGGGTTGAGTTCCTCTCTCCTCTGGGAGGAGAAGGGGGCTCCACAGGGAGAACTTGTCCTGCATGATGACATGTAGCTGGTATCTGGAATAAAGCCTATACTCCTGTTTGACTCTGGAGGGCTCTTCTCTCATTACATTTATCTGGCTGATCACCAAAGATTTGAGTTAGGTTAGAAGAACCCAGCAGCCCACGGCAGTTAGGCCGGACATACCTGAGGCCCAAAAAGAGGGACCCTAAATGAAATAGAATTTGATCCCAAATTACAAAAGTGTTAATTTTCTGAGAAAACCTAGCAGAAGAGAGATGATCCTGCAAGGGAGCAGGGAGGGGGGAGCGGGAAAGGGGTGAGAAAATACAGGCTTTTGGATGGAGATAGGTGGTGTTAAGGGAGAAGACATCTGTAGATACAACAAGATAGGTAGCAGGACATTTAGTAAGTCCTGAGCAAAGTCTTGAGCCTGCAGCCTCTGTTCATGGTTGCCCCTGAGCTGGTCAAGGCAGATTCTGTGGTTTCTGGCTGCTACAGTCATATCTAAATTTGGCTAGGCTTACCCACAAAGGATCATGGCTTTGTCAGGCAATTTTGAACTTCAGAAGCTTTTCTGATTGACTAGTTGCGTACTTCTAACAGGTTAGTATAGTCATTCTAGAGCCCATCTTAACACAGCTAACTCTAAAACAACAAAGATAATCCTTGATAGAAGGGATACTCGGTTCAAGGTATCTACATCAAATTATGTGTGTTTTCTGCTCTCTTTAGATCAATTGAAATGAAAGTAAGATTTAAGTGATGCACACTCCTACCACTCCTTCCATATTTGCATAAAGTTCTACTTAGAGGATCTTATTATGCAACTTAAAAAGTGCCCTTATCTTTTCCCTTGATGTTTTCTCTATTTTTTCTCCCTTTCTTTTTTTAACTTCTCCATAATATAACAAAACTACTTAAAATTTTTAATGTAAGTCCAATAAGCTTATAATTGCATTCCTTAGTTACAAATGAGATCTTCATATCAAATTATGAAGAAGTCATAGGGAGTCCAACTGAAGTTAGAAAAGAACACAATATAAAAAAAATTATGATCACAGAATATTTGAAATTACATAGATTTATGTAGAAGCTATTAATATGTTTCTTGTCATATCAATATGTTTGAATATATTGAAGAAATTTCAATTATATTTCAATATAATTAATTGTACTTTTAAAGTTGATTGATGGTTGAAAGTTTGCAATATCATAATTATTTCAACAATTCTGTAATAGTGACTATGATACAGGATAACCCAAATATCAAAAAAGAATATTTCACATTCAAGATAAGGAAATGAACCTTATATTTGCTACCATTTACAGATTTTAAGAAAAAAAAATTAAGCTCACCTTTGCCCATCTTTGGAATTATTCTAACTTTAAAAGTGTAGTTCGCCCCTAGATCGATGTATTTAATAATACTTCGTGATGTTTCAACATCATCATGCTGAATCCAATGGTTACAAACAGTGGGAGAAATTGACCATGTAGGGTTATATTGCACTGAAAAGTCATATAACAACCATTCATTCTCTTTAAAAGTCTTATTGACAGGTACTCTTGTAGGCATCGTTGCAAGAGCCAAAGCTTGTGTATAATCAATAAACGTAACAATAAGTAAGCTGCTATAACCAGGAATCACTACAGTCTTCTCAATGTCAGAACGTTTAAATTTAAATAATGTTCCTAAAGCTAAAGAAAATACAAAAAATTATTTGTTTAAGGAAAGATGAATATACTTTCACACACTAAACACCCCTCCCCAAAACTAATTAACTTAATAGATAAATGTATTAATACTTTAAACCAAGGCTAGACCTAAGGATAAATTAATTTACATCATATTATAATCATAAATTCCCAAAGATAATTTTAACATGTTACTATAGAACATGTTAGTAAACATGTTCTTCCTTTTTTCCTCCATTTTAGAGGAAAAGTAAGATTTAAGTGATGCACACTCCTACCACTCCTTCCATATTTGCATAAATATGGAAGGAGTGGTAGGAGTAAAAAGGGACAATAAAGGTCAATTGTCAAAATCTAAGTTCAGTTTATGACTGCTCTCAATGGTATTCCACAAATGTGATCTTTCAGTCTCCTTGATATTTCCAGTGACTAGGAATTCACTACTCAAGCAGTCCAATTCCATTTAGACAGCTCTAATGTTAAAACGCTTTCTATTATACTGAGTTCTGATCTTTTAATTTCACTTGGTCCCAATTCTTTCTTCTAGTTGGCATTAGCATTACTATTTCCAGATAGTAGGCTACTATATTTGTCAAACTATACTATGAAATTTTCCCCCTATACGCTCCCCCAAAACTTTGTTCAGATAAAAAAAAGTGTCACAATTATTCAGTTATTTTTCAGTGTGTATCTCATTTTTTTTCTTTTGAAAGATATCTTAAAGGTCATGCTCTATTTTTAGATTTTACATATATATATTTTTAAGATGGTTATGATGCCTTTTTTTATTCTTAAAAGTATTATTGAACCACATAAATAAAATCAAATTCCCAGAAGCACTAAATAACTGTTACTTATGAACACATGATCCAAAAACTGTCTCAAATTTGGACTATCTCTTTTATCCTATTTCTAAAGTTATTGCATTTATTGGTTCACTTCACTATACCATGTGTAACAGTGACTGCTATGATCCCTATTTCTAGAAATGCAAGTATTTTACATTTATACCTTCCTCTGTGGTTCTCTAGTACCCTTAGGTGTTTGGAGGTAAATGGTTTCTGCCATTGGCTCAAGACTCTACCAATTATATACCTTTAGTTTTAAGAGTCTAAGCACTCCAATTTTATTTAGCCACGTAAAAGTCAGATTAACTTTTGCAAAAGAATATTTACTTGAAAAGTGCAACAAGAATAAATATACAAACATTCCCGCCAACTCCAGGAGTATAATTCCTCCTCTATCCACTTGGTATCTGGGGAGGAGTATTAGGTTCACAGTTTAACTCAGTTCCCAGTTATAATCCCACTAAATCCACAGTCCCCTTGGGCTTCCCCTACTGAACTGATTGCAACATCTGGCCTGTACTCTAATACCTACACCTAGAACTGAAAAGACAAATGAAATAAAACCAAAACTCCAATTCTGTTTTTCAGGGTCATGGGGTCTAAAATGGAGGAAAAAAGGAAGGTAGACCTTCCCATCATCCAATCTTCCCATCATCCAATCTAGTGCACATTTCTAATGCTGTGGTTAAAGAAGATCACTCCTGGAGGCTTCCAATACCAAAGAGAATAAATAAGCGCCCATCAGCTAGATTGGAAGATATATCCAGGTCTGGTTACATAGTCAACAGATGGAAGTTTCTCCCACTTATGTGGGGGAGGAGTACAGAAATTATTTCTTCAAGAAACAGGTACTTGGTGTTTCTGACATGGTTGCCTCCATGTAATGAGTGGGTCATGCACCAAATTCTGGTTACACCTCCTTCCCAGAGTATGTGTTCATAAAATGTCACACCAAGATGTCACCCCAACTTATCCCTTTCAGTTTGAATAAGATATTCTTTTCCATAACTATATTCTATTCATAGATCTCATTCCACATTATCGGTGATCCTTATCCCATCAAGTGTACTTTGCATTAGGGTCTCTAGTTCACCTTCCTTAGTATTTATATACATACAACAATCTATATCTATATTTATTTGAATATGAGTATTTGGAGTTTGTTCAGGGACGAATAACATCTCTGGTACAAGGTCTTACCAAAACCTTTTCCGAGATGCTCATCTACTACAGTGTCCATCTTTCACCCAACTATCATCTGTGGCTCCAATAAACTGTAATGTGTCCAGTGGCCATACTCTGGTAAGCTAGTTTTGGCATTTCCAATTCCTTGGATAATAAATATAAGTAGTAAAGAGATCAGTTCACCTGCTAGACTCTAGTGGTCAATCAATGATTCACAGAGCCCATTCTGAAATTCACTTCTCTATAAGTATTGCCTTTTCCAAAAGATAATTTCTCACTTTCTAGGCATCCATAACTTAACAATTAAATTCAAACTTACCATTTAAATGAAGATTAATTTTATAGAATGGATTTACATGATTTTCAATGGTTATACTACTCGATAAGCAAGGGCTATCCATTGGTATTTCCACTTTAAAAGGTTTCAACACTTCTGTAATAGCTGAGGTTGGAAAGCCTACGAGGTGATCATGTTCCATTATCTTCATTACATGAGCAAAACCTGTTGAGCTAAACAAAAAGAAATTGCATGTCATTTAAAATAATTATAACCATAAGGTAAAAAAATAAATCAATAATACATTAATTTTTTTCCTGATCATGGGAAGGGATCCAATTAAACAAAAACTGAAGTCTTCTATAGGGTGTCTAGGTAATGTTTATGGAGGTAGGTTGTGCTGGAATCTTCTGGTAATTATGTGAACATAAATAACCTTGGATTTTTGTCTTTTTGCTCATCAGTCTCTAAGGACTAAATTAGATTTATTTTCACATGTGGCCTTCTTTGATACTTTGACATTAAGTACTGCATTTCAACAAAATTTATGAAAAAAATTATTTTCCAGGATATTTTGCAATCTGAAACTTTGTTATCACAATTGAAAATTCCAGAAGAAATATAAAAGGGTGAATTAGGATGATAAACATAATGGAATTATACTATGAAATTATATATTTTTTTAAATTGTTGGTTTACAAAGCATAGGAATATCGGGAGAGAAGAAAGAAATTTGTAGGACCTGCAGAAGTCAGTAGGTAGAATAGCTAAAAGTGTCTCATGGTCAGAAAAAGGATGGGAAGGTTTACTCGGAGAAATTAGAGAATCAGAACTTGTGCTGAAGCAGCAGGGTTTGCAAAGGAGCTAGTGATCACTTTACACAAACCTGTTCACCTCAGGTTTTATAAAGTCTCCTCTCTTCGAAGTGCAGGGAATCATGTGATCATAGGGATGTCCATGGAGGAAAAATAGGAAGCAGCCAACAGCTTTGTCATTTTGATGCCTATCGTGGGTTGATTACAGACTTTGAGTGGACATGCAGGAAGGTATGGAGTTCATGTATGTTGTGCTCTAGGAAAAAGAGCAGTTGCTGATCCAGCAGTACATTTCAGAGAGTAGGAGCAGGATTCAGATCAAAGATTGAGGTATCATGGATATAGAATCTAGCCTGATCTGGGAGCTCTTGCTGAGTATCCATGACAGGAAATTCAGTTCAAGGGGAAGTCTGTAGTTCTGTCATTCTGAAACAGCGAGCATCCTGGATGTCCAACAAAGAGCTGGAGAAAACTGCAGGCTAATGGAACAACACGAAGAAACAAGCCTATACTTTTCACCCAGACCAAGCATGGCATATGAGTTCAGCTACAAGACTGTGGCCTTTGTCAGATGACCTTAAAGCACACAGAAGTTTTTAATTCCCTGGATTAAGTTACTAATGACATCCTTGAATAACAGAATTCAATGTGTAGAAGCAGCAGCAACAGAACCCCAAAGAATGTTCAAAACCAATCAATCAATCAATAAACATTAAGTGCCTACCAGGTGCCAAGCTCTGTGCAAAGCTCTGACGATACACAAAGATGTAAAAAGACAGTCCCTGTCCTCAAAGAGCTTACAATCTAAGAAGGGACAGAACATGTAAACATATATAAACAAAGCAAGCTTTATGTAAGCTATATGATTAACAGAGGGAAGGCACTGGCATTAGAAAGGGTTGGAGAAGGTTTCCTGTAGAAAGAGAGATTTTAAATGGTATTTAAAGGAAGCCAGGGAGGTCAGCAGTCAGAGTCTCTAAGGAGTGTTCCAGATATGGGGTAACACCAGAGAAATTTCCTCCAGTATTGTGCAGAGCCCAGCTCTAATACAAAGTTACAATTTTGAAAATAAGCCTTGAAGAATGAGTTAAACAAATCAGCATCCTCTCACCCCACTCAGCCCACCCTCACACATGTTTCATGATAAAGAGCTCAAATAGTACCAAGGATGCCCAAGACACCAAGTCAGAGGGGAACAATATTACAAAATATAGAGGTAAAGTGTTAAAGGAAAACAAATTTTGGCTCCAAGGTCAAACAGAATTCCTGGAAGAAATAAAGTGAGAGCTTTTTTTTAAAAGTTAAGAATGAAATTATAAATGAAATGAGAGTGCTAGAAGGAAGATTTAGAATAGAAATGAGAGATTTGAAGCAGAGATTGAAATGAGAGTTAAGAGCAGAGGTAAAAAAAAATAACAACCTTTAAGTTTCTTGAAAACTAGAATGAACCAAACAGGGAATGGAGAAGGGAATAGGCATTCATTAAGCACCTACAATGTGCCAGACACTGTGCTAAGTGCTTGACAAATATTATCTCTTCTGAAAAAGAAGTTCATGACTCCAATATACTATAAGAAATATGAAAACAGACAAAAGGCAAAGAAGGGAATAAGTATTTATATGCCACTCACTATATACCAGGCACTGTGATAAGAGCTTTACAATGTATTTAATTTCATCCTCTCAACAATTCTGTGAAGTAGATGGCTATTGTTATCCATGTTTTACAGTTGAGGATGCAGAGGGGAAAAAATACACTTTTTCAAGGTTATACAACTGGTAAGTGTCTGAGGCTACATTCAAACTGACATCTTCTAGACTATGGGTCCAGAGCTCCGTCTACTACACCACTTACCATTGAAACAAGAAAATCTAACGTATCTCATATAAAAACAACTGATTTGGAATACACATCAAGGAGATGTGATTTAAGATTGTGGGCTACCTGAAAACTATGACAACTAAAAAAAGTAATGAAATCATGAAAGGAATCATTAAAATGAAAAGGTTAAAAAAAAATGAAATCCACCAGTCACCTTCTGAAAGAACCACCAAAAAGAAAATGTCCAAGAATGACATAGCTAAAATCCCAGTCTTCCAAGTGAAAGAAAAAAATATTACAATCAGGAAGAAAGAAAGAGTTCAAGCACTGACAAGCCATACTCAGGCTCACACTACATTTAGTAGCTACCACTACAATGGAGAAGAGAACATGTCTGATATTGCAAAAGATAAAAAGAAAATGCTTACACTGAAGAAACATTTTTAAAAAATTACTTTTTAGTAAAACTGAAAATATTAACATATTTTTTCTCTAAAGTCCTTTTCTTTTTTAAATTTTAATATTTTTCTTTAAAGTTTTGCATTCCAAATTCTCTCCCTGCTTCCCTCCTTTCACTGTCCCTTTCCTAAGATGGTAATCAATCGGATATATGTTATACATGTACAATTATGTAAAATATTTCCAGATTGGTCATTTTGTTCAAGAAGACTTAAATAAAATGGAAAAAATGAAAGAAAGTGAAAATGGTATGCTTCAGTCCGTGGTCAAATATATCAGTTCTTCCTCTGCAGGCAGAAAGCAAGTTTCATCATTAGTCCTTTGGGACTGTCTTAGATCATTGTATTGCTAAGAATAGCTAAGTCATTCACAGTTTTTCATTGAACAATACTTCTGTTAGTTTATACACTGTTCTTCTGGTTCCATTCACTTCATTATTTTTCAGTTCATGTAAGTTTTAAAAGTTTTTTCTGAAATAATCCTGATTGTCATTTCTCATAGCACAATGATATTCCATTGCAACAATATACCATAGCTTCTTTAGTCATTCCCCAATTGATGAACATTGTTTTGATTTCCAAATCTTTACCAACACCAAAAACAGTTTTCGTACATGTGGATCCTTCTACCCTCCCCCTTTTTGGATGTCTCTGGGATATAGACCTACTAGTGGTATTGCTTGATCAAAGGGTCCTTTAGGCATAGTTCCTAATTGTTCTCCAGAATAGCTGGATGAGTTTACAACTCTACCAAAAGTCCCAGTTTTCTTACACCCTCTCAAACATCCAATATTCAATATTTTTCTTTTTTAAATTTTTCCTTTTTTAGCCAGTCTGATATGTGTGAGGTGGTACCTCAGAGTAGTTTTAATTTGCATTTCTCTAATCAATAGTGATACAGAACATTTTTGTTTATACGACTATAGATAACTTTGGTTTCTTTGTCTGAAAACTGCCTATTTATATCCTTTGACAATTGATCAAGTGGAGAATGGCTTGTATTTTTAAACATTTGACATAACTCTCTTGATATTTGAGAAAGGAAACCTTAATTAGAGATACTGTCAAAATGTTTTTCAGTGTTCTGCTTTCCTTATAATTTTGGTTGCATTGGTTTTGTTTGTGAAAAACTTTTAAATTTTATGTAATCAAAATTATCCGTTTTACTTTTTATAATATTCTTTATATCCTCTGTACTTCTTCTCTTATTCATAAATCTGACAGATAAACTATTCCATGTTCTCTTAATTTGTTTGTGGTATCACATTGAGTGTGTAAATCATATACACATTTTAACCTTATCTTAGTATACAGTGTGAGATGTTGATCTATACCTAGTTTTTGCCATACTGTTTTCCATTTTTCCTAGCAATTTTTTGTCAGATAATGAGTTTTTGTTCCAAAAACTTAAGTCTTTGGGTTTATCATATGCTAGATTACTATGGTCATTTATTATAATGTAATCTGTACTTAATCTATTCCCCTGATCCACCATTCTATTTCTTAGTCAATACCAGACTGTCTTAGTAATTACCACTTAACAATATGGTTTGAGATCTAGCTAGGCTGCCTTCTTTTGCTTTTTTTGCATTAATTTTCTTGATATCCTTGAGCTTTTGATCTTCCAGATAAAAATAATTGCTATAGATTACATGAACTTGAAAAGTTTTTGAATAAAGAAAATCAGTGCTTTTAGAAGAAGGAAAGTGTCTGAATGGGAGATGGCTCTTTTAAAAATGTTTTATTTTATTACTATTTATTTGTACAAAAATATTTATAGCAGATCTTTTTATGCCAACAAAAAATTGTGGAGACTCGGAACTGAGTCATTCACAGTTGATCATCCTACAATGTTGCTGATACTGTATACATGGTTTTCCTAGTCCTGCTCATTTCCCTATGCAAAAATTGAGAAGTCTCTTTTACTTGGCATATTACACACCTACCATGGACTTCAGAAAACACAAGTCTGGGTGCTTTCTTTTGTTATTATGTGAAGAATTTGTGGTAAAAGGTCAAACAGAGTTACCCTAACACCTCAGCCTTATATATAGAAGCAATAGCTGTTGGGGAAAAAAGCCACAAGGGGAACAGAATATAGAACAACAACAAAAAAAAACATATCGGTGACATCTTGAGATGTGAAGTTGACCACTATGAGTCTCCTATAGCCAAAACAGAGAATAAATAGCCCCAAACCCATTATTCTGTGGTTTGTCATCTTCAGATCATAAGATTTTGAAAAGATATGCTAATGAGCTCCTTTTCAAACAGAATGGCTTAAAATCAGGTTTCTGGTGATGACTTTCCTTCTTGATTGTAGTTGGAGTTTTAAATTTTTTTAGTAGTTCAGCTTGCACTTGAGTCACAAGATATAAATCAGACATTTATCTCGAGTTCCCAGTTGGCTTGTTGCATGTTATCACTTGGAATGCTTGGCCTTTGGAAGTCTGAGTCATTGAGATAGTCTGACCAAGACTGATCCTTGTGTTTAGATTTTTGTGGTTCTGTTTTTAGATCAGTACATTCCTTTCTCATCAGCTCTAGCTCCTGTTCCAAACCATAGATTTTTAGGTCATTCCTCAACTTTTCTACCTCCCAGTTAGATACAAGTCAGTTTAGATTCCTCATCACTTGCTGAGTCTTGACCTCAGTCCAGAGCTGGAGGAACTTGACTTCTTTAGTCTGTAGCTGTTCATTTAATACTTGCAAAGATTCAGAACTGTCTATTCATTTTATGCAATTTGCTTTTCAAATTATCGCTGTCTAGGCAGACCTCCCAATAAACATGAGAGGCCTTGTTTACTTGTTCTCCTCCTACTGAGCTTGTTTCTTTATCTAATCAGGTTTCCAGAAGCTTTTCTTCCAGAAATCGTATTCTTTTCTTTAAGAGGGAATTCTCCTTCTCCGAATCCTTAAGTCTCTTTTGGATGTCCTCATATGCTGTGACAAGGGCAAAGTGGGATACCATGGACTCATCTCCTCTGTAGAGATATAGGAGTGATAGTGTCTCTCCTCTGAGTCTTTTCATGATTCAGAATACAAATGTCATCTTCAGAACAAACCAAGAACTTCCCGGGTGAGCAGTGAACTTTTCGCCTCCGTGGGGCCACTCTGGCTCGGACCAGGCCTCGGATTCCCTGCAACCATACCATGCCTGCCCCGGCCTCTTGTGGCTGGGCCCCTGCCCTCGGGGTCTGAGAGGAAGGACGTGGAGCAACTCACCACATTCAAATACCGTAGCTGTTTCAGCCATTTCCCAATTGATGGGCATCCCCTCAATTTTCAATAGTTTGCCAACACAATAAGGATGGTTATAAATATTTTTGCACATGTAGATCCTTTTCCTCTCTTTGGGATATAGATCAAATTGCTCTCCAGAATGGTTGGCCCAGTTCCTAACTCCAACAAAAGTGTATTATTAATGTACCAATTTTCCCATATCCTCTCAAATATTTATAATTTCCCTTTTCTGTCATATTAACCAACTCTGATAGGTGTGAGTTTGTTTTAATTTGCATTTTTCTAATCCAAACTGAATAGAGCACTTCTTCCTATGCCTATAGATAACTGATTTCTTCATCTGAAAACTGCCTGTTCATATCTAATTAGATCTGTTTTTTGCTTTTCTTTTTCTATGATCATGATCACTACTTTTGCCTTTTTTTTTTTTGCTTCAGCCAAAGTCAATCATTTTCCCCCACTGGGCAATATATTCTTTTTAAATTTGTTTTATTTAATAATATATTTTTCCTCAGTTACACATAAAAATAATTTTAACATTCATTTTAATATATTTATTTCTTAATTACAATAGATATAAAAAAAATTCTATTAAAGTCTTCCTAAGATGCGTAATTAAGAATCAATTGTACTAAGGAATTCAAAAAGACTATGCCAGCAAGGAACAAGTTCTGAAAAGTTCTACCAGTAAATGTTTTGAGTATGGATCTGGCAACAAGATATATTACTGTCATAAAAGCTACCTCAACACAGGGTAGTTCATAACTATCAGGTAAACAATTTTTTTTCAGGAACAAAAACTCACAAAGACAAGAAACACAAAGAAATTGCCATCTACATTAGCAGGAGAGATCCTTCAGATGAAATCATTGGCCCATTGCACCAGATCAGGCCATATTTTTTGAAACTTTTCCTTCCAAAGAGGTGCTCCTTCAGTGTGGCAAATCAAGTAAAGACATGTAGCAATGGCATGTGCCATTTTTCTCCCATATGTAAAATGCTTCCTTACTGCCATCTTGAAGCAGTTAAATACTATATCAAGACAATGTTGACTTAGTTGTAACATTTCCCAAGTGATGAATCTGATACTTGTCCATTCTGAAGAGTCTGAGCTCTGAACTCTTTTCCCAGTTTCACATGGATGCCTCCTCTTACTCATGGAATTTTGCCCACACCATCCAGGGAGATGAATTGCCCTATAGCAGAGAAGCTGCTGTCTCTCTTCTCCATGAAAAGCAACTCGAACATGATGATGTTGTCCTGCAGCATGGAGGACATGCATACGACATTGCCTCATCCTGGATCTAATTCAATGGCCATACTGCCACAACACTGACATACATGGCCCCTCATTTTGACATCTACTAGGCCCTCAACAGCTAAAGCCCAAGTGAGTTCCCCCTAGACCAGGGAATTGCTCAGTGATCCTGCAAGGGCCCTACTTCCACAGACCCCAAGCTCTCCTTGGCCCTACATTATGCTCCAAACCCTTATTTAACTTTCCATGTTTCTTTCCGTTTCAAGCATTTTTTTTAAAACAACATATTGTTAGATTCTGCTTTCTAATTCATTCTGCTGCTTCTTCCTTTTTATGGGTGAATTCATCCTATTCACATTTATGTTTATGATTACTAACTGGGCATTTCCCTCCAATTTTATTTATCCTTCTCTTTTTTTAACCCTGTTTCTTCTCAAAAGTATGTTTTTCTTCTGACTACTGTTTCCTTTAATATGCCCTCCTTCTTATGACTTTCTATTCTCTTATTCCTTTCCATTTTTACAAATTTCCTGGATACAAAGAATTTTTCTATTCAAATATTTGTGTGTGTGGTTGGTTATCCCTCATTCTCAAAAAGGATCATGCCATCAGGAATTGATTTACAAGTGAATTGGATTTAGGCGAGGGAGGGCTGTGCAAAGTCACCAGCCTTACTCTCTCTTGCAGAGTCATCTGGGTTTAGTAGCAAGACATTGATTAGGATGACTGGAGAAGGCACGTGTGTGTGTGTGTGTGTGTGTGTATCCTTCTCTTTTTAAACATGTCCAGATGTGAAAAACTTGTCCACTTCCCCAACCCCGTTTTCTCTTCCCTTGTGAAAACTCTTTCTTCTCTATTTCTTTTATATGAGACAATTTTTCCATTCTTCTTTTTCTTTCCCCCTTTTCCCAATTCATCCCTTTTTTTCTCAGCCTTCCATTTTTATTTTGAAATCATCCCAACATAATTGAGTCATACTCTGCCTGCGTAGAATCTAATTGACCTAATGACAATAAAGTTCTTGAGAGTTACATGTATCATCTTCCTTTTGGGGAATGGAAACATAGCAACATTAAGTTCCTCATGATTTCTCACTCATGTTTCCTTTTTTATTCCTCTCTTGAGTCTGTCTGAATGTCAAACTTTCTAGTCAGCTCTAATCTATTCATCAGAAATGCCTCGTAGTCCTGTTTCACTGAATATCCATTTTTCCTCAAGTCAAATTAAATTCAGTTTTCCTGTGTAGGTAATTCATCATAATGTTAGCTCATTTTCCATTCATAATATCATATTCAAACTTTCTATTCCTTTATTATGGTTGTTGCTAAGTCTTGTGTGAGTCTGACTGGGATTCTTTGCTATTTGAATCATTAATTTCTGGATGCTTGCAGTATTTTTTCCTTGACCTAGGCACTCTGGAATTTGGCCATAATATTCCTTGTAATTTCCTCTTGGGAATTTCTTTTTAAGAGGGAATTGGTAGATTCTTTTGATTTCTTTTGGTTTTCTTATTCTAAGATATCTGTGTAGTTTTCCCTTGTAATTTCTTAAAATATAATGTCTAAGCTCTGTTTTTATCGTGGTTTTCAGGTAGTCCAATAATTCTTAAATTTTATTTTGTTAGTTTATTTTCCAGATCAATTGCTCATCTCATATATAGTGCACATTTTTCTATTTTAAAAATTCTTTTGAATAAAAAAGAAAAAATTCTTTTGAATCCATTTTAATGTTTCATGGTGTCTCATGAAGTTATTAGCTTTCACTTGATTGATTCTGATTTTAAGGTAATATTTTCTTCAGATTTTTGTATTTCTCTTATCAAGCTATTAATTCTTTTTTTTATAATTTTCTTGTACCATTATTTCTTTTCCCAATTTTTCTTCTACTGCTCTTATTAAATAGTAATAATTTATTTGTTATTTCTCTTACTTATTCTTAAAACATTTTTTCTTTTTTTAGCTCTTTTTTAAAGCTCTTATGAGAATTCTTGTTAGGATTGTGACAAATCCACATTTTTCTTTGCAGCTTTCCTTGCAGATGTTTTTACAACATTGTCTTTTTCTAAGTTCGTGTCTTGCACTTCTGTGTCAACATAGTAACTTTTGATGGCCAAGTTCTTTTCGTTGTTATTGTCATTCACTCATTTTTCCAGATATTTTCTTGACTTTGAAATCTATCCAAGAGTTAGACTCTGCTTGACTCTGTGGGAGGGGTTAATATCCCTCTTCCAAGCTTCAGGTTTTTACTCCCTGGTCATTTCACAGTTATTTTTGGGCACTGTAAGATTAATTAAGATCAATTTAATTAAAGACTAATTAAAATGTATTTTTAAAAACAGAGCCCCCTTGAAGTAATGAAATGAAAGCACAAGAGAAAATAAGTCATTAAATTTAAGTGAGCAAACCAAATGGAAAATTCAAGGGTGAAGTAGTTATATTTGAATATTGACAGTTGATGCAAGTGTCCTGAGTCCTAAAGTAGTCAATGATCAGAGAAGGAGCTAAATAAGTAGGACATAGTTTTATACACACATAGAAAAAACACAAGGAAGAAATAATGAAGGTAACAGTTGTCACTTGGACCTCACTTTCATAAGAACCAGTCAAAGGAGGGCAGAATACACACACACACACACACACACACACACACACGTACACACATACACACAGAGAGAAAGAAGGCGAAAGAGACAGAGACAAGGAGAGTTAGAGAGATAGAGACAGAGAGACACAGGCAGACAGACAGACAGAGAAAGGAAGAAAGGAGAAAGATTTGCATAGAATTATACTGAGCTCAACAAAGAGAGAGAAAAGGAGAGAGAGGAGAGTGTTGATTAAAAAAGGGAGTGAATTCAGGGAGGAATTAGTAACAAACAAAACAAATTTAACTTCAGAAGCATGATTGTGCAGAAAGGTTTAAAAGAAAAGAAAGATAAGAACTTGTGACTGGGAAAGAGGAAAGGATCAGATCAGGGCTGCAGGAGAGGATTGTATGAAGCATAGAGCACTGATGCTGACAATACCTTTCTTTCACCATTCTCTTTGTAAAGATGAAAGATAGAGAAGAGAGAATAAGCCAACAAGATGGAGATCATAACTATGAATGCAAATGTGATGAATTCACCCATAAAATGGAAGAGCATAATAGACTGAAATAGAAAACAGAATCCACCAATATGTTTGCAAGATTCACATTTGACCCACAAATATTCATACAAGTTAAAATTAGGGATTATAACAAAATCTATCATGAATCAAATGAACTCAAAAAAGCAAACATGACCTCAGGTGAGCAAGAGCAGAAATAGACTTGATTAAAAGAGACAAACACAATAAATGCATCAGGTTGAAAGGTCTTATAGATAATTAACCTCAGAAATTAATATATGTACTGAGAAATGGACCCATGATGGTAGAACAGAGGCAAGACTCCAGTTACACTTTTCCAATATTCTCCTTCAAACTTTAAAATAATACATCAAATCAAATATATTTTGGAGCAGTGTAGACAAAAAGAATTTGAAGTAAGACATTTTTTCTAGTCCAAGACAACTTACGAGGTTAGTAGGAGAGAACTGAGTCAAGTTTACAAATTATTCCCCAAACGATAAATGGTCAAAGGATTTGAACAGGCAGTTTTCAGATAAAGAAATCAAAACTATCTATAATTGTATGAAAAAATGGACTTAATTACCATTGATAATTGATTAGAGGAATGCAAATTAAAGTAACTTTTTATTTTAGTATTTTATTTTATGGGTTACCACCTCACACATATCAGATGGTCTAATATGATAGAAAAGGAAAATAATAAATGTTGGAAGGGATGTAGTTAAATTGGGACCCTAAAGGACTGTTGGTGTAGTTGTGAGTTGATCCAACTGTTCCAGAGAACAAGCAGGAACTATACCCGTATAACGGGTAATAAATCTGTGCATACCCAGCAATATCACCACTAGGTCTATATCCCAAAAAGATCTCTCCAAAAGGGAAAGTGGCCTATTTGGACAAAATATTTATAGCAACTTCTTGTTGTGGCATAAAATTAGAAATTAGGGGGATGCCCATCAATTGAGCAATGATTGAACAAGTTGTGGTATTTGATTGTTGTGGAGTACTATTGTGCTACAAGAAATGATGAGTAGCATGCTTTCAGAAAAACCTGGAAAGGCTCACATGAACTGATGTAGAGTGAAATGAGCAGAACCAGAAGAACATTGTGCACAGTAACAGCAACATTATATGGTGATCAGCCGTAAATGACTTGACTATTCTCAGCAATACAATGACCCAAGTCAATTTCTAAGGACTCATGAACAATATTTTCCAGAGAAAGAACTAATGGAGTCTGAAGGCAAACAGAAACATACTATTTTCCACTATATATTTTTTCATGGATTTTTAGAGGGGGTCTGTGTTTTCTTTCATATGACCAATATGGAAATATTTTTATGATTGCACCTATGTAACCTATATCAAATTGCTTGCCATCTCAAAGAGAAAGGAGGGGAGGAAAGAAGAAAACTACAGAATTTGGAACTAAAAATTAAAAAAAGAGTGTAAAAATTGGTTTTACATGTAATTTGAAAGAAAATACTATTAAGAAAAGAGAAAGAGTTGGAGCTTAGAATTAATTAAAACCAGAAGTGCAAAATTACTTTTATTTAGGTCCATCTCTTCAGTTTATTCCTGTCAAGTTTATTTTGGGGCACCATATATAATACATCTATCCTGGTTTATCTCATTTACTCTCATTGTTTCAACATTCAAGTTTGCCAAGGTGTGTGTGTGTGTGTGTGTGTGTGTGTGTGTGTGTGTACTATATTTGATTCTATCATCAGCTGTCCTAGAATTGCCACCTACTTTTCTGTCATTTTAGCTCTCAGAGCCGGGATTTATAGTTTTATTTACTCTACTGAATTTAGTTTATGTTGTTGTTTATTTTCATTTAAACACATCTCTTCACTTGCCTCTTGACCACATAGCTATGGCCACTTATCAGCCAAGACTGAGAGGCATTCTGTTACCTTTCATAAACCATATTCATCCAACAGCCAAGAGTGGTCTAACATTCCACTTCAGAACACAAAGGAAATTGACGATCAAATTTAA
Organism: Potorous gilbertii; assembly: GCA_028658325.1. Classification (NCBI taxonomy): domain Eukaryota; kingdom Metazoa; phylum Chordata; class Mammalia; order Diprotodontia; family Potoroidae; genus Potorous; species Potorous gilbertii. The sequence continues at coordinate 35,807,258 of CM053774.1, read as the reverse complement.
CAGTCTGGGGCAAATGACAACATACCTTGATCTTAATTGTTTTCCAATGTGAATATGGCTAAATCTTAGATTTTTATTCTTGTTCTTATCTCTATTTGGGGGTGCATAGGCAAAGAATATAATATTGGATGAAGTAAGATACTGTGGAGCTAGTGAAGTATTAAATGCCACATTTCCGTCATTCTGGAATAGAAATAATAAAATGTCATACTTAAGTACTTCTGTTCTGGATTTGAATAATTTAACACACAAATGCATATTATTTAACATATATATATATATATGTATATATATATATAACATATTAAGGTTTAATTATGTACCAATTCAGAAAAAATATTCCTTTTTATTTTTATTTCTTTTCTCTCTGAGTAACATTTAGTACATTATATTAATGGATATATGCATGTATGGTCTTCGTGATTCCTCAGGGATTGTGATTAACTTAAGAAAAAAGAAAATATTTCATTCCCCTTCCCCCAAAATCTCTGGGTTATTAACACAGACAAGTCAAAAAAGAGCCTTCTTTGATGCCTTTATTTTTCTACAGCAATTGGGTGGTGATAGTCTAAATAAATACATGCAAATTTCATAAAATCAATTTATGAAAACAACTTTAACAATGAAAGGATCTTGGAGATTGCATTCTGTCCCTAAACTATTCTACGCTATCTGTAAGAGGCATGGAGAAGAAAAGTAATTGAATCACTCTACTACTTTTAAGTGAAAAAACAAATTCTGTTCTTCCATACCTGATGAATCCATGGGGAATTTTTCTCTTTGTATTTGTAGAACATATTTTCCAACCTAGAGTCTACTTTGTTTTATTTAGTGATCTAACTTGAACATGGCAATCACCCTGGGTATAGCAGGGGAGCTCAGAGTACATATACAAGCTTAAAAGTCCAAAATAAAATTCATTATTTTCCCCACTAAATTGTGCCCCTACTCCCCATCTTCTCCATAAGGTACACCTCCCAGTCTGTCAGGCTTGCAACCTAAGATTTATCCTTATTTTTCTCGATATCTCTAACCAACCAAATACAGGTTGTTCCCAAGGCCTTTCAATTTCATCTCTATATCTTTCAAATATACCCACTTTTCTCTTTTGACATTGCCATCTTTCTAGCATAGGGCCTCATCACCTCATGCCTAGAGGATTGCAATCATCTGCTGGTAGGTCGACATGCTTAAAGTCTCTTCTCACTCAATTTGGTTCTAGGCAATCCTCTAGTCAATCTATTCTTATTCAGCCACTAAAGTGACTTTTCTAAAAATGCATGTATAACCATGTCACTCCCACTCAGTAAATCCCAATGTCTCCCTATTACAACCAGGATCAAAACCCAAATCCTCTGGCATTCAAAGTCCTGTATAACCTCTTTTCCCAGTCTTTTTTGTGTCTTACTACCCACCATGTACTCTTAAATCCAGTGACACTGGTCTCTTGGACTGCGCAAACAAGTTACTCTGTCTCTATGTAGAACCTAGGCATTTTCTTTGGCTGTCCCCCAGACCTTTAGAATGTTCTCTCTCCTCAACTCAGTCTATTGACTTCCTCTACTTTTTTTAAGTCCTGATTAAAATTCTGTCTTTTACAGGAAACTTCTCCTAACCCTTATTTCTAGGGCCTTTCCTCTGTTACTGTTTCCTATTTGTCCTGTATATAGCACGCTTTGTACATATTTGTTGGCATATTGTCTCCCCCATAAGAAGGCAAGCTCCTTGAGGGCAAGGACTGTCTTTTGACTTTTTTGTATCCTCTGAACCTATCACAGTGCGTGGCACAAAGTAGGCACTTAATAGAGGTTTCTTGATGGTTTTATTGATTAAAAGCTACTACCAATTTTATCACAAAAACTCAAAATTGCCCTCATCCCCACCACTCAGAATATTTATGCTTTCCCAACTCCAGCTCCAAATACTAAAGTCTCCTTTCCCTACAAAGCACTGTGATAAATACAGAGGATACAAAAAAATGAAATATTGATAGCTGCTGATTTTGGCCTTTCAAAAATGTCACAGTGTGTCCTCTCATGAGAAATGCAAAAGATAGGACAGAAGAGTTGGCACAACATAATTGAAGTATATGCATATAGAAAGGATATGTGTTACATCATGACCAACACAAATATGGCTGACAATGGATTGCTGGGGACAATAACATGCAATTCTTGGAATCTGGCCAGCATAATAGAATTTATTCATGGTATCACTGTTATAAGTTGGTTGCAAAACACATAGAAGACAAAGATTATTTCTGTATTTGGAATATCAAACGAAAAAATTGAGGCATCAATCTAGATCACTTTTTATGTTTTGTGTACATATATTGTTTATATTTATATAAGTATAGAAAGATAGGTGACATATATAATATGTATATATTATGTGTGTATATGTGCATGCATGTATATGTGTATATGCGAGTAAAAATGTGTATAAATTTGCAACACATCTCTGTTGTGCACAATATACACACAAACACACTCCTGTTTTATGGCTCTAGAGTGATCTATACACACATGCACACACATACACATATACATATATATGGGGAGAGACAGAGAGACAGAGAAAGTCAACATGTCACACCACTCACCTACCATCTCAGGAAATCAAATTGAGTTTGATTTGTTTTATTAGGTTCATCTTTCCCCCATTTTTTTGAAGGCTCAAGGACATTTTGTAATCTCAAACAAGAAATCATTTGCTTTTTGACTGAAAAGCAAGTACCAACTTCATAAATGATATGCTGAATCATCATCATTAAATACTATTCCATCAATGGTTAAGTTAATTCATCAAAGGTTAAAATTAGTGTTTCTGAGAACAACATATTAATCTACCTATAAATCCTGTACTACTGAAAGCTATTTTAAACATTGATTTAAAAGAATGAGCATTTTCAACATATATATCACTGACCGATGTGAGTACTGATTTAGACAACAGAGGATGTTTCTTTATTCCATTATATAGATTCTTATTCAGAGTAAGTAACATTCCAATGCCTACATGGTCATAGTATATTTCATAAGTTGATGCTTTGATTCTTCCATATTTTGTATATGTTTTTAATCCTAAAAGAAGCAAAAGAGAGAAGAATTTTTATAAAGAAGTCTTGCTCTTTAAAAAAAATAAAATTTAATACCATGACAAATTGATTTAGAGGCTAGTAGAAATAGAAGTGTCTTTTTCCCCCAAAAAAGTTCATAGACTCACTGAAATTTCTCCATTGCCCCTTTGATTGGGCATGGATTTTAGGTTAAGAGCTCTTGATATGTAGGATGCACTGTCTATGCACAAAACATCTGTGGACATATAAACAGGGCCTAGTTAGTACAATTAATGCATATGAGGAATTAATGAATTGATTAATGCATGAGGTATTACTAGTGACTTTCAATTCTCTTATGTGATATTAGGTGTCTGCATGTGACTTGCATCAAATCTCTTGAAAATCAAAGGAGAGATTAATAAAATCGAAAGCAAAATCCATTGAACTAATAAGTTAGGAGCTTGCTTTATGGGGGTGGGGGAACAATAGAACACTGGTAAATTTGTTTTAAAAACAAGAAAATTAAATTACCAGTATCAAAAATGAGAAGGGGGACTGTATCACCAATGTAGATGAAATTAAAGCAATTATTATGGTATTTTTGTCCAATTAAATGTCAGTACACTGATAATCTAAGCAAAATGGATAAATATTTACAAAGATATATATTGCCCAGATTAACAGAAGAGGAAATAGTATACTTTGAGAATTCTATCTTCAGAAAATAATTGAACAAATCAACAATGGGAACCATAAGAATAAATTCCTAGGACCAGAAGAATTTATAAATGATTTCTACCAAACATTTAAGGAATAATTAATCCCGAAACTGTATTTGAAAAAAAAAGATTTTAACAAAGGAATCCTACCAAATTCCTTCTATGGCATAAAATAATTTTGATACCTAAACAAAGGAGGACAAAAATGTGGAAAAGAATTAAATGGATAAGTTTTCTTGACCAGGTGACCAACAAGATGCAATATTAAATATTTTCTTCTATTTACAATGTCTAAAAAAAAGAAATATTAAATATCGGAAGTATAATAACTTCATATGAATTTCCCCCTGAAAGAGAGAAAAGAAGGAAGAAATAAAAAAGGTAGAGGAAGGAAGGAAGAAATGAAGGGAGGAAGGAAGGGGGGAAAAAGGTATGAGAAAAAGGAGGGAGGGAAAAAGGAAAAAAAGGAAGGAAATCCAATAAAGTCTCATAAATCACTAGAAGATGATAATCTGTAATGTCTACATTCAATATTCTTCCCCTACTATCCTCCCATACTTGTTGGGGAATTATGTACACATGGAGGGGCAGAGCCAAGATAGTGAAATGAAAGGAGAGAATCACCTGAGCTCTCCCATATTTTCTTTCAGATACCTTTAAGGGGTAAATGTGAGAGGCAGAATCCACAAAGGGGCAGAGAGTGGCAGATTTCCAGCCCAAGACAACCTAGGGGGTCAACATGAAGGATCTGTTGCACCAGGCTGGGAGAGTGCACACAGTGTATGGGCTGCACCAGTGCATACTTGGCCACAGCAGAGCTGGAGAAGACTTTAGCATACTGAAATACCAATGGCAGTGGTGATTCCCAGACCTCTATATGCAGGATGGGGGTCTATTGGAACCAGATGAGAGAGAGATAAAATGTTGTGTAGAGCCTGTGGCAGCAGTAACAGCTTTTCCTGAGGTGATAGTTCACGGACCAAATATTTGAAAGTCACCTATTTAAACTTGCAGGAGCCAAGACAACAGAATAAAGAGTAAGTGTTCCCATCCTCCCTTCTTGACCTTGAAACACCCAGAGAATATTGCCCCAGGGAAAAATTCTGTAATAGTGGAGCCAGCAGAAAGGGCACAGAATTCTTTTACCTTAGGAGATGAGGGGAATTAATGGGAAATATTCCTCTTGTTGTGGCTGAAGGGAACCAGTACAGGATGGGAGGCATCCCAACAAGCCAGTAGCAAGCCCCACTTCAGTGGACCAGTAAGAGATCTTGATCCCCATAGTGATGGAGCCAGGAGGCATCAGCACCAGGACTCCAGGAGTGCTTGCACACAGCTGGGGGAATTGGTAGACACTGGTGTGGAAGGGCATCCACCAGTGGCTGAGCCTACCTATGTCCTGGGCACAGTACTGGGGAAGGAGGAGACTTTCAGCAACTAGGCCACCCCTCCCCCACCTCTCATTCTGTAAACTTCAGTGTAACTGTAGGGAAATGCAGAAAGACTGCACCTGGCCTCAGCATACACCAACCATCTCCAGCTCAGTACCAAGTAAGCTACAGGATTGCCAGAACCAGAGGCCACAGCACACAAAACCAACAACCAGGTCCCTAGCCCCAGCGCAAAAGGCATGGGACAGAGCTTCCTGTGCCTCAGAAGCAGAAATCCACTTTAAAAGTCAGGAAAAAGCCAATCACAATGATCAAGGATCAAATCAGAAAAGCAAAGACCATAGATTCTTGCTATGGGGACAGGGAATATCAAAATACAAATTCAGAAGAGGACAACATTGACGATCTACTCCCAAAAGGGAGTATGAACTAGTCTCAAGCCCAAAAAAAGCATTCTTAGAAGAACTCAAGCAGGATTTTAAGTCATATTAGAGAGGTAGAAGACAAACTGATCAATTCCTTTGAAAATACAAATGACAAACTGAGGAAAAAGTTCACTGAAGAAAACAACTCCTTAAAAAGTACAATTGGTCAAATGGATAAGGAGGTATAAAACCAATCTGAGGTCCTGTGACATTGAAAGAATCCACTGATCACCTACTTAAAGAGATTCCAAATTGATAACACCAAGGAATATTGTAGTCAAATTCCAGAAATATCAGATCAAGGAGAAAATACTGCAAGAAGCCAGAAAGAAATAATTAATTCAAATATTGTGGAACTATAATCAGGATCACAAAAGACCTTGCAGCTTCTACATTAAAAGATCAGAAGGACTGGAAGATGATATTGCATAACACAAAGGAGTTTGGATGGCAACCAAGAATCAACTACCCAGAAAAATTGAGCATAATCTTTCAGGCAAGGAGATGGATATTCAATGAAATAAGGGACTTCCAGACCTAAACAGAAAACTTGATTTTCAAATACAAGACTCAAGACAGGCATAAAAAGGTAAGCAGGAAAAAAATCATGTTATGCAATGAGGACAAAGTATTTGCATCTTTATGTGGGAGGATGATACTTCTTATCTTGAGAATATTATATTTATTACAACATTTAAAGGAGATATGCATAGATAAAGGGTGGGGTTACAAATTGACTGATTTCATGATTAAAAAAAAACCTGAGGGATGCAAAGGGATTGTAATAGGAGAAGAGGAAAGGAGGATACATCAAAGGGTAAATTACATCACATGAAGAGGGAAAAAACATACTATAGTAGAGGGGAAAAAGGGAGGGAGATGAGCATTGTTTGAACTTCACTCTCATCAGATTTGATTCAAGGAGAGAATAATATATTCAGTTAAGGACAGAAATATAGCTTTCCCTATAGGCAGTAGGAGGGGAAAGGGTAAAGAAAAGGGGATGGTTAGAAAGGAGGGAAGAAGTAGTAAAGGAAAAGGGAAAAAAAAGGAAGAGATGCTGACAGAAGGGAGGTAAAATTGAGGGAGGCAGTGATCAAAAGCAAAACTCTTTTAAGGAGGGTAAGGAAAAGGGAGAAATAAAAGCATAAACAGTGGGGGAAATAGGATGGAGAGAGACACGGATGGTAATCATATTTTTGAATGAGAATGGGATGAACTCTCCCATAAAATGAAAGAGGATAACAGAATGGAATAAAAACCATAATTCTACAATACATTGATTACAAGAAACACATTTGAAACAGGAGGACACACACAGGGTAAGGATAAAAGGCTGGAATAGAACATATTATGCTTCAGCTGAAGTAAAAAAAAAAGCAGGGGTAGCAATCCTTATCTCAGACAAAGCAAAAGAAAAAATAGAGCTAATCAAAAGAGATAAGGAAGGAAACTATATCATGCTAAAAGGCACCCAGAGACAACAAAGTAATATCATTATGAAACATATACACCAAGTGATATAGCATCCATATCCTTAGAGGAGAATTTAAGGGAGTTACAGGAAAGAACAGAAAAACTATATTAGTGGGGGGACCTCAACCTCCCTCTCTCTGAACTTGATAAATGTAACCTCAATAGAAAATGAAAGAAGTTATGGAGGTGAATAAAATTTTAGAAAAGATAGATATGGTAAACCTTTGAAGAAAACTGAATGGAGATACAAAGGAATATACATTTCTCTTTATGTACATGGCACATACGAAAAAACTGACCACATACTATGGCATAAAATCAACACAATGCAGGGCAGAAAGGCAGAAATAGGAAATGCACCCCTTTTAAATCAAGATGCAATAAAAATTATATGTAATAAAGGGCCATGGAAAGATAGATTAAAAATTAATTGGAAACTAAATAATCTAATCCTAAAGAATGAAGGGGTCAAAGAACAGATCATATAAACAAACAATAACTTCATTCAAGAGAATGGCAATAATAAGACAACATACCCAAACTTATGGGATGGAGGGAAAGTGGTTCCTAGGGGAAGTTTTATATCTCTGAATGGTTACAAGAATAAAATAGACCAAGAGGGGATCAATGAATTGGACATGCAATTGAAAAAAATAGAAAAAGAACAAATTAAAAATTCTTAATTAAATACCAAATTAGAAACACTGAAAATCAAAGGAGAGATTAATAAAATTGAAACTATTGAACTAATAAATAAAACTAAGAGCTGGTTTTATGAAACAAAAAACAAAGAAAATTGATAAAACTTTGGTTGGTTTGATTTAAGAAAGAAAGAAAACCAAGTTACCAGTATCTAAAATGAAAAGCATGAATTTGGAGCCAAGATGGCAGAGTAGAAGGATGCACATATGCTAGCTCTTACCCCACAGCCCATAAAATACCTGTAAAGAAGAACTCTCAACAAATTCTAGAGCAGCAGAAGCCACAGAACAACAAAGTGGAGGAGATTTCTATCTCTGAGTGATATGAAAGATGACAGAAAAGGTCTGTCATGCACCAAATGCAGAGCAGAGCCCATCCCAGCCTTGACCATGCAGCACCAAAAGGAGCAGATCCAAGCATGCTTCAGAGATAGAATCTCCAGCAGCAGCACAGATCCCTCAACCAACAGGGGCCAACGATCAGTGAGAGGGTCTTTTCGGCTAGCTGAGAGGGGAGCAGGGTGTCTCCATAACTCAGGTCTCCTCAGGAGGTAGCAGTAGAGGCAGCAGTGGACAGGACTCCCAAAGCAGGCAGTATCCTACATCCATTGCTGAAGGTCTCACCTTAAACTCCCTGAGGGAACTGAGCCCTGTGTGGTGATCCTGCCCCCTCCTGAGCAGCTGATCTTAATCTCACACTGAATAACAACCCTGCCTCCACCTGAAGCCTCTGAGGATTTGGAGCAGATCATCTGAATCTCAGCCCCCCGTGCTGGCTTGGTGGAACTGGAGGCAAGGTGGTGGTGGAGAGGAAACTCAGAAGCCAAGTAACAGGCTGGAAAAATACCTAAAAACGGGAATAAATTAAGACAATATAAGGTTGCTTTCTTGGGGAACAGGTGTCTCCCCCTATCCTTTCAGATGAGGAAGAAGAAGGCATACTGTCAGAGGAAATCAAGGCCTCTGCCTCCAAAGGGAACTTAAACTAGATTCAGACAATAGAAGACCTTAAAAAACAAGTTAGCAGTTTACTAAAGGAGAACCAAAAAAAATGGTGAGGAAAATAACAGCTTTAAAAAGAGACTAACTCAATTGGAAAAAATTGGTCCAAAAAGCCAATGAGGAGAAGGATGCTTTAAAAAGCAGAATTAGTCAAATGGAAGAGAACTTTCAAAAACTCACTGAAAAAATAGTTCTTTAAAAGAGAGAGCTGAGTTCAGGGAAACGAATCACTATGAGTTAAGCCAAGAAGTTAGTAAACAAAATAAAAATTTGAAAAAATAGAAGATAAGGTGCAACAACTCATTGGAAAAACAACTGACCTGAAAAACAGATCCAGGAAAAATAATTTTAAAATATTGGACTACCTGAAAGCCATGATCAAAAAAAAGAACCTAGACATTATTTTCCATAAAATTATCAAGGAAAACTGCCCTGATGTTGTAGAATCAGAAGGTAAAATAGATATTGAAAGAATTCATTGGTCACCTCCTGAAAGAAACCCAAACAGAGAAACTCCTAGGAATATTGTGGCCATATTTCAGAGTTCCCAGGTCAAGGAGAAAATACTATAAGCAGCTAGAAAGAAACGATTTGAGTACTGTGGAAATACAATCAAGATAACACAGGATCTGGCAGCTTCAACATTAAGGGATCAAAGGGCTTGGAATGGGATATTTCAGAGGCCAAAGGAACTGGGATTGAAACCAAGAATCACCTACCCAGAAAATCTTAGTATAATACTTCAAGGGAACAAATGGTCATTCAATGAAATAGAGGACTTTCAAGCATTCTTGATGAAAAGATTGGAGTTGAATAGAAAATTTGGCTTTCAAACACAAGAATCAAGAGAAGCATGAGCAGCTAAACAGGAAAGAGAAATCATAAAGGACTTACTAAGTTTGAACTGTTTACGTGGAAAGGTAATATTTGAAACTCTTGAATCTTTTGTCAGTATTTGGGTAGTTGGAGGGATTATTCACACACATACACAAACACACACCCCATATATGTGTATATATACACATATATGGGGGGTGTGAGAGAGATTGTGTACAGGGTGAGTTGAATAGGAAGGGATGATATCTAAAAAAGTAAAATTACAGAACACTTTCACACAAATAAAGTAAGATATAAATAGTTGAAAAAACATCAGTTGCTCATGGGTAGGCTGAACTAATATAATAAAAATGACATTTGTGTCTAAAATTTACTTATTCATTGCCATACCAATCAAACCACCAAAATTATTTTTTTGCCTTTTTAATTAATTTAATTTTAGTTTTCAACATTAACTTCCACAAGATTTTAAGTTCCAAATTTTCTTCCCATATCTTCCTTCTGCCCACTCACAATCTATGGGCTCCTCCAGCCACTCTGCTATCATGGGTTTGTGGCCAGACCACTTTATGCTCTTACACAGATCAGACAGGTTTTTCCACTGACTATCCAATTTGTCCTCTGTGTTTTGAGGTTGTGAAGTCTGGAAACACCCACAGGTATCATAGCTTCAGTACCCTCAAGGTGTGCTAAGGTCCCATCTGGACTGCACTCTACTCTCATCTTGGCATGATAGACAATTCCCATTGACATTCCAGTCTGTCTTGGGCTGGAGATTTGCTTCACACCATTATTTTGTGGGTTCTACAGCTCCAGAATTTGTTTAAAGTCATTTTTTTACAAATATTTTGCTGAGTTTGGATGAAGAACTCTTGTAAGTCTCTGCTTCTGCTCTACTATTTTGACTCTGCCTTCCACAAATTACTTTACAGAGCTAGAAGAACTATGCCAAACTTCATCTGGAGGAATGACAGGTTCAGAATATCAAGGAAGTTAATGAAAGAAATGCTAGGGAAGGTGGCCTAGTACACTAGATCTTAATTTGAATAATAAAGCAGTAATCATCAGAACTATTTGGTAGTGGTTAAGAAATAGAGGGATAGATCAATGGAATAGGTTAGATAGACAAGACACAGTAGTCAATGATTATAGTAATCTACTGTTCAATAAGCCTAAAGACCACAGTTTCTAGGAAAAGAGCTTACTATCTGACAAAAAATTCTGGAAAACTGCAAAAACAGTATGACAGAAACTGGGCATAGACCAGTGTGTGACACCATATACCAAAATAAAGTAAAAATGGGCACACAATTAGACATACAGGCTGATACTATAAACCAATTAAGGGAGGAAGGAATAGTTTATGTCAGGTTTATGGAGAATGAAGGACTTTATGACCAAACAAGAGATAAGGAACATTATGAAATACAAAATGGATTATTTTGATTACATTAAATTGAAAAGTTTTTGTACAAACAAAGCCAATGCAACCAAGATTAGGAGGGAAGCAGAAAATTAGGAAAGAATTTTAACAACTAGTGTCTCTGATAAAGGTCTCATTTCTACAATATATAGAGAACTGAGTCAAATTTATAAGAATACAAGTCATTCCCCAAGTGATAAACGATCAAAGGATATGAACAGGCAATTTTCAGGGGAAGAAATTAAATCTATAATCATATGAAAAAATGCTCAAAATCACTTTTGATTAGAGAGATGCAAACCAAAACAACTCTGAGACAACACATCACACCTATCAGATTCGCTAACATGACAAAACAGGAAAATGATAAATGTTGGAGAAGATGTGGGAAAGTTGGAACACTAATTCATTGTTGGTGAAGCTGTAAGCTGATCTAACCATTCTGGGGAGCAATTTGGAACTATGCCCAAAGGGCTACAAACGTGCATACCCTTTGACCCAGCAATATTGCTTCTAGGACTGTATCACAAAGAGATCATAAAAATGGAAAAAGGATGCATGTGTACAAAAATTTTATAGTAACTCTTTTGCCACAGGTCAAGATCTGGAAATTGAGGGGATGCCCATCAGCTGCACATGGCTGAACAAGTTGTGGTATATGAATGTAACGGCAAGTATTATGCTAAAAGAAATGATGAAGAGGTGGACCTCAGAAAATCCTGGAAAGATTGAATTGATGCTGAGTGAAGTGAGCAGAACCTGGAGAATATTGTTCACAGACATAGCAACAGTATGTGATGACTATTTTTGGTAGACTTAGCCCTTCTCAGGCAATGTGAGGACCTAAAACAACTCCTAAAGACTCACAATGAAAAATACCATCCATATCCAAAGAATGAAATATGGAGTCAACATGCGAGCAAAGTAGACTATTTTCTTTTGTATTTTATTTTGTTTTGCTTTTTTCCCTTTCTCATTTTTTCTCCTATTCATTAAAATTCATCTATGCAACATGACTAATGCAAAAAATGTGTTTAATACAAATATACATAGAGCCCATATCAGATTGTATGCCATCTTGGGAGGGCAGAGGGAAGGACAGGGAGAAAACTTAAAATTTATTGAAGTGAATGTTGAAAGCTAAAAATAAATAAACTGGAAAAAATTCCCCCCCAAAAAAGAATTATCTGCACACTACTCCAGCAAGTGAGACCGCTCTTGGTCTGAAGGGTAATTAGGATCCACCTGGGGACAATCCCAATTCTCAAGAAACTACTTGGGACAAAGACCAAAAATAATCAAAGTAAATTCTCTAATGTAGAAGGAAGTCGAGATATTCCTGCAATCCAGTCCCAAGAGTAAATTCACTAACAAAGAGGAAGAAGTTTTGAAAAGTGACCTATAAAGGGGAATATGAGATAAAAAAGTGGAAAACATGAAAAATCTCGAGGAAGAAATTAAGTTAAAAATACAGAACATTAGCTGACAAATTCATAGGGAAGATACTAAAGGGGGGAGGATAAGTTTAAAAATCTACCAGACATTACAAAACACTCTAAAGGAAATTAAACTAAAACCTGATGTGACAAAGAACCCTGTGGATTTCCAAAAGATTACAACATTGTAAAAGGATGGTCAAGAAAGATTCAAGAGGAAATAAAAATAATGAGAGAACAAATTTTAAAAAATCAATAGCAGAATGCATGAGCTGCACGTCAGCAATAAAATGGAACAAGAAAACCATAATTCAAGCAGATTGAGAACACAAATATACTGAAATGAAGAACAAAAGTAAGTGTCAGGTGTCACATTTATCTTGATAGTAAGATGTATAAAAGCAACTTAAGAATAGCCTTCCAGGAAAATGTGACAAGTTGAGAAACCTGAAAACTGTAAGAGAAGAACTATAACAAAAATACCGCCCAAAACGTCTAAATATTCGGGAGAGGGAAATAACAATAAAAAATCTACAGATCGCCTGCAAGGGAAAAAGAAAACTAAACAAACTATGCTTTAGACTCCAACACATCCAAAATCAACTGAGGCAAAAGACGAAATTTAAGTGAATTAAAGTTTACTTATGATACAGAAAATATACAATACGGAAAATCCCAAGATCTGAAAATCTCATAACTCTGATCCAGTTTTCCGAGTATCTAAGACATCTTTCACTCCTTAAGTAGTTGTCATCATAGTTGTGGTGTTCTTTCATGTACAGGCCAAATAATTTGCATCTCTATTAGGATTCCCTGCCAAACAATGTTTGCTGAACTCAATGCTGCTATTAACTTGGCCCTTGTCAGAATACACATCCATGAATTGTAATCTGTTTATACAGGTAGTATTTGAATTTCTCAGTAATAGTCCAATTCAAAGTTGTAAAACCTCTAATTGTAAATGGAGTCATTGAGGCTTGATGTCAGTTAAGTGTTCTACAGGATATCTGCCCACAAGTAAAATATCCCTCACCTTTTAAAATGAAAAAGCTTTGACACAGTAGTTGGAGAATCAAGTAGACAATTTAATAGATCTTCATTTTAATTCCTCAGAGTTACTCTCTCAGATATTCTTGGTCTTGGGATCCCAGAGAGGAGACATGGGGCTTACTAGGATCTGGGAGCTCAGGACTATTTATTTGTTGTTATCATTTGCACCAAATTTATTCATCAAATCCGTACATTTAACCAAATGTTGTGGAAGGGTATAGAATTTTGACTAGGAAGAAAAGTAGAGCTGTTAAGGAATTTCAACTAAAGACAAGAAGCAAATGCCACTACAGCAGAAGTGACTGAAGAAAATCTATAGAAATAAAATAAAAACACCTATACAATATTCACAAAATATAGCACTTGTTACCCTGAGGTCATTCTAAAAAATAAACATTTCTTCCTAAAAGAAAAATGAGAAAGATTGATGATAAAGCATAACAGTGTATCTACCAAAAAAATCCCACAGAATAAATGAGAACATGGAAGATTTTTTAAAAACTAAATTATTATTTATATCACTTGTTTTTGCATCACTAGAATGTCCCCTAGTCCCTAGCTCTTTCTTGAGCCATACCATGAAACAAAGAATATTTTCAAAGAAAAAAAGAGAAAAGAGAAAAATCAGTCAAGCCAATTAACATTCAAAAAAGTATGAAAATATATTAAATGTTATACACCCATGTACTTCCAACATCTACAGAGTGAAGGACAATGTTTCCTTAGCTTGTTCTTTGCAATTCTGCACTATTCACTTTCAATTCTTTTGTGGTAATTTTTCTTTCAATTTACAATGTAGTCAATGGGTATATTGTTTTCTTGGCTCTCCTTACTTTACATCATTTCATAAATTTCATTTAATTTCCATGCTTCTTTATATTCATATTTGTCATGTCTTACAACACAGTAATATTCTTATATTCATTTGCCATACTTGGTTCAGCAATGAGCCTCTACTTTGTTTCCAGTTCTTTTCCACCACAAAAGTGTTATAAATATTTTATTGGATGTGAGCACTTTCTTATCAATAGGTGTGTGTGTATGTCTGTGTGTGTGTGTATGTGTAGACAACTTTATCTGCACAATTCCAAATTACTTTCCAAAATGATTAAGATTATTTACTCCAACAACAATCCACTAGTGTGCCTATCTTCCTACAACTCCCATGAGAATGTATTATGTAAAGAGTAAGGTTTATGACAATTCAAGACAAGATTATGCCCTTCAGACATAAAAGAAGTATTGCCTTTAAGGAGACCATATTCAGTGATCCATAGAGATCATACAAGAAAACAACAGAGACTGTGTGATACATCATTGCAGGTTGCAAAAAAAATTAGCACCTACTGAATACCTAATCAGACAAACCCTGGTGGTGAGACTTACATGTCAGAAATTCACAAATGACAAATCCTTGCATTACAAGAAAAAGACCTCAAATATCTTGGCCAATTCAATAAACTGTACTGGAACTTGAATATTATAACAGATAAAAATTTTGCCAACAATCAAGCAGACATACATTACATCAAATAACAATTTTAATAGATGTATCCATACCAAATACTTATCTCCAGGTCAAATTAAAACTAAGCAGAAGACATTTAAATCACATTGTCACAGAAGGAAGTGTGCTTCATCCTTTTTTTTCTTGTCTGCCATTGGAGCTATACATCAAGACTTCTTTTAGTATGTGTACAGAATGTCAGCTAATATTCTAATACTTTTATTCAACTACAAAATACAAGTATTTTAATGTAAGTGTGAAATAGTTTAAAAGAGTGAAAAATTGATAACAGATTAGTGATTTTTCAAAGGATTGTTTCTCTCTGAACTTTATCCAAGAGATGAGAATGAAATTTATAACACCACCAAAATTTATATAACACAAAGTCTTACAAAGCAAATAATCCAAGAGTAATCTGAAATCAGATTACATTGAAAGTGACTATCCGTTGGTTGTCTCCCAAGTCAAGTAACTTCCTTTTGTTGCTGTTTATTATTTTTTTGTTTGGGGGAGCTAATGGACATTCACTAGTGGTTTCTTAAGGCTAACAGTGGTCCTATGCTGAAAAGGAAACACTTGGCTTTTTTTAAGACAGAGCTGAGAGTGGGGAGGGACATCTCTTTCAACAGTAGGTCCTATAAGTTTCCCACTCTTTTGATTGTTTTTCCCTTGAGATAGACAGATGTCTCAGTATTGTCCACTTTGACCATAGGACCATCACAGGTGAGTATCACAGGTGAGCATCACAGGTGAGCATCAGTAGTTTTCTTCTCTGACATTATTCTAAACATTTGTGTTCCTACTTTGCATCTCAATACTGAATAGAGATAGCAGAAACAGTGAGTACCTCAGGCTGTTAAACTGCGGGGATGGGGAAAAGGCAGGGGCTAAAAGGTTAAAGACTGAGCCAGTATAGGAATGGTCCTCAAGATCAGCTGCCTCTCAAGTCTCATATAAAGATTAACAAGTCCCAAAAAGGGAAAGGCTACCAAGTAATTTGATAATATCAAGCTCCTATTGAAGAGTGTCAATAGAATCTGATACAGTGGTAGCCAGAGAAGATATTACTTATGAAGAGCCTTGAGGTTTTAGATAACTTGTCAAGAAACGGACCTGGGCACAATCTAACTATGCAACTAGTTCTGAGACAAAAAATTTAATAATGGTCCTGTCACTCCACTGTCTTTCTCTAAGAGACCAGTTAGTCATTTACTGCATAGGGCAGGGGATAGAGGATACAATCTCTAAAGGTGTTCTGTTCTGAATCATTCACAGAATGTGAGTGTTGAAAAAACCTCAGAAGGGATTTTGTCTGGTCCATATTGAAACAAATCTGCTCTATGACACCTGATATACCTGACACATTGTAAAGACCTCCATTAAAGAGAATCTCATTATTTCTCAAAGCAGTCCATTTTATTTTCAGGAAATTGTAATTGCTTTGAAGTTTAGTCTTCAAATCAATCTAAATATATATATATACATGTATATGTATATATATATATACATATACATATATATATATATATATATATATATATATATATAAAACCTCCCCCAGTGCTCCTGGTCATTCCCTATGGAGCCAGGAAGAACTAACCTAAGAACATGACTATCAAAGGACAAGTATTCCACATGACAGCTATCATGTTCTCCTTGTATCTTCTTTCCCTTTAGACAAACAGCCTTAATTCCTTCACAATCTATGACACAATGTACAGTACCCCAAAATCATGATCACTTTCCTCTGAATGTGCTGTTTGTCATCATTACTAAAGTGAGGCACCCAAAACTGAACATAGTCCACAAGTGAATTCTAGTCTCTTCCGACTGTTGGATTTACCTCAGTTTCACTTCTATGCTGTGATAAACCATCAATGAAGGATAATTACCATTAAGAACAACAAAAATTGAAAGCAGAATTTGAATTAGGTATAGTATTGAATCTCAAGCCTAGGTTTAAAAAGCAGATAATTTGGTTATGAGGAGAAATATTGAGGGAATATGACCATAATATTAAGGTGTGAGGATTTTAGGAGAGATTACATAATTGACTTATAGCATCTGCCCCAGCTTTAGTGCCTGGATCTGAATTCCTTACCTGCCTTCGAAATATAAACTCTTGAAGACATAGAAAGAAAGACTATAGCTGAACTATAGAAAGAATGGTAGGTGCGCTTGATGGGATCATCGGGCATATAGCCTACCACCAGAAAACTGTTGCCTCCATCAGTTGAAAGCCACACCTAAAGGAAAATATAATAACAAATCAAGTTTTTTTGCTTTGTAATGTGATCTATACCTCATTAGAAAGATACTATACAATTCTATTTGATATTGATTATTGACTATGTGAAAGGTAGAGAGAATACAAAGTAAAAAAAGGAAATCAGTGCCCTCCTTTGAGAAGTTTGCACAAAACAGGGGACACAAAAGTGTAAAAGTAAGTAAATAAATAACAAGAGGAGTGAGAAAATGCTAACAAATGGGAGATTTGGCACTTGAGTTGGACCTGGATGAATAACAAAGGTTATAAAAGGTGGAGACAAAAAAGGAAGGTATATCTTTATACTTGATAAATACACCCTTCACTCAAATTCAGTTCAGTTAAAAAAATAGTAAGATTCCATAAGTACGTACTATTAACAGTAAGATCATATGGTAGGTACTGGGCCTGTGATTTCTTGTAGGGAAGTAGCAAAGGTCTTCTTTGAATGCAGTCCAGGCACTCTACTGAAAGGACGCAGAAAATTTGAGGAGAGTAGGAAAACACTAACATCTAAGGAGATTAGGAAAGGTTTGCATTGGAGGTAATGCCTGAACTGAGCCTTGAAGAAAGCAATGAAGTCTAAGCAGAGGAAGTAAATTGGGACAAACATCCCAGCATGGAGAACAGACTTTCAATGGTATGGTTATGGAAGATTGAGTGCTGAGTTCAAGGAACAGCAAATTATTACAGCAAGACATTTTACATGGGTCACTCTGTGTGTGTGTGTGTGTGTGTGTGTGTGTATGTGTGTGTGTGTGTTTGTGGAGAGAAAGAGAGATGGAAAGGAAGAGAGAGAGAGAGAGAGAGACAGAGAGAGAGAGAAAGAGAGAGAGAGAGAGAGAGATGGAAAGCTGAAGCTAGATAAGCACAATTTCTACAACCAACCATCAACATTCACTTGAAGAATATTAAGTTTAAAATGAACTCAAAGATCATTCTCTGTTAAATATGAGTGTGTAGGTTACTGAGAAAGAAAAATGGTACACTTTCTAAATTGAGAGAAAACTTTTAGATAAATCTTTTTTTTTACAAACAATCAAGAAATAACTCAATTATTTGATTTCATTAAGATGCTACAATTTAGGTTCAAATAATTAAGGGATAGAATTTGCCCCAAAAGAAACCCATCGTCACTGTTGGTAATTTTCCTATTTGTATCAAGAAAGCAGAGGTGGTTTAATATTATGAATATAATCATTGTTTTCAACCTCAATAGACCTTATTTCTTTTGATAACACTCTAGACTTTACTCATTTTTATTTAAGTATTTATGTTTTCTTTTTATATTACATAAAATAAATGTACAAACATGTATATCTAATAGTATATAAATATTTATTTTCACTATTCCAATGTAAATTCCTTAAGAGTAGAGATTGCTTCATTCATTTATAATTCCAGCACCTAACATTGCACCTGACATACAATCAGTGCTTAAAAAGTGCTTGTTGATTGAATGAGTGATTCTCCTATTACATATTTTCAAATAAATATAAATTTTTAAGTTGCTCGGTCCAGATGAAATTCTGCAAAACAATTCCCATCCCATCATAGGCTGAGAATGTACAAATGGATCTAAAATCATAAGACTAGCCCTCAAGAACTATCAACTCCTGAGAGTATAATTTAGATTGGGCACTTATGGGTAATAACAATGAACCTGGAAAATGTTTTCTTCTCTGTGTCTTTCCACATGACTTGTAACATCTCTCCTATTTTCTCTATCTATCCAGATCTCATTTATCTTTTAAGTTGGAGTTGTTTTTAACTCCTCTTAATTCTCATGGAATTTAGATCAATACTTTATTTATTTATTGATCTCCAATAGCATCCAATGGGTGTTCCCATCGTTGACTTAGGTAGCAAGACATTCATACTTTCTCATCCTTTGTATTTTTTGTCCAATTTCATCCAAATTCCAGATAAATGTGATAGACCTTTTCAATATGTTAACAGCCTTTCTCCCTATGTTTTGTGAGTACTGGTGCAAAACTATGGTTATCTTTTAGTTCTTCTCCACCTTGTTCCATGATTGACTTAATGTGTTTTCCAATCAGACACTTCCTCCATGATATATCTTATACCATTTCCAGTTTATAGGTAAGTGATTGGGAATATGTCATGTTCTACATGTATCCCACAGATCACGCTCTGTTGCACTTTGAATCACCTGAATGTGGTGTTATAAGATTCAAAACTAGAACCACAGGAGGGTCATGTGTGCTAAAAGTTGGAATTTTTTCTCTGAAAAGTAAAACTTGAAAGTCCTCCACTGTTTTTCAAATGTGATACCACCTACTCTCTTTCTCCTGTTCAATTCAGTATCTCCCTGATAATAACTCAAAGGACAGATCATCCAACAATTTATTATTGTCTATGGAATAGACACTTTTCATCAAATTAGTTTTTTCCCCTATGGGTTGTTAGGCTGACATTATTTTTGGTTAATCATATTATCAGGACAACTCATCAATAAATATGAACATTCAAAGGTTAAATACACAAACACATATACACATATTTCTTATTCTGCTTGGAACTGTTACAGAAATGTATTTTATGCCAGCAAAAATCACCTTTGACAAACATACCTCTGCCTCTTTTATGTCTCACTAGATGTTACTTGCAAGAAGATCATTGAACCAAGTTATTTCTATGATTACATATATCAAGAAATTTTCTATATTAATCTGTTCTCGAGACATTATCTTTTAAAGGAACACATTGAGTACTACATTTTTTTTCAACCTAAGCAGAAGTTTTTGTGTTTATTTTGTTGTTTTTTTGTCAACAAGGGATTAATACATTGAGATCTTCCATTATCTGCAGGTTTGAGTCCATATTGCAACTGTAAAAATTGATCTTCTACAGAGAATAATTTATAAAACTGTGTCATATTATCACCAAGAATATTTTTAATATGTTTGGAGCTGACTTCCAAAAACATTTTCCAAAGATAAGAAAGTGGCATGATGGTGGAATAACAGTATGGACTTTCTAGAGCATTCTCCCAAGCCCAGCCAAATACCTGTAAAAATGACTCTAAACAAAATCCAGAGCTGAAGAACCCACAAAATGATGGAGTGGAGCAAATCTGCAACCCAAGACATCCTGAAAGGTCACCAAGAAGTGTCTGTTGTGCTATACTGGGAGCAGAGTGCAATCCAGTATGGGCCACTCTGGCACAGAGGAGACTTGAGCAGGACTTGGGGAGACTCAATCTCTCACACCTGTGGCAGTTTCCAGACATCACAACCCTAAAACACTGAGGACAAATTGAAAGGTCAATGAAAAAGCCTATAGGACCTGTGTGAGAGAGTAGAGTGGTCTAGCTCCCTCCCCAGGGTGGCAGAGGGGGCAGAGGAGCTTGTGGCACCCATGGCAGGGGCAAGGGCAGCTGCACCCACTGTTTCTGGAACTCTAGGCCCACAGATTGTGGGCAGATAGAGTGACTGATAGTATACCCCACCGCCCCCACTGGAAGCAGAGAACTACCTTGACAAAGAGCTCAAAAGTCAAGTGAATAGCTAGGGAAATGAGCAAAAACCAGAAAAAGTATCAGACTATAGAATATTACTTTAGTGAGAAGGAGGAATAAAATATCCAAACAGAAGACAACAAATTCAAAGTTGCCTCCAAGAAAAATATGAACTGGACTCAGGCCGTGGAAAAGCTCAAAAAAGATTTTGAAAATCAAGTAAGAGAAGTAGAGCAAAAATTGGAAATAGAAATGAAAGTGATGCAAGAAAATCATGAAAAATGAGTCAAATGCTTGCTAAAGGAGACCCAAAAAATGTTGAAAAAAATATCACCTTAAAAATAGACAAACCCAAATGGCAAAAGAGATTCAATGAGGAGAAGAGTGCCCTAAAAAAGCAGAATTGGCCAGATGAAAAAGGAAGTCCAAAAATTCACTGAAGAAAAAAATTCCTTAAAGATTAGAATGGAGCAGATGGAAACTAATGACTTTATGAAAAATCAAGAAATTATGAAACAAAACCAAAAGAATGAAAAAATAGCAGTAAATGTGAAATATCTCATTGGAAAAACAACTGACCTGTCAAATAGATCCAGGAAAGACAATTTAAAAATTATTGGACTACCTGAAAGTCATGATCACAAAAAAATTATTGGGCTACCTAAAAGTCATGATCACAAAAGACAATTTCTTTCATGAAATTGTCAAGGAAAATTGCCCTGATATTCCAGAACCAGAGGGTAAAATAAATATTGAAAGAATCTACCTATTTCCTCCTCAAAGAGATCCAAAAAGAACTTCTAGGAATACTGCAACTAAATTCCAGAGTTCCCAGGTCAAGGAGAAAATATCATGAGCCGCCAGAAAGAATTGCAGAAATACAACCAGGATAACACAAGATTTAGCAGTTTCTGCAGTAATGGATTGAAAGGCTTGGAATATGATATTCTAGAGGTCAAAGGAGCTAAGATCAACACCAAGAATCACCTACTCAGTTAAACTGAGTATGATCCTTCAGGGGAAAATATGGTCATTCAATGACGTAAGGGACTTCCAAGCATTCTTGATGAAAAGATCAGAGCTGAATAGAAAATTTGACTTTCAAGCACAAGGATCAAGAGAAGCATGAAAAAGTAAACAGAAAAGAGAAATCATAATGAACTCACTAAAGTTGAATTGTTTACACTCCCTCATGGAAAGATAATGTCTATAAATCTTGAGTTATTTCTCAGTATTAGGATGGTTGGAGGGATTATATACACATAGACAGAGGGCACCAGGTGAGTTGAATAGGAAGGAATGATACCTAAAAACCGCAAAATTAAGGGAGAAAGAAGATTATATTGGGAGGAGAAATAGAATAGGGCAAATTGTCTTGCATAAAAGAGGCAAGGAAAACTTTTTCAATAGAGGGGAAAATGGGGGAGGTGAGAGGCAAAAAGTGGAGCTTGCTCTCATCACATTTGGCTTAAGGAGGGAATAACAAACATGCACAATCAATTTGCTATGAAGAATCTATCTTACACTACAGGAAAGTTAGAGAGAAGGGGATATGTGGTCTGTGCGGAAGACAATAGAAGGGAGAGCAAATGGGAGGAGAGGGTAATTAGAAGTAAACATTTTTGAGGAGGGATAGGATCAAAAGAGATAATATAATAAATGGGGGGCAGGATAGGATGGAGGGAAATATCATTAGTCTTTCCCAACATGACTTTTATGGAGGTCTTTTGCATAACTACACATATATAACCTATATTGAGTTGCTTGCCTTCTCAGCTGGGTTGGGTGGGGTGGGAGGAAGGGAGAGAAGTTGGAACTCCAAGTTTTAAAAAACAAATGTTAAAAATTGTATCGACATGCAATTGGCAAATAACATATAAAGGTAATAGGGTATAGAAATCTATCATGCCATACAAGAAAATAGGGGGGAAGGGGAAAAGAGAAGGGAGGGATATGATAAAAGGGAGGGCAGATTGGGAGAAGGGGTAATCAGAATGCATGATGTCTTGGGGTGGGCAGAGGGGAGAGATGGGGAGAAAATTTGGAACTCAAAATCTTGTGCAAATGAATGTTGAAAACTAAAAATAAATAAAGTAATTTAAAAATAAAATAATAACAACAAAAGAAAAACAACTTTGAAAGCCTTGAGAAATCAGATCAAAGTGGTAAAGAACTGTGACTTCAGCAGACTGATGAAATCTCTTGGCAGAGAACAGCGCAATGAGACATACTTTTCTTTTTCAGACATGGGAAAAGATTGACTTGTTTTGCTTCACTGTATGTACCAGTTAAAAACAAAGTTTCTTGAAGGGTGGGTACGGTGAATTAGTAGGTAATGACAAGAATGTAAAAAATTTTTAAAGCATCAATAAAACATTTTAAACTACACAAAAGAGAACACAAAGTTTAAATACAGAAAAAAAAAGAAAGTGGACATAGGTCAGTAACTAGTGATTTCTTTAGGATTACTTTTTGAGTCACAATATTACTTATGATTTGATTTTTTTTTGTAATTTCCCTCCTTACATTAGTTCATGAAATAATTCCCAGGTGCTTTCACTATTTCTTCACCTGCAAACTAGATTTCCTAAATGAGTAAATAGTTTTTTACAACCTCTTTGACCTATTCCATTTTAATAACGATTTCATCTTTACTTACTTAAAGGACTCAGACTTTGAAATCTAATCCCAAATAATCACTGAAGATTTCTGATTGTTTAATTCAATAGGGGTCATATGATGCATTGACAGCAAATTTATCAAGTAAAATGTTTAAAGACAGAAACACTATTATGATTAGATTTTTGGAAGGTTTGTCCTTGGATGCTTGTAATAGAAAAGGTTGAAAAAAATAGAATAATTAAAGAGAAGGAAATGTTAATATTGGAATTAATCATGAGATTAATCCTATGAGTTAGACAACTGAATTTAAGTAGCAAATTAAAATATTGAAGTATAACTTCTAACAAAACATGGGCTGACTTCTTTAAAAATGAAAAGGAATTTAAAAACTAAATTTTCTTTTGAAAAAAAAACAGAAATGAAAAGAAATTTGAAATAAAGGTAATATTTCCTAAAAGGGACTCATAACACCTTCATTGGTAAAGAGTGACTTTAACAAGCATATCTATTGTTTATAAATTATAACTTAGTATTCCAATTTTTTGAAAAGCTTATTCTAATAACTACTTTAAAAATAATCCTTTGTAATCATTCATGATAGTAGATAAGTTTAATAATTTTCCCACAGATATAGCAGTGACAGACATCAATTATATTTTCCAATATTTATCATAGATTATGAATTAGTGGAATTTGAATTAATAATGTAGATTTTATCTTAAAAATCTGATCATTAATCTTGTCTGTGTTTGGCTATAATTGTAACTGTAGCTACAATTGTTTAGGTTGACAAATTTATACTCCTTGGATGCTCTCATTGTCATTCACTAGTTTTCTTCAATGTAAAAGATGCAGCAGAAGATTCAAGGAATAATGCCCCTATTAATAGCTTTAAAACTTTTGAGACAGAGAATAAATAACATTTAGCCTTGTCATCTATGGAATAGTACTGCTCTGTAAATCATTTTCTTGAAAGATGATTTCAGGAACACTGTTGTAGAGTAGAGAAATAAATTCTGATATGAGTAAACCCCAGGACTTGTCCTGGGGCCATTTGGCTCCCAGGTGATGGGTTAATTAGAGAGCTTCTTAGAAGTTCCAGCACATTGTGGATGGGAGATTTCACATATATTGGAACCTAAACTTTCATTTTTTTCCTGAGAGGACTGAAGCCTTCCAGAGGACCCATAAGTGACTTGCTCAAATCACAATATTTTATGAGAAGATTAAAGTAGAGCAATTATACTCAATGTTGTACCAGGGTTTGAGACTTTAAAACAAGTGACAAGTGAAATTTTGTTGATACTTACCTGATTGCCAAAAACATAGAGAAAATGACTCCTAGGATGGAAGACCATTCCAAGTGCAAGAGAGAAATCCTTAGGGAATATGAAACTTGGAAATTTCACATGAATGTGTGGTATATAATTTTGCAGACTCCTTACATTAACAGAAATCCTTCCCTAAAAAAGACAAAATGTAATTGAATACATAAAATTACATAGTAAGAAAGATTGTTCCATCATCACCAATTTGCTCCTCCATTCAGAATCTATAACGCCTAACAATGATGCAAAAGTTATTCCAGGATCTTAAAGAATGTGTCAATAAAAGATTTATTGGGAGCCCTGCCAACCTGGAAATCCTTTGAGCATCAGTCACCCATCTTTCAAGGACAAACTTCGTAAGCATGCAAAGGCTCATCTCCAGAAAGGTGATATATTTTTCAGCTATAGTAATACCTGAATCCATGTTCTAAGTATCTGAGAAACTGACATCGGTGTGCAGGGTAAACCCATATCAAAGAAATCAAAGGTTCTGGAGAGTGTGGCTGGGCTGCTCGGACCAAGCAGTGTATTCTCCACCGTATGGATTGTCTAGAGCACACTGCCAGTCTAGTCTTCTATTCACCATGGCTTCTTCTGATATCCAGGTGAAAGAACTAGAGAAGCGTGCCTCAGGGCAGACATTTGAGCTGATACTTAGTTCTCATTCAAAAGAAGCAGTTCCAGAATTTCCCCTTTCTCCTCCAAAGAAGAAAGACCTTTCCCTGGAAGAAATTCAGGAGAAGCTAGAAGCTGCAGAAGAAAGACACAAGTCTCATGAAGCTGAAGTCTTGGAGCAGCTAGCTGAGAAGTGGGAGCATGAGAAAGAGGTGCTTCGGAATGCAATGGAAGAAAATAACATTAGTAAAATGAGGGAAGAAAAACTGATCCATAAAATGCAAGTTAACAAAGACAACCAAGAGGCACAAATGACTGCTAAGATGGAGCATTTGCGGGAGAAGGACAAGCACATGGAGGAGGGGTGGAAGAACAGAGTCCAAAGACCCTGCCGATGATTCTCCCCCTCCCAAGCATCCAAAGACTGAACTGGTCAGTGTCGCTTTTATTTTATTCCTCCTAACAAATATTCCAGAAACTGATGTAGAACTGCATAGGTAGATCCTAACTGTACAAATGTTATTTGGGGGGCAAATGGGGAGAAACTTCAAGTGTTTTATTCTTTTTCTAAAGTGTTAAAGTCTTTCTAACGTAGCTATTTTTCTTGTTGCATTTTTCTATTCCAGTATGTTTGGTGCTGGGTTAATGGCTAGTACTGTATTGGCTCTGTGAAAACATGTTTGTGAAAGGAATCTGCAGTATCCTTCTTTCTAAGTATTAGATGCTGAATATATCTGTCTGTTCACTTTTGAAACCTGACCTTTGTCCCAGACTTTCCAAATACTACTGTACTTGAAAGGTTAATAAAACTGCACATGGCAGTGAAAAAAAAAACCAAGAAATCATAGATTCTTGAATTTTTTTCATTCCTAGAACAGTTCACTCTTCTTGAGATGGTGATATGTCTAATTCGATCCACTGTTCCTTGGATTTATAATCTTCTATTGCCCACAATTTAGATTACTTATTTCTTATCTAAAAACATAATTTAAAAAATCTAGGGAATTGTACAGTTCTTCTTATTTTTGTCCCTAGTCCCTCCTAATCCTGACCCCTAGCAAAGTTAAAAAAACAAAAAACTTACTAGTACAAAAGTTAACTAAAAATCTCTACCAATGTGCCAATATAATAACTGCTTTGTAATTTAAAAAATCATGAATCTCAAATCAAAAACATATTCTGTGTTTTCTCCAGTTCATGTAGACATTTACCACTAATCAGCTCAATAACTGTTCAGCATTTAAGATTTACCCAATGCTTTACACACATTTCTTTTGATCCTCATAATGCAGTGCAGTAGGAAGTATAGATATTATCTTTATTTTGCAGATGAGGAACCTGAGGTTCAGAGTGGTTGCGATTTGCCATGGTTACAGAGCTTGGAAGTATGGAAGGTGGTATTTGAACCTTGGTATTATTAGGCAATGGACTGATAACTATGACCTTCATTAAGTATAGACACCCTTTATGAATTATGTTTGCAGGGGATATTTTTACAGCATTCTCCCCCTCTTAATTTTCATCTCTTCTTGAGAGTCTGGACTCTGGTTCCTCATGATAATTCTAGTAATAGGAGTTATTTTTGAAGTGTTAAAAACAGAAAGGACCTCACTGCAGAAAAGTGAATTCCATTGCAGGGGCAATGAGTATTTGCCAGGGATGCTTTAAATTGAAGATATATTTGAATTAGGAATTGAACTAGATTAGGAATTGAATTTACAAATCTATGATTCTTTGGTGCTATGACTCTAGACAAGGGCTATGTAAGGTTATTTTTCCCTCTCACTTAATTCCTATATCCTCCTGATATTCTGGGCTATTCTGCCCTGTAACTCTAGTAATGTCAGTTATTTTAGAACTGCTAAAAAAGGAAAGGGTTTTATTGAGGATAATGAATTCTAAGAAAGGTGAAGTAAGTGTTTTCTGAGGATGTTTAAACTGAAGTAATAATGGGTCAGGGGTCAGATTAGATGACTTTTTCAGTCCCTTCCAAATCTATAATTCATTGATGCTATGTGATTCCAGGCAGGGACTATCCAAAAATACTTTGTACTGGACTATTTATCTGAAACCATTTTGTCATTGCAAGTACTACTATGTGATGCTGTTATCAACTTCAAATTAGACATTTGTATTTCCATTGTATTTGACTGGCAATGAAACCACCTTCAAGTGAACATACCTGTGTTTTCATAAGATAAATTGCCGTTCTTTGTTCAGGGTCAATAAGAAATGACACAATTCTGTTACTGATAATTTTTTTAGCTTTTTTAATTTTGGGAAAACAAGGCCTCCAAATAAGAAATGGATCATCACTATAGAAACAAGTGGATGCCTACAAAAAAAAGAAAACAAAAAAATTAGAGATACACTTCATTCAAGACACCCTTTGGTTTTCACTAAACATAAGAGCCTATGAGATTTTGTGTTCTTGTGTCTTGATTTGGTTTTTAAGCCATGCTGCTGTCAAGTTCAACTAGGTCATTCTTGATGAATAACTTGAAGTTCATTTCTATGTCTGCTCATTTATAAAATTCGGAAGATTACTTGAAGTGCATTCATTAGTAAATCTGGAATGACTAGGATAGTTACATTTTCCATTTGAGAGACTGCCATTTTAAAAAATTATGATAATTTTTCAATAATCATCGCACAAACATATTTCTTACCTTCTTTTAATGTATATTTACCTGGCTCAAGGTCTTGTTTTTGTCAAAAGTGATAGCAATAAAATCATCTAAAAATCACAGATTATAAAAGGTATAAGCATTATTGTCATTTCCATACAAATGTCAAGCAGTTAATGAAATTGCATTTTAAAGCTATAAACTTGTCTTTCAATAATTAATGAATAACTTTTAAGATAATCAATTTTGGAGAACAGTATTACCTCAATCGATAATATATCATGCTATTTTATTCTTAATTTTGTTTAAGTTATAATGCCCATTCAAATACATTTAAGTAAAATTTACCTTCAAAGATTTCTCTGTGAGCTAAACATCTTTCATGATACCACAGTTTTGCTCGCACATAATCTTCCTATTAAAAACAGAAAGACATTGTGTAGCACTTCCATGTAGATGTGCAATGTTACAAACAGAATCACAGAAAGTCTCAAAATATTGCTCAATAATAGAATAATTGAGAGTAGAAAGAAAATACACACAGAAAAGAGTAAGTCACACAAACCAGAAAAGATGAAACAGAAAGCTAACAAATGAATACTGGAGGGAAAAGGGAGAAAATGAATAAATTAGTGAAAAAATTAATAGGAAAAGTGTAGGAAAATACAGATCTATCAAACATTTTCCCAGGGAAACATTCCATGACTTACTGAAGGCAGTAAAAATGTGCATTTTTGTCCTTTAATTTAAATGGTTGGTACTTCTTCCCACATTAGTCAAATTTTGGGGGATCCCAAGTCCGTTTAATTTTCGAATTAATCATGATTTCCATGGAAAGCTCTCCCAGGACAATATGTGATATAATTCCTTTTTTTGGTTCTCCTCCATGAAGCTATTCTTGTGCTTTTATAATTCTTTAAAATTTGTAAGAGAAATTTCTTAACACAACCCTGTGATGTAGCTAGTACAAATATTTCTATTTTAGAGATGACAGAATTGTCTCTGAGATATCAAGTAACTTGCCCACGATCACTCAAGCTAATAAATGTCAGAGATAAAATTTAAATGCAGGTCTCCAAATTCCAGTTCCTATGCTCTTTTCACTGTCATGCTTCCCTGATGCCCTCAAGAGAAAGTAATCATACTTCCTCTGAATCCCCACAGCAATTTGTATTTTTCTTAATACACAAGACATAGATCATTGCCCTCTATAGTTTAACATCTGTAACATCTTGGAGTTCTAAACTTGAACTTGGAAGATCTGAGTTCAAATGTCAACTCCATCATGTGCCGGATATGTGACCATGGGCAAAGAACTTAAACTCCATGAGACTCAGTTCCTCATAAATTAAATCAGTCCTGATATTTTCCAAGCATAAATAAGAGTGTTGTTGTGATGAGAGAATAAGAACAAGTGGGTAAACATATTGTTTAAAGTTAAACCCCCCACATCTGGGATTACACTGGTATAGAGAACCTCAGGAAGGAAACTCCCCTCTTCAAATGTACATTGGTAATTTTGCAACTTTGGGGTTGCAGAAAGACATCCAGGGGAATTGAGTGATTAAAAATGATATCGCCGGGTCCAAAGCTAGAGCGACGCCGCCGGGATTTTTGTCTCTCTCCCCCTCTCTCCTTTTCCCTCGTCCCCTCTCCTTCTCCCCTGGTCAGCAAGCCCTGCTCACCTCCCTTTCCCCCAATCCCCCTCCCCGCCAAGCCCAAGCCCACCGAGTTCTTGCGGTCCTTCTTGCGGGTGGTCCGACATTCTTCTCCGCTGCCTCCCAGGGAGACAGCACCTGAATAGGAGGCGCCAAGGCACCTGTGGAACCTTCTTAAGACCAATGTTGTGTGAAGGTTCAAATTCAACTGACAGCATGAATTTTCAGAACTTGTTGTAGATATCAGAGAGACAGAAATGTCTCCAGAACTATGGGAGTACAAAAAAGGACCTAGTGAAACAGAGCAAGGGGTGGAGGCCTCCAGAGGAAGGTGTCCTGGAAATGATAACGGAGGAGGAAAAAGAAATACTAAAACCTCAATCTGTGGTAGCACCACCATGTAAACGTAGTATTCATTGTAAATGCTAGTAAATCAAATACTGGAGGACAAATAATGTATTTGACTGGAGTAGTTGACAAAAAAAAAAACAACAAAACTTGAAAAATGATCCTTAGATACAAATCAGGAAGAACGGGACAAAGGTAAAACTGTAGAAGTGGGCTGTGCCTACTTTGAGACAGAAAAGAAAAACTTCACCATCCTAGATGCCCTCCAACTCAAGAATTTTATCCCCAAACATGATTGGTGGTGCTCCTCAAGCTAACCTGGTGATTCCATCCAGAAAGGAGAATTTGAAACTGGATTTGAAAAAGGAGTACAGAAAAGAGAACATGCCATGTTGGCAAAAACAGCAGGTGTAGAACACTTAATAGTGATTATTAATAAGATGGTTGACCCAATGGTAAATTGGAGCAGTGAAAGATATGAAGAATGTAATGAAAAGATGGTGCCATTTTTGAAAAAAAGTTGGCTTCAATCTCTAAAAGGAGGTATACTTCATGTCCTGCTCAGGATTGACTGGTGCAAACCTTAAAGAGCAATCAGATTTGTGTGCTTGGTATAATGGGTTACCATTTATTCCATATCTATGTATTTGCCAGATTTCAGCAGATCAGTTGATGGACCAATCAGGTTGCCCATTTTGTATAAATACAAGGATAT
Organism: Potorous gilbertii; assembly: GCA_028658325.1. Lineage (NCBI taxonomy): Eukaryota > Metazoa > Chordata > Mammalia > Diprotodontia > Potoroidae > Potorous > Potorous gilbertii. The sequence continues at coordinate 35,776,570 of CM053774.1, read as the reverse complement.
GGGCACTGTAGTCCTGGGAAAGCTGGAATCAGACTCTGTTTGTAAAGGACAGCAGCTTGTGATGATGCCAAATAAGCATAACGTGGAAGTTCTTGGAATCGTTTCTGATGATGGAGAAACTGATTTGGTAGCCCAAGGTAAAAGCCTCAAGAGTAGACTGAAGAGAATTAAGGAAGAAGAAATTCTTCCAGAATTCATACTTTGTGATCCTAATGCTCTTTGCCATTTTGGATGCACATTTGATGCCCAGACAGTGATCAATGAGTACAAATCATCATCTGCCCAGATTATAATGTGGTGCTGCACATACATATCTATATCAAAGAATTCAAGATAACAGCCTTAATCTACTTGGTAGACAAAAAATCAGGAGAAAAAAAATTAAGACATAATCACATTTAGTCAAAGATCAAGTATGCATTGCCTGTATAGGGACAGAAGAAACCATCTGCCTTGAAACCTACAAAGATTTCCCTCAAATGGACTGTTTTATCTTAAGAGGTGAGAGAAGACTTTTGCAATTGGAAAAGTTCTGAAAATAGTTCCAAAAGAGGACAAAGCAATTTTCTTGATGACCCTGCACAATACTGTGACTGACTCTGCAAAAGTGTACTTCACACCTCCTTCTCTTATTTTTTTGCTTATTAATAAGCTCCCCATTTTTTGCAAAGACAAATTTAACAAAAAAAGTCCACATTGTGTCAGTTTTCTTATATTGAGAACTCTGCTATACCACTGTTGAATTTCCCCCAAAATTTTTTTTTCTCCTCTCAAATTCTGCTTCCTTGGACAGATTCAGTAATAGCTTTGTAAATGATGTGGACATAATTGCTTACAATAATGAAAACCTAAAGGAATTTTTTTTATTTTAAATTTTCCTCTTAAGCATATTTACATATCCTTTATCCAAGCAAATCATTCAGAATGTGTGAATGTGTGTGCATATGTTGCAAAAGCAATTATCATGCTAATAAAATAATCCATTTGAAAAAAAGAAGACGTGCATTCTGGAGGAGCAATGTCAAAAATAGGATTGGGGAAAACAATTTTCAAGTCTAACACAATTTAGGAGATTATCAGTAAGTCACTAGGGTAAGAGTGGAAAGCCGTCCAAGGAAGGCCATGCCGCAGCACCTTTAGGGGAGGAGGAATCATCACTGCTGAATCATCATCAGTGGATTCTGGAGTTCTCAGCCCACAGACCGTAAGGGAGTCATAAGGATGTTCCAGGGGATCTTTTGTTGGCACTGGGTGCAGGACTGAGTTACATTGCTCATACTCTCTTGTGGGTGTCAGTTCCAGGGTGAGGGGGAGCACTGGCAGAAGTAGGGACTCTGGTTTGATGGTGGAAAAAATGCTTGTGGTGACTCACAGACGAGAGCATAGGCCAGAAGAGCATTGATCACACCTCTCCTTAGATCACGACACCTTGGAAAAACTGAAAACTTACAGATCCCCAGAATTAGCTGAGAACAAAAGAAAGAACGGTCTGAAGCTTAGGATAGTGCCCCCCTCCTTTCCTGGAGCAGAGCCTAACATTAACAAAACAAAAAGTTGAAAGTCAAAAAACAGGCTGGAAAAGTGAGCAAACATACGAAAAACCAATTTGACCATAGAAAGTTACAATGGTGACAAAAAGATCAAAACACAAACTCAGAAGAGGACAACAATGTCAAAATGGCTACATGGAGAAAAATGTGAGTTGGTCCGAGTTCCAAAGAGAGAATTCCTGGAAGAGGTAAAAAAGGATTTTAAAAATCAAGAAAGTGGGAAGAAAAATTGGGAAAAGAAATGAAAGCAATTCAAGAAAATCCCATAAAAAGTCAACAGCTAGGTAAATAAGAGACATAAAAAAATTACTCAAGAAAGTAACACCTTAAAAAAATAGGCCAGGGAAGCTAGGTGGTATAGCGGATAGAGCATTGGCCCTGGCGTCAGGATGATCTGACTTCAAATCCAGCATCAAGCATTTGACACTTACTAGCTGTGTAACCATGGGCAAGTCACTTAACCCCAATTGCCTCAGAAAAAAAAAATAAGCCAAATGGTTAAAAGAGTCACAAAAATTCACTGAGGAGAACACCTTACAGAGCAGAGTTAGTCAAATGGAAAAAGATGTACTGAACAAAAAAAGATTCACTGAAAAAAAGAATTCTTTAAAAAGTAAAATTGGCCAAATGGAAAAGTACAACACCTCAATGAAGAAAAGAATTTAAATGTTAGAGTTGTAGAAGTGGAAGCTAGCAACTCCATGAGACAGAAAGAACAATAAGACAAATAAAAGAATAAAAAAAAAGTGCAAATGACTGACCTGGAAAATAGATTGAGAAAAAAATTAATAATTATTTTGTTTTACTGGAAAATGATGATTTTTTTAAAAAGAGCCCAGATGTCATAATTCAGGAAATTTTCAAGGAAAACTGCCCTGACATCCTAGAACCAAGAGACAGACTATATGAAGGGCAGTTAGGTGGCACAGTATATAGAGTACTAGGCCTGAAATGAGGAAGACTCCTCTTTCTGAGTTCAAATCTGGCCTCAGACACTTATTAACTTCATGATCCTGAGCAAGTCACTTAGCCTTTTTTGCCTCAGTATTCCATCTTTAAAATGAGTTGGAGAAGGAAATAGCAAACCACTCCAGTATCTTTGCCAAGAAAACTCCAAATGGGCCACGGAAAGTCAGATTTGACTGAAATATCTCAAGAACAACAAGAAATAGACTGATCAATTAATGAAATTGAAGGTACATAATACACAGTAGTAAATGACCATAGTGTTCTAGTGTTTGATAAACACAGACATCCTAGCTTTGGGGACAAAAACTCACTATTTCAAAAACTTCTGTGAAAACTGGAAAGCAGTTTGCAAGAAACTAGGTAGAGAACAACATCTCCTACCATATATTAAACTAAGGCCAAAATGGAAATACGATTTAGACATAAAGGGTGGTACTATATACAAATTAGAGGAACATGGAATAATTTACCTGTCATATCCATGAATAAGGGAAGAATTTATGATTTTAAAAAAGAGATAGAGAGCATTATAGGTTATAATATGGACACTTTTGATTATACTGAATTAAAAAGTTTTCGCATAAACAAAAGCAAGGCATCCAAGATTCCAAGATGAGAAGGAAAGCAGAAAACTGGAAAAACATTGTGCAGTAAGTTTCTCTGATGATATGTGTATATGTACATGTATGTGAGTGTGTGTGTGTGTGTGTGTGCACATGGGGAGAGAGAGAGAGATCTGAGTCAAATTTTTAAGAATACAAGTCATTCCCCAAATGATAAATGTTCAAAGGAAATGAACAGAGAATTTTCAGACAAAGAAATAAAAGCTACCTATAGTTATATGAAAAGGGGCTCTAAATCACTGTTGACCCAGTTATAGCACTGCTATTCCAAAGAAAGTTTTTAAAAAATGAATCTATATATAAAAAAATTCACAGCAGTTCTTTTTGTGGTGGCAATTGGAAATATAATAATCTCAGACAACTCCAAGAGATTGATGATGAAAATTAATTTCCATCTCTAAAGAAAGAACTGATGGGAGCATAGACCAGCATGATGAGTGCAGCCCAGTGTGGAGCATCAGGCATAAGACCCAGAACAAGATTCAGGGCACCACTCTCAGCAGTTCCCAGATTCTTCAACCCCAAAACACCACAGACCGCTTCAAAGGTGAGTGGAAGGGCTCCAGCAGCTGCCATTTTCAAAGCCCTCCACCTACAGCCCCTGTGAGAATTGAAAGGGCTGATCTAATCTCAGTCCTGGGAAACTTCTGCCTAAAGCCCCTGGGGAATTGAGCCACAGATCTGATTCTCAGCCCTGAGCTCCACCCAGGAGTGAAGAAGAGCACTGGCAGTGGAGCTGGTGGAGGCTCTGGAGAGAGAATTCAACTGCAGATTGTGGGTAGAAAAATTTTGGTTACTCCCAGACCAGTGCACAGATCAGGAGAGGAGTAATGCCTCTCCCTTGATGGTGGCACCTTGGAGGAACTGAGAACATACAGGTTCCCCAGAATATACCCTCCTCTTAACAAAGGTCTCAAAAGTCAAGCAACTGGCTGGGAAAATGCCCAAAAGAGGGAGAAAAAGTAAGACTATAGAAGGTTACTTTCTTGATGAACAGGCATTTTGTTCCATCCTTTCAGATGAGGAAGAACAAAGGATAAAATCAGAGGAAGTCTAGGCTTCTGCATCTAAATTCTCCAAAATAAATATGCAATGGTCTCAGGCTATGGAAGAGTTCAAAAAGGATTTTGAAAATCAGGTAAGAGAGGTGGAGGAAAAATTGGGAAGAGAAATAAGAGTGATGCAAGAAAATCATGAAAAGTGAGTTGACATTTTGCTAAAGGAGACCCAAAAAATGTTGAAGTAAATAGCACCTTTAAAAATAGACTAACTCAACTGAAAAAAGAGTTCTAAAAAGCAAATGAGAAGAGGAATGCTTTAAAAAGCAGAATTAGCCAAATGGAAAAGCCAAATTTCAAAAGCTTACTGAAAAAATAGTTCTTTAAAAAATTAGAATGGAGGGGGGCAGAGTCATGATGGCAAACTGGAAAGACACACTTACACAGGCTCCTCCCCACAGCCCATAAAATACCTGTAGAGAGGGACTCTCAAAAAATTTTGGAGCAGCAGAAATGGAGAACAACAGAGTGGAGGAGATTTCCAGTCCATAGTGACCCAAAAGGCCCACGGAAAGGTCAGTTGCACCAGACGCAGAGCCGAGCATGGAGCCCAGCCCAGCCTTGGCCCAGCAGCTCAGAGCATCATGACTCTGGGGGGATGACACCTCGGGGGTGGAATCTCCAGTTGCAGCAGCAGGTCATCGGACCCTTCAATCCACAGGCACCAAAGGTCAGTGGCAGGGTTTTATCAGCTGGCCAGGAAGGGAGAAGGGCCTTCCCATAGCTCCAGCAGCAGGCAGAAGCTACAGAGCCTGCACAGTAGCTCAGACAGAAGCTCCATTGTTGGAGCATAAAAATCCCTGGGGGCATTGAAGAGCTGAGTCTTACCTCAGCCCTGTGTGGAGGCCCTGGCCCAGCTGGTCTTTGTCTCAAATTGAATGGTGGCCCTGCCCATCCAGCTTATCTGAACATCAGACCCCAGTACTGACTTAGCAAAACTGGAGGACAGGTGACTGTGGAGAGGTAACTGCTAAAATTCTGGGCATAAAAATCCCTCTCTGCATCCAAACCAGTACATGCTTGATTGTGCCACCTTGGAGGAACTGAGATCTCACAGATTCCAAGAGGATACTCTACTCTTGACAAAGGACCCAAAACTCAAGTAACTGGTTGGGAAAATGCCCAGAAAAGGGAAAAAAAAATAAGACCATAGAAAATTACTTTCTTGGTGAACAGATGATTCCGTCCTTCCTCTTTTTGACGAGGAAGAAAAATGCTGACCATCAGGGAAAGAAATAGAAGTCAAGGTCTCTGTATCCCAAACATTCAAAATAGATATCCAATGGGATAAGGCCATGGAAGAGCTCAAAAAAGGATTTTGAAAATCAAGTTAGACAGGTGGAGGAAAAACTGGGAAGAGAAATGAGAGAGATGCAAGAAAAGCAGGAAAAATGGGTCAATATCTTAATATAGGAGACCCAAAAAAATGCTGAAGAAAATAACACCTTGAAAAATAGGCTAACTCAATTGGCAAAAAAGGTTCAAAAAGCCAATGAGGAGAAGAATGCTTTCAAAAGCAAAATTAGCCAAGTGGAAAAAGAAGTGCAAAAGCTCACTGAAGA
>CM053774.1:35708146-35770308 GCA_028658325.1 Potorous gilbertii | reverse complement strand
CAAATGGGGAGAAAATTTGGAACACAAAATTTTGTGAAAATGAATGTAAAAAGTTAAATTAATAAATTTATATTAAAAAAAAAGGAACTAGGACTAAAACCAAGTATCACCTATCCAGCAAAACTGAGTTTAATACTTCAGGGAAAAAACTGTTCGTTAAATGAAATGGAGGACTTTCAAGCATTCTTGATGAAAAGGCCAGAGCTGAAAAGAAAATTTGACTTTGAAACACAAGAATGAGAAGAAGCATGAAAAGGTAAACAGTAAAGAAAAGTCATAAGGGACTTACTAAAGTTGTACTGTTTACATTCCTACATGGAAAGACAATGTTTGTACCTCTTGAAACTTTTCAATATCTGGGTAGTTGGTGGAATTACACACACACAAACACACACACACACACACACAGAAAAAGAGAGAGAGAGAGAGAGAAAGAGAGAGAGAGAGAGAGAGTGAGAGACAGATAGACAGAGAGACAAAGAGCAGAGAGTGAATTGAATAGGATGGGATCTTATCTTAAAAAAATGAAATTAAGTTGTGAGAGAGAAATATATTGGGAGAAGAAAGGGAGAAATGGAATGGGGCACATTATCTCTCATAAAAGAGGGAAGCAAAAGTCTTTTCAGTGGAGGGAAAAAGAGGGGAGGCGAGAGAAAAACATGCAGCTTACTCTCATCACATTTGACTAAAGGAAGGAATAAAATGTATACTCATTTTTGTATGAAAACCTATCTTACAATAAAGGAAAGTGGGGGAGAAGGGGATCAGCAGGATGGGGAGGGATGATGGAAGGGAGGGCAGTGGGAGGAGATAGCAATTAGAAGTCAACACTCTTGGGGAGGGACAGGATCCAAAGAGAACAGAAGCAATGAGGGGCAGGATAGGATGGAGGGAAATATAGTTAGTCTTACACAATACGACTGTTATGGAAGTCATTTGCAAACCTACACAGGTATGGACTATATTGAATTGCTTGCTTCCTAAAGGGAATGGGTGGGGAGGGAGGGATGAAGAGAAATTGGAACTCAAAGTTTTAGGAGCAACTGTTGAGTATTGTTCTTACTACTAGGAAATAAGAAATACAGGTAATGGGGTATAGAAATTTATGTGGCCCTACAGGACAAAAGAGAAGCTGGGGACAAGGGAAAGGAGGGATGTTAGAAGAGAGGGAAGATCGGTGATAGGGGAAATTAGAGTGCTAGGCATTTCGGGGTGGGGGAGGGGAGAAATGGAGAGAATTTGGAACCCAAAGTTTTTTTAGAATGAATTTTAAAAGTTAAATAAGTTAAAAAAAATTAGAATGTAGTGGATGGAAACTAATAATGTCATGAGAAACAAGGAAATCACAAAACAAAACCAAAAGAATGAAAAAATACAACATAACCTGAAATATCTCATTGGAAAAACAACTGACCTAGAAAATAGATCCAGGAGAGACAATTTAAAAAGTATAGTACTACCTGAAAGCCATGATCGAAAAAAAAAGAGCCTAGACATCATCTTTCATGAAATTATCAAGGAAAACTGCTCTGATATTCTAGAATCAGAGGGCAAAATAAATATTGAAAGAATCCACAGATCATCTCCTGAAAGAGTTCCAAAAAGGGAAACTTGTAGGAATGTTGTAGACAAATTCCAGAGTTCCCAGTTCAAGGACAAAATATTGCAAGTAGCCAGAAGGAAAAAGTTTGAGTACTGTGGAAATACAGTCAGGGTAACACAGGATCTGGCAGCTTCTACATTAAGGGATCAAAGTGCTTGAAATAGGATATTCCAGAAGTCAAAGGAACTTGGATTAAAACCAAGAATCACCTACCCAGCAAAACTGAGTATTATACTTCAGGGGAAAAAAAGGATCATTCCGTGACATGGAGGACTTTCAAGCATTCTTGATGAAAAGACCAGAGCTGAACAGAAAATCTGATTTTCAAGAACAAGAATCAAGAGAATCATGAAAAGGTAAACAGAAGAGAATACATGAAGAACTTTATAAAGTTGAACTGTTCGCATTTTTGCATTTCTATGTGAAAAGATAATGTTTGTAACTCAAGACTTTTTCAGTACTTGGCTATTTGGAGGGATTATTGAAACACACATGCAGGCAGTGAACACAGGTGAGTTGAATAACAAGGGATGACGCCTAAAAAAATAAAATAAAATTGAGGGGTGAGAGAGGAATATATTGGAAGGAGAAAGGGAGAAATTGATTGGGGTAAATTATCATGCATCAAGGAGGCAAGAAAATCTTCTTCAGTAGAGGAGAAAAGGGAAGATGTGAGAGGGAAAAAGGGAATCTTACTCTCTTCACATTTGGCTTGAGGGAATGACACCCTCACTCAGTAGATCTTCTACCACCTTCCCCATTCTCAATGACATTGACAAATATGGAAAATTGATTCAATAATTATTAACCTAAAGTATTAGATAATTGTTCATATACATGTATATGTATATATATGCACATACATATGTTTATATGCATGCACACAAATATATATATATGTTGCAAAATATATCTGTGTGTTACTAAAAGAGAGCAATAGTATAGTGAAAACACCAGATAGAGTCGAAACAATTTAAGGGAACATATTAAAGGAGGGCATTAAGTTCTGGTTCTAACATTTAACAAATATGTGACCTTGGTCAAGTGTCCTTATCTTTCTGAGCCTCCATTTCCTTATCTGTAAAGTGATGATGGCAATCTCTATATCACCTTAGACTACAAGACATTATGAATAAATTATTTCATAAATTATTGAATGCTCTTAAAACATGAGCTATATTTTATCACAGTACATAACTGGTTTCACAATGGTACTAAAGAGAGGACACAGCAGCTTTTTCCTGGATCTTTGTTCTGTACCTTGTACTAGCCTAAGTGAGGTTAAAATGACATGTAGAACATATGGCTCTTCTTTCAGGATCATTTGTGCATAGAATAGCAGCCTATGGCATGTGAGATAATCAATACACTTCATTTCTTTCTTTTAATGTCTTTGCACAAGTCTAAAGGATGAGATTTAGATTTGTGGCATAAAGGCATTTCCCACCCCAAAATTCATTGATGCACAGAGAATATAAGTGCACAACTTTCTTCCCACCAAAGATAACCTTGCTGAAAGCAAAAATAGAAAGCTTATAAAATCTAATTTGGAAAATGTCTACTGTTCAAGTTGTTTTAACAATCGTCCAAGTTTCTCCTGGGAACAAAGCTTCAATTGAATTCTTTATTTTTTCTGTGTAGTAACAGGGTAACAGACTGTTTTATAGGAATTCTATGTTGAAAGAAAATCTAAATCTACTGCATTTATTTCCTCATTAAATATTTCTTCTGAACCTTTTGCTACCTGGTTTCTATCCCTTGATTGATAGCAGTTTCCCAAAGATCATAATTCTTAGAATTAGAGACAATTGAGTAGAAACTGACATGTTATCCCACTCCAAATCCTTCACTTTATAGGTAATAAAGTGCAGACACAAAGAGGACAAATGGTTTGACTATGATACATACACATCTAGCTAGTGCCAGAGCTGGGACTACATCTCAGGTGTCCTGACTCCTAGTTATTGCTGACTTCTTCACCACGTTCAATGACCTTACTCCTGCTTTCTTGCTCACTGATCTCTCTACAATATTTGACACTATGAACCCTTCTGCAATTCTCATACCCTGACTTCTCTGGAAGCACTGGAAGCTCTATGTAGCAACCAGCCTAATATTCCTGAATCATAGTTTATATGATGTAGTTTTTCTGTTTAACAAATAAAGGTTCTCCGCAGTTTGTCAAAACATGATTCCCTCTATAATCTGGCCATACCTCATCTACCCAACTGGTGTGTCAGAAGCCTGATTGTTTTCTCAACATTTCCTAAACTCACGGTATTTATTCTTGCTTCTATTCATATAATTCCTATAACTGGAATGTTAACAATTTATCTTCTTGATAGTGTTACTGCCTTTTTTTAGTCATGTCTGACTCTTTGTGACCTCATTTGAGGTTTTCTTGGCAAAGATAATGGAATGGCTTACCATTTCCTTCTCCAGCTCATTTTACTGATGAAAATTTGAGGTAAACAGAATTAAGTGACTTGTCCATGGTCTCATAGCTAAAAAGTGTCTGAGACCTGATCTGAACTCAGGAGATGAGATTTTCTGACTCCAGGCCCAGCACTCTGTACCACATGGCTGTCCTCCAACATGCCTACTACCAATCTAAATCTTACCAATAGATTAGGACCCTTCCTTAAGTAGCACACCATCCACAGTTTGTCCTAGTGTTCTCTAGAGTTACTGATCTCTTTCCTTTCAGACTATCTACTGCAATGGATATGATTCTAATTTTTTCTCTTCTTATAATCATATATGTTAAAAAAAATCCATCCTTAGCACCCATGTTTCCCTCCTTTGACTAGTCTGCAATTCCCATGCTATTAGTTTATACTCTTACCCTTTCAAAACCGCAAAAGTTTGCTCTTGAAAACTAGAAGGAAAAAAGGAGAAAAAATTATTGTTTTCAAATGAAAGAATATTACAAGAAATTACCTAAAGTTGTAACAGGGAGATATATTCTTTTTCTGTCTCAAGGTGATATTTCTCAGGCCCTGAAGTTAACTTCTGGGTTATCTCCCTAACTCCCCTTGGCTCATCTCTCTCACTCTGGCTAGTCCTGTGAGATCCATTAATAAATTATTAAAAGTACATACCTAGGCATCTTTTACCTCTTCCTATCTCCTCTTCCTTCCCACTACTCAATGTTGCCCTTGTTCCCTCAATCCATGTATATGCCACATTTTCCTGATTTTTATCCTATTTTCTACACCCCTGAAGTTAGTAGGTTTCCTATTCCTTTCATAGAGCTTACTTTCCCAAAACAAGTGTTCATGTATGGTTGTGAGTAATAACTGAATAGAAATACTAAAATCATCACAAAATTTCAGATCTGAGACTTCAATTAACATCTGACTCAAGCAGAATACCACTGAGAATCCTTTCTACAATAGCCAAGGGTCATCTGTCCTAGAAAGGAAAACTTGCTTTATCAATACCCCAATATCCCAATATTCCCCAAGCAGGCACTGTTGAAGATTCTAATTCTTAGGAAGAGTCAAAATGTAATCAAAATTGCTTTCCCCTTACCCTCATGCTCTCCCCATCCCTGTGCACTCTTCTCATTCTGTCCTCTGGGACCACACAGAACCAGTTTAAGTCCCATAACAGTCTTTCAAACACTTTACTCTAAAGATCCTCTTTACCCCAAAATTTCCCATCCTCAAGTCAAATATCTATAAAATATCAAATATCTATATTCAGCTAATCCTTCTATGAAATGGTCTTCATTTTTCTCTGACTCTTTATCTTGCCCTTGGTGGTTCTCAATTTATTTTCTTGTATTATTTTCATAGTATAGTAAAGTACAATTCCATTCTCAACAATGGAAATGTTTCATGTGTCCTCTTAATTTTTTTTTTCTGAAAGAGTGAGAACCAGTTCTGTTCTACAAAATACCACAAACAGTATGTCAAATATATATTGGCTTGATGCTGGGGAAATATTTAAGATCAATGGCTACAAAATTGAAGCACATACCCCTAAGTGTTTCTTTGGATATCGAAGATCTTCACTTACAAAAAGACCCAATGAGGTGAGAAGTATTAAATGATGGTTTGTTAAAACGACATCCACAAAAGAAAAATCCATGCAGTCTAAAAGAGGAAAAAACAGTAGATTCATCGAAAATTCACTTATTAATGAACAGTATGCTTTTAGTCTTTGGGGTTTGGTGTCAGAGGATCTGAATTTAAATCCTGACTTTGCTGTTTATTAGCTGTGTGACCCTGAATAAATCAGCTAACCTGCCAAGGTTCTGATCTCTTAAATGAGAATGTTGAACTAAATGGTATGTATGTCCCTTAAAACTATAAATTCTGGATCCGTAATATCCTGAATAATTATTGGCTCTAAGAGGATCCTGTTATCATTGTGCCTATGAGAAAAGGTAATTTGGGGTAACTGTTCTCTAAAGATGTTAGCACAGTGCAATCCTGGGGATCAAATTCTAATTCTACCACTAATTTACTATTGAGCATTCAAGGATAACAATATATCTGATCTTGTATTTATTTCTTCATGAAATTTAGGGTCAATAAGCTGGTCAGAGATGCTATGTGACTTCATAAATGCATGAGACCCCATTCCCTTTGTAACTTAGGATCATAGAATTTAGAAGTAAGACACCTCAGAGAACATCTAATTTAATTCCCTCATTTTACATATGGGGAAACTGAGGCCAGAGAGAGGAAGGGTCTTGCTCAGGTTTATCTCAAAGGATGGGCATAAAAGAAATGCTTCCTAAAGACTTGGTCAGAAAAAAATTCACCTTCTGATAATACAGAGCAAATATTATCTGTCAAATTATACCATGAAGTACCACTGTCATCCCAAAATCCAGAAATGGTCAAGCCTAGGTAAACACCTAGAAAAAAAGACAACAAAAAAGACAAAGATTTAAATAAGGCAAACATTTAAAAGAAATGTCATATTAATTAGCTCTGAATTGATTTTAGACAATTTTATAGTGTCAGATCACTAGGAAGAATTTCTCTGAACTACAAATGGACCTTTCCATGGGGGAAAAGCAAAAAAAAATCTTTCAGCTTTCCTAATCAGTTCATTTTATAGACATATCTGATTGCCTTCTGATATAGACTGACTCTGGGACAATATAATCATTGTTCACATTGCTAAATTGCTTTACAGTTTACAAAGTGCTTCCCTCACAATGACACTCAATACAATAAGATAGGCAAATATTGTTATATAGCCTTCATAGGTGAAGAAATTGACTGCAAAAATTAAGTGAACTACTAATAGTCACCAAACTGGAAAGGAGATGAGCTAAGACTACCATGAGAAAAGCACTATGTTTAGGTGTCAGTCATATTCAATATTTCAATGGATATTTGATCTCACTGAGGTAAATATACTTTCCATTGGTGCAGCTTGCAATCCATTCTGTATTCTCCACTTGATTTTTTCTTTTCTTTTTCCTGTACTTTCTCAGAGATCTCTCACAAAAGAATGGGGAAAGATAGATGACTTTGTACAACATCTTAAGAAAGTCATTTACATTGGGAACCTTCACTTGCTTTCTTCTCAATCTTTTAAACCATTAGCAAATTGGATTCTGAACTTGTAATTCAGGTGAAACTTCTATCTCTGCACTTGCCACAGATCTCTTAACTGCCAAATAACAACGTTTTCTTAATCATGATCCTTTCTAACCTCTCTGCAGTATTTGACACAGTTGATCCCCTTCTCCTGAATATTATTTCCACTTAAAGTTGTTATAATACTATTCTTCTGGTTCTCCCCTTGTATGTCTGACCACTTGTCAATTTTCTTTGTTTTTTCATCCATGTCCCTAACACAGAGCACTATTTACACTGAAGAATATTCAAATTTAAAAGCATAAACTTACCATCAAAAGTGTTATCACATATGATACCAAGAATTACCACATCATTAGCACAGGGGCATTTTGATATCCTAATATTTTTCACATGTGGAATCATCTCAGTAAATTTTGTGTAACTTACTGGATTTCCAAGGTGCCATTGAAGAATAGGTTCTATGGAATAATAAAATTTCATATTAAAATTTATACTTGTGTTTCTATAAAGGTAATATTTCATCATCTACTTTTAAAAGATTTTTGCTATGCATTTTAAAATTTTATTTTCAATATAATTTATTTATTTTTAGTTTTCAACATTCATTTCCATAAGATTTTGAGTTTTAAATTTTCTCTGCCTCCCTCTCCTCCCTGTTCCTCAAGACAGCATGCAATCTGATATATGTTCTACAGATGCATTCATATTAAACAAATTTTCACATTACTCATGTTAGAAAGAAGAATTAGAACCAATGGGAGGAACCATGAGAAAGAAACAAAACAAAACAGTAAAAGAAAAAGAGTGCAAATAATATGCTTCCATCTACATTCAGAATCCAATGGTATTTCTCTGAATGTGGATAGCATTTTCCATCATGTGTTTTCAGGAGTTGTCTTAGATCCTTGCATTGTTGAAAAGATCTAAGGCTATCAAAGTCAGTCATCACATAATGTGGCTGTTACTGTGCACTGTATTCTGGTTCTGCTCATTTCACTCAGCATCAGTTCAAATTAAGTCTTTCCAGGTTTTTCTGAAGTCTGTTTGCTCATTGTTTTTTTTTTTACAGCACAAGAGTATTCCATTACATTCATATACCACAACTCATTCAGTCATTCCCCAATTGATGGGCATCTCCCAAATTTCAAGTTCTTGGCCACCACAAAAAGAGAAGCTATAAATAGTGTTGTACATGTGGGTCCTTTTCCCATTTGTATGATCTCTTTGGGATATAGCTCTAAGGCAGGCATTGTTGGATCAAATGGTATACACATTTTTTTAGCCCTTTGGGCATAGTTCCAAATTGCTCTCCAGAATAGTTGGATCAGTTTACAACTCTACCAGCAATGCATTAGTATTCCAATTTTACCACATCTTCTCCAGCATTTATAATTTTCCTGTTTTGTCATGTTAACCAATCTGATAGGTTGTGATATGGTACCTCAGAGCTGCTTTAATTTGCATTTCTCTAATCAATAGAGATTTAGAGCATTTTTTCATATGACTATAGATATCTTTGATTTCTTCCTCTGAAAACTGCTTGTTGACATCATTTGACCATTTATCAATTGGGGAATGATTTTTATCTTATAAATTTGACTCAGTTCTCTATATATTTTATAAATGAAACTTTTATCAGAGACACTGGTTGTAAAAATTATTTCCCAACTGTCTGCTTCTCTCCTAATCTTGGTTGCACCAGCTTTCTGCAAACATTTTTCAGTTCACTGCAATCAAAATCATCCATTTGCATTTCATAATGTTCTCTATCCCTTGTTTGGTCATAAATCCTTCCATTATTCATAAATATGACAGGTAAACTATTCCTTGCTCTCTCAGTTTGCTTACAGCATCAGCCTTTATATCTGAGTCATGTACCCATTTTAACTTTATTTTGGTATACAGTTGAAGATATGATCTATGCCCTGTTTCTGCCATACTATTTTCCAGTTTTCCAAGCAGTTTTTGTTAAATAATGAGTTCTTTTGCCAGAGGCTGGGGTCTTTTGGTTTATGAAATAGTAGATTACTATAGTCGTTGAGTACTGTGTCTTGTGTACATAACCTATTCCACTGATCCCCTGCTCTGTTTCTTAGCCAGTACCAAGTGGTTTTGATGATTGCTGCTTTACAATACAATTTGGGATCTGGTAGGGTAGACCACCTTCCCTAGACTTTCTTTTCGTTCGTTTCCTTGATATTCTTGACCTTTTGTTCTTCCAGGTGAATTATGATATTATATTTTCTAGTTCTAGAAAATAATCTGCTGCTGTTTTGATTGGTATGGCACTAAATAAGTAAATTAATTTAGGTAGAATTGTCATATTTATTATATTAACTCAGTCTACCTATGAGTAACTGATGTTTTTCCACATACTTAGGTCTGACTTAATGCAAAAAGTGTTTTGTAATTGTCATCATATGATTCTGTAGATTTCTCTAAGTATCCCATTATCGTATCTGCAAAGGTTGATAATTTTATGTCTTCTTTGCCTATTCTAATTCCTTCAATTCCATTTTCTTCTCTAATTGCTAAAGCTAACATTTATAATATTGAATAACTGTGATGATAATGGATATTCCTGCTTTGCCCCTGATTTTATTGGAAATGCTTTTACCTTATCCTCATGCTATATGATGCTTACTGATGGTTTTAAATAGATGCTACCTATCATTTCTTTTTGCTACCTATCATTTTAAGGAAAATTCCAAGTATTCCTATGCTTTCTAGTGTTTTTAATAGGAATGGGTTTTGTATTTTGCCAATGTTTTTTTTGCATCTATTGAGATAATCATATGATTTATATTTAAAAACTTTCAAGGGACAATACATTAATTGCCTACAAGGTATCTCTATTTAGATATTGCATTGATACTTCAAATTTAACGTATCCAAATCTAAACTTTTCATCGTAAGCCCACTCCCCATTTCTGATTCCATTATTTCTATCAGTGGAATAAAGGTCTATATTTTTACCACTAGTAGTCTTCTAATGATGTTATATGACTCTGAGTCAACAAAAAGCTCAGTCTCCAAAGAACTAAAGTTGAGAATCAGTCAAAGGGAAATCAAGGAATGCAAATTGGGTGTATGATCATGATGTGCTACAATCATATTCTGATAGTGCCTGACACAAGGGAAGTAATAAATAAATGTCTTTTGATTTAACATTACAGAGTTGAGAAAAGTCAGTGATGTCATGTAGGTATAAACAGGGAGAGATGAATTTAATTATCTGCCCCATCAGAATAAAAATCATTTCATGCCACAGCTGTGACTCAACAGAAGTCATTCACTATTTTGTCAGAATTGTTGAGACATGCTTAGTATGATTGTTTTTATACTAAAGCAAGTTTTCAAATTTCCCATTTTGAATGCCCAAAACTTTTGAAAAGTCAGTTGATCTTCCCTTGAAAAAGAAAAGAATTAGCACACTAAAATGGGGATCCTACACAGAACCTTCTTCACTATCTGGAAGTTATCACTGATAATTCAATTTACTTAAATACAAAAATTTAATGAGATAGCTTCCAGAAAGTCACTTTCCCTTTGTAAAATAGAATGTGGGAAAGAGTAAGCGGAAGTTGAACTAGTTTATCTTTGAATTCCCTTCCCACTTTAACATTCTATGTATCCATGATTCTAGTCCAGGAGTGTCAAACCTGTGGCCTCGAGGCCACATGTGGCCCTCTAGATCATCAAGTGCGACCCTTTGACTAAATCTGAACTTGACAGAGCAAATACCCTTAACAAAAGAATTTAAGAATTTGTCTTATAGAACTTGGACTCAGTTAAAAAGCCTCACCAGGGACCCAGAAGGCCACATATGGCTTTGAAACTATAGGTTTCTCATCCTTAGTCTAGTCTACATTTAAAGGGAACTGCTTTTCATGCTCAGAGATAGCACAATGGATAGAATACCAATCTCAGGACAGGAAGACCTCAGTTGAAATCTAGTCTCAGAGACTAGCAAGGGGTGATTCTGGAAAAAATCATTTTACCTTTGCCTTCTTTTGTTTCCTCATTTGTCAAGAAGTTTCAACAAAAGGATTTAGCTCATAGGATATAAATCAAATCAAATGAGTCAACATATAAAGTACTTTGGAAACCTTAAAGCACTTTGCAAAATGCTAACTTTTATTATTTTGATTCTACTACCACTTAGAGGAAAATAAAACACACTGCACTTCATAGATTCTCTGACTAATGGAGTTTGATACTGTTACTTTGCCTCATTTTTACCTCGGATAAGATCCAAAAGCGTTCCTTCAGTAGTATAAGTAGTTAACCCCTCTTGTAGTGAAACACTTACAAACCATTGCTCTATTGGTGCAATATCTGTATGCAAACAAAGAGTAAAGAATTAATTAATTCACATAAACAATGGCAACAAATGAGACTGTATGTGGTATGGAAACTTGCAAAAGGTCTCAATTTAGAGATCAATCTCATTCTTAACATCACAATATTTTCAAGCTGAAAACAATTTTGTATAACATGTAGCTCAACTCCATGTTCTTATAGAAAATGAAATTAAGATAGAGAAAATGTAAGTGACTTTTTACAAGGTCTCACAGATAGTACGTGGTAAAGTCAGGATTTGCACCAAGGTTCTGTGGTTCCAAATTCATTGCTTCTTAGACCACAGTATTTCTTCCCACAGATTTTTACTAATAGAATGACAAGAGAATAGGAGCAAATATGATGTGATGTTGATCCCAGAACTCTGATATCTGCAACTTGATTGCTATTTTCCCTCTGGGGCTCCAATGATTGTCCTTAGTATCAGTTTTCTTCGTAGAGGTTTATCTGAATGCTTACTTAAAAACATTTGAAAAGGTATATGGACAGTGCTTATTTTCATAGAATTACAGAATTCCTTGTAAGTCCAACCTTGTATAACCGCTGCCTGAAGCATCAATCTCTTCTACAACCTTCCTAACAAGAGGGTTGTTATAACTGGAATATCTCCAAAAATAAGAAAATCACTCCCTAACAAGACTGTCAATAACACATTTATGCAACCATAATGTGTGTTTGTTTCCTTAAGTTCAGCCTAAATCCATATAATTTCCACTTATTGGTCCTAATTTTGATATGTGGCCAAGTAAAATATGATAATTTGACCTTCCAACTTACCTTTCACATACTATATTCTGCCTTCACTCATGCTTCGTAATATTGTCATTTTGCAGTCTATATTCCTAACAGATTCTTTCTTTCACTATTATTTGTTTACCTGAGTTTTCTCTCATTCCTGGAATTAAAATATTTCCCAATTCTATCTTTTCCAGTTCTACTTTCTGTCTTTATCTTCTTCCTACATGAAGCCTCCACTGATACGACACAGGCTCCTCATGTTCCTTATTGGTATTTTATTCTTCCTTAAATTTGCTCAGAAAATTTTCTTTAACATCTAATTTGGCCTTTTTACCTTCCTTTCTTGTATTTTCTGGCTCTTTAAACCCCTCCTCTAGCATTTTGCAGTGGACAGATAATCTGAAAAGCCAGGAAGAACTGGGTTAAAATCCTGTTTCTAACGTATATCCCTGCGTTGATAAGTCCTTGAATGAAGAACCTGCTTGATGTTTGATTTCTACCTGAGTATCTAGCACATATTACACAATCACAGATTGTGAATTGGATGAGCATTCAGGGAGCATTCTAGTCTAACCTATACTTGAATAGAAATGTCTACTAGAAATAATAGTTAATAAATAATCATGGTTCCTCCAGGCAAGCACCAATTCACCAAAGAATAATGAAAGCGAAGACCATAGATGAATGTTAAGACATTTACTGGCATCTTGAAACCAAAGTTGAAAAGGAAAAAAAAATTGTAGCATTCCTACTTCAAGCCAGCGTTAAGGATTTGCCTTCAGAGCTATAAAATAATCATCTGACAAGAATCTTGAGAGCTCTTGTAGAGGTCCTTGAAGATTACAAAGTATTAAGAATGGATGTTGGTGATGGAAAGTAAAGGGGAAGGGGGTAAATGAAAATATTTTTTAAAAACATATTAAATAATATTTTATGTTTCCCAATTACATGTAAAAACAATTTTAACATTCTTTTTTTAAACTTTGAAAACCAAATTCTATCCTTCCTTCCCTCCCCAACCTGTTCCTGAGAAAGTAAACAAATATATGTGTATGTATATTTGCATGTATATATGTATGTACATATATACATATATAATTGTGTGTGTGTGTATATGTATATATGATACTAGATTACCATGGTCATTAATACTATGTATTATCTACCTAATCTATTCCACCGATCCACCACTCCATTACTTAGCCAGTACCAGATTGTTTTGATGAATATATTTTGAGATCTGGTGCAACTAGTTCACTTTTCTTTAATTTTTTTTCATTAATTCTCTTGATCTTTTGTTATTCCAGATGAATTTTGTATATAATTTGCCAAGATTAACAGAAGAAATAGAATACTTAAATAACCCCATTTTAGAAAAAGAATTGAACAAGTCACCAATAAATTCCCTAAGAGAGTTTATATGCATATATATGTATATGTATTATGAAAAACAAATTTCTGTATTAGTCACATTTAGAAAGAAGACAGATTTAAAAATAAAGAAAGTGAAAAATAGCATTCTTCAATCTGCATTCAGACTCCATCAGTTCTTTCTCTGAAGGTAGATAGCATTTTTCATCATGAGTCCTTTGGAATTGTCGTGGATCATTGCATTTCTGGGAATAGCTAAGTCATTCACAACTGATGATTACAAAGTATTCCTGTTGCTGGGTATAATATTTTCCTCTTCTGCTCACTTCACTTTTTTATCATTTTAGGTAAGTCTTTCTAAGTTTTTTTCTGAAATCATCCTACTCATCACTCATATATCACAATCGTGTTCCAAGAACAACTTGTTCAACCATAGCTCAATTGATCAATTTCAAATTCTTTGTAACTATAAAGATTATTTTTACACAAACAGATTCTTTTTCATTCTTTTAGAATCTCATTGGGATACAAAACCAGATGTGTTACTGTTGGATCAAAGGGTATATATACTTTCATAGCCATTTGAGCATAGTTCCAAACTACTAAAATGGTTGGATCAATTCATAATTCTACCAGCAGTGCATTAGCATCTCAATTTTCCCACATATTTTACAGAATTTATCATTTTCCTTTTCTGTCATATTAGCCAATTTGATTGGTTTGAGGTGGTGTCTTGGAGTTTTTTTAATTTTCATTTCTCTAATTAATAATAATTTAGAGAATTTTTCATATGACTATAGATATCTTTTATTTCTGCATTTGAAAACTGCCTGTTCATATACTTTGACCATTTATCAATTGGGGAAATCACTTACTAGATCTGACTCAGTTCTCTATATTTTTTTGAGAAATGAGACTTTATCTCACAAATTGTTGAAATAAATTTTTCTTCAGTTTTCTTCTAATCTTGTCTGTATTGCTTTTTGCTTATGCAAACTTTTAAATTTAATATTATCAAAATTATCCATTTTACATATGCTCTCTTTCTTGTTTGATCATAAATTCTTCCATTCTCCATAGATCTGAGAGGGAAATGATGCCTTGTTCTCCTAATTGATTTATAGTATAAACATTTATATTTAAATCAGATACCTATTTTGATCTTATCTTGGATCTTATCTTATCTTGAGATATTGGTCTATACAAAGTTTCTACTATACTGTTTTACTGTTTTCTTGGCAGCTTTTTGCCAAAAAGTGAGTCCTTGTCTCAAAAGCTAGGCTCTTTGGGTTTTAACAAATAATAGATTACTACTGTGTAGTGTGTACCTAATCTGTTGCACTGATCCATCATTCTATTTATTGGCCAGTACCAGATTGTTTTGATGAATATAGTTTGAGATGTGGTATATCCTTCAATATTTTTTCCAATAATTCCCTTGATTTTTTGTTATTACAGATGAATTTTGTATACAAATTACCAAGATTAAAAGAATGAATAACGCCATTTAGAAAAAGAAATTGAACAAGCCATCAATAAACTCCCTAAGAGAAAATCCAAAAGGACAGATGAATTCACAAGTGAATTCTACAAAATATTTAAAGAACAATTAATTCTAATCCTATATAAAGTATTTGCAAAAATAATTCTGCCAAATTCTTTTTCTGACACAAATATGATATTGATACCTAAACCAGGGAGAGCCAAAACACAGAAACTATAGACCAATCAATTTCGCTAATGAATATCAATGCAAAAATTTTAAATAAAACAATACCAAGGAGATCACACCAATGACTGTGTGAGATTTATATCAGGAAATGCAGCTCTGGTTCAGCACTGGAAAAACACATAACTGACTATGCAATAGCAAAACCAACAGAAATCATGATTATCTCAATAGATGCAGGAAAACTTTTGACAAAATACAGTACCCACTTCTATTAAAATCACTAAAGAACATAGAAATAGTTTTCTTAAAAAATAAATAATATCTATCTAAAAGTCATAAACAAGCATTATGTGTAATGAGGATAAGCTAGAAGCTAATCCTTCCCAATAAGGATGCCCAATATTATTCAGTGCTGCACTAGAAATGGCAACTCACAATAAGATAAAAAAGAAGAAATTGAAAGAATTAGAGTGAACAATGAGGAAACAAAAATATCAATATTTGCAGATGATATGATGGAATACTTAGAGAATCCTAGAGAATCAACTAACAATTGAAACAATTAACAACTTTAGCCAATTTTCAAGATAGAAAGTAAATTCACATAAATCACCACAATTTCTGTGCATTACCAATGAAGTCTAGCAGTGAGAGGTAGAGAGATTTCATTCAAAATAATTATAAGTAATATAAAAACCTTTAGAGTTTGCCTGCCAAGATAAACCAGAATGCATGAGCACAATTACAAAACCTTTTTTCACAAAAATAAAGTTAGATCCAAACAACCAGGGAAATATGGTAGGCAGAGCTAATATAATAAAAATGACAATTCTACCTAAATTATTTGTTATTTCATATCATACCAATCAAACTACCAAAAATTATTTTGTAGAGATAAAAAAATAACAAAATTCATCTGAAAGAACAAAAAGTCATGAATATAAGGGAAATAAAGCAAAAAAATTGAAGGAAGGTGGCCCAGCTCTGTCAGATCTCTATATTCATCAAAACAATCTGGTACTAAAAAATATACTTTTACTGTCTATTTCCTCCTGTAACTAACAACTTTTCCTTGAAGAATTTAGATGATATACTATTTGATGTATATATGTTTAGGATTATTATTACTTTATTATCTATATTAGATTTTAACAAAATTTGTTTTTCTTCTTTATCTTTTTTATTTAGATCTATTTTGGTTTTGGCTTCTCAGAAAACTTGATAGCTACTCCAGCTTTTTCTTTTTTACTTCATCTGAAGCATAATAGATTCTGTTCTAGCCCTTTATCTCTCCCCCCACCTTCTCTCTGCCTCAACAATATTTTTTGTTAATAATACATCATAGGACTCTGGTTTTTGATCCACTTTTCCTTTTATGAATTAGTTTATCCCATTCACATTCATGTTTACATTTTCTATGTATGTCACTGCCTCCTATTTTCCCTTCATTTATCTCTGTCTCTCCATCTCTCCCTCTCTGTTTTCCCCTGTCTCTCTGTTTTTTTGTCTCTGTCTCTGTCTGTCTTCACGTGTGCATGTGTCTATCTGTCTGACTCCTTCCCTCCTTTCACCCTGTGCCTTCTCTCCAGTGTTTTGTTTCTGTCCATCACCTCCTCTAATCCACCCTCCCTTCTGTTAGCACCCTGTTTCTCCTATCCTCTCACTTCCTACATTCCTGAACAGTAAAATAGATTTCTATACCCAATTGAGTGTGTGTTAATCCCCTCTTTGAGCCAAGCCTGATCAGAGTAAGGTTCAAGCAACACATCCTAAACCCCATCTTTCCCTCTATTGTAATGGGTGTTCCATGCCTCTTCATGTGAGATGATTTACCCAATGTGTGTGAGATAATTTGCCCCATTCTATCACTCCCTTCCATCTAGTTCCAATGCAATGCTCTTTCTCATCCCTATTTTTATATCACCCCATCAAACTCAAATTATACCCATACCTTCTGTCTATGTGTAGTCCTTCTAACCATCCTAAGTGATAAAGTGGTTAAGAGTTACAAATATCTAATGTAGTACTGATGGAGTTTTAAACTGATTCAGCCATTATGTGGAGCTATTTGGAATTATGTTTGAAGAGCTATGAAACCAAGCATAGGCTTTGACCAAACAATGCCACTACTAGGTCTGTATCTCAAAAAGACTATTTTTAAAGGAAAAAAGAACCTACTTGCACAAAAAAATATTTATAGTAGCTCATTTTTTGTGGCAAAGAATTGGAAATTTAAGGGGTACTTTTTAACTGGGGAATGGCTAAACAAGTTGTGGTATATGATTATGTTGGAATATTGTTGTACTGTAAGAAATGATGATGCTCTCAGAAAAACCTAGAAATACTTCCATGAACTGAGTCAAACTAAGAGAACATTGTACACAGTAATAGCAGTATCATAAGATGATCGACTACAAATAACTTAGTTATTCTCATCAGTACAATGATTCAAGACAATTTGGAAAGACATGATGAAAAATGCTCTCCATCCCAAGAGAAAGAACTGATGGAGTCCAAATGCAGATTGAAGCATACATTTTAAACTTTATTTATCTTGGGATTTTTTGTGATTCATGCTTTCTTTTATAACATGACTAATATGAAAATATGTTTTGCATGACTACATGTCTATAACCTATATTATATTGCTTGCTTTCTCAATAAAAGGAGTGGGAAAGGAAGGAGGAACTTGGGACTTAAAATTTTAAAAATGAATGTTAAAATTATTTTTACATGTAATTGAGGAAAAATAATTTTTAAAAAAGTTATAGGTATCATTTCCTGTGGGTTTAACCTTATTTAATCCCTTATGTTTTCTCTTTCCTGTTTGCCTCTTTATATTTCTCTGGAGTTTGAAAATCAGATCTTTCTGTTCAACTCTACTATTTTCATCAGGAATGCTTGAAATTTCATTGAATGTCCATTATTTTCCCTGAAAAATTATACTTACTTTTGTTGAATGCTTGATTTTTGGCTGTAATCTTAGCTCCTTTGCCTTCCAGAATATCACATTCCAAGTCCTCTGATCCTTTATTGTAGAAGTTACTAAATACTTTGTAACCCTGACTGTGACTCCTTGATATTTGAATTACTTCTTTCTGGTTGTTGGCAATATTTTCTCTTTGGCCTGGGAACTCTGGAATTTGGGTGTTACTTTTTATTTTGAGCATCTCTTTCAGGATGTGATTGGTGTATTCTTTCAATTTCTGTTTTATCTTCTGGTTCTAGGATATCAAGGTAGCTTTCCTTGGTAATTTCTTGAAAGATGATCTCTAAGTTCTTTTTTTTTTTACCATGACTTTCAGGTAGTTCAGTAATTCTTAATAATCTCTCCTAGACCTATTTTCCATGTCAATTGTTTTTCCAATGGTATATTTTACATTTTTCCTATTTTTTCCTTCTTGTAATTTTGTTTCATGATTTCTTGATGTTTCTTGGGAGTCATTAGTTTCCACTTGTCCAACTCTAATTTTTATGGTATGATTTTCTTTAGTGAATGTTTGCATTTCTTTTTCCACTTGGCCAATGTTACTTCTTAAGAACTTGGTTTTTTTTAATGAATTGTTATCCATTTTCCCTTTTTTTCTGCTCCTTTAGCTAAGTTCTTGAGTCTTTTTTTTTCATGATTCTATTGAATTACTGTCATTTCTTTTCCCAAGTTTTTCTTCTCTTTCTCTTATTTGATTTTTTAAATTTCTTTCTGAAATCCTGTAGGAGTTCTTTTGGAACCTGAGACAAATACTCTTTTTTTTTTGAGGCTTCCCATGTAAACATTTTGGCATTGCTGTACTCTTCTAAGTTTGTATTTTGATCTTCCCTATCACTGTATGTTACTTCTACATTCAAGTTCTATTTATTTGTTTGTATTTTTTCTCATTTACCAGCCTATTTTAAATTGAATGTTGAGCCTGATTTAATTTTTTATTTTTATACTTCACCCCATTTTTTTGTTGCTTCTGCTGCTCCGGAATTCATTGTTAAGCTTTATTTTACAGGTATTATGAGGTAATTTGGGGAGAGTTCAGGCAAGTTCTTGCCTTGATCCACTATCTTAGTTCCCTGGAATGCTTTAGCTAAATTGAACAAGGTTGTTGCTGAAAGACACATTTCTCTCCAATTCAAAGGAATAAAGAAGGACAGCAGAAGACTTGTGAGGATTGAGAGGTAAGTATGCCAAAGGCGAGGTGGTTGTTTCTGCTGCCATGAGCTGTGTCAGACTCCACAGCATCCCAGAAAGAAAATTGCCCCAGTTCAACAGTCAAGTATGTTCCACCTCCACACACATGCTTGAGCCGAGGTTTCAACTGGAGATGCAGATTTTTTTTGTCTGTTTTTTTTGGAAATTTATTTTATTGTTCTTTTAGGAGTTGAATTATTTAATTGTTTATAGTGCTTACCTATTTAATTATTGTTTGAATGATTGCCTTCTTGTTTTTTTTAAGAAGTATTTCTCAAAAGTACTGCTACAAGCATTGGTGACATTCTAATAATGAAATTTTAGTCTTTAATTTTTCTATTAGAATTATTCTATTTATATTATTTTAATTTCATTTTGAAACTTTGATTTTAGAGTTACACTCAAATTTAATATCTACCACCCTTAGGGGATAATGTTACTTATTGAGTTCTATAATTTTTATATTCAGATTTTCTGTTTGAAATGCATATTTCATCTTGGGATACAGTTTTTGTTTGAAATTTTTTAGAATTCTATTTTTTCTTTTTTTTGCAAATATGAATTACTTAATTACAGTCATTTTTACTTATTTTCATTAATTCTTTTATATTTATTTGAAGCAGAATTTTGAAAATTATTACAATAAGCACTGGAAATAATCTTGGCATGAAATTTCATTTTATTATTTAATTTTTCAACAATGTGTATTTATTCCTCTTATACTATTTTGATTTAGTGCTTTGATTTTAGAGTTTAATTTAACTCAGCATGTCTACTACACTTCTGAATAATTATTACTTTGTGAATTTTATAATTATGGTATGCAATATTGTTTTCCGTTTGAAATGTATTTGCCTTAGGTTGCATAGATAGTAAGTAATAGAGCTGGGACTTGAACCCTGCTCCTCTATCTCTGAATTCAGTGATTATTTTCACTGTATCAATGGATGAGTGATCTTATTAATATGAGTACTCCTTTCATCCCACCCTTGCCTTTTTCTTCCATGGTTGTCTTTATTTTTTATAATCTTACACAAATTTTCCTCTGTAAGTTTATCCAATTTGCTGGAAGCTTTCTTCTGGTTCTCTTAACAATGCATGGGACCAGCACAGACTCTGCCATAGTAGAGCCGAACAAGAACTTCTGCAGTAGACTGAATTAGAAGCAGCAGTGGAGATTCTCAAACATATCAACCCAGGGTTGGAGTCCAGTGAAACTGAGTGAGAGAGAAGCACAGAGCCCCAGGTAACAGCAGTAGACACTCCTGAGCCTATCAGACCACAGATTCAATGTTTGAAAGTCACCTACTTGAACCTCTGGGAGCCAAGATGGCAGAGTGAACTGTGAGTGCTCTCTCCTATCCCCTTGTTGACCTTGAAGAATTCAGAGAATATTTCCCCAGGAGAAATCCTGAAATAATGGAATTGGACAAAAGGATATGCAGTCTCTCAGTTCAGGAGGCTGAGAAAAACATCAAAGAGAATCCCTCTTTCTGTGGCTGATACTCTAAACAAATTTGGGAAGAAAGGGATAGCATATTTGCCAGATTTATGGAGAAATTTATGACCAAACAAGAAGTAGAAAACATTATGAAGTACAAAATGGACAATTTTGATTACATTAAATTGAAAAGCTTTTGCACAAACCAAGCTAAATGCAACCAAGATTAGGAGGGAAGCAGAAAAATGGGAAAGAAGTTTTATAACCGATACCTGTAATAAAGGCATCATTCTAAAACATAGGAAGAACTGAGTCAAATTTACAAGAATACAGGTTATTCCCCAATTGCTAAATGGTCAAAGGATATGAACAGGCAGTTTTTAGAGGAAGAAAGT
Source organism: Potorous gilbertii (assembly GCA_028658325.1). NCBI lineage: Eukaryota > Metazoa > Chordata > Mammalia > Diprotodontia > Potoroidae > Potorous > Potorous gilbertii. Next base: position 35,748,982 of record CM053774.1, on the reverse strand, counting down.
AAAGCAATTTATAGTCATATGAAAAAAACGCTCTAAATCACTATGCTTTTTTCATTTGCATACACCATAGGTGTCTCCATTGTCCTGTGGTGGTGTTATTTAGGCCTTTCTGAGATGATTTTATGTTATAACTTGCAGTCATACAACATCACCAGAAAGTGTTAAGGTAGGTTACCAAAGAGGAATGGGTTGTACAAAAATTATACACAATTCTCCAAATGCAATCCATGCAATTACCTTCTATTTATTTCTTAGCCTAACTCATTGGATATCAGTAATGAGTCCAAGATATATGTTCTGACAGACCAGTTCAATGGGTTGTACACGCAGACTCTATATCAAAATCTTAATAATCTTAGCCTTAATATATCATAGTCTTAGACATTCTTCAACCACTTAGTTTTCCTTGTTACATCCAACTCTTTTGAGCAGTAATGAGTATCACTTCTGAGAGTATGGAATGTTTTGGTTGACTGGATCAATATGTTGTCACTAGTAAAAAGGAGATGTGGAGAACTTTACCTATTTGAACTTAGTGCTGGGTAGCCTACCTGGCAAAGGGAAATCCGTTGGACAATACATCTTCTTACTTTGCGCCTTACTTGAAGTTAACAATCAAATCACCACTAAAATTTTTGCACTATGACAGTTCAGAATTCACTAAGTTTACATTTTTTTAATTCATTATTTTTATCACATCTAGGTAAGAGAAACAAGCATTAGTCATTCTTACCTGTATTATATGTGATTGTTTCTCTTGGGATGGTAATAAACCAGGCATTCTGCTTAATTTCCTTAATAAAGATGACAGAAAAAGTTTTATAATCATTAATTATGAAACTTATTTTGATATGTTTGATTCTATAACTACATAAGAGAAATTTTAAACAACTCAACACCTAAACATTCTATTCTTTAGTTAGTTAATAACTGAATGTTAACTCTACTAAACCAAAAAAAGAAAAAGGGCAAATAAAGAAAAAGGTATGAGCAAACAAATAAATTAATCCAAAATGTGTTCATCCTCAACAGTAATTAAGATATTGTATGGTAGACAATAATGACATTTCAATGGATTTTTTGTTTTTTCAGTGTTGGCAAACAGCTCGATGATGTAGATCAGAATCTAGCTATACCTTCCTCCTGTTGTGGTTCTTGTACATTTCACACAAAGCCCTCAAAAAAGGTCTATCCAAAATGGTAAGACAGAGAGTTCTTTTACTTCTTTTCATGTTGCATTACATTTCAATGGAGAACAGAGGCTACCTTTCAGTTATCCTTCAAATTGCTCCATATTTTTCAGTTTAAGTAACAGAAGCTGAGAGGACAGGTGATTTAAATGAGAGTTGGAGGGAGAACTCAATTTTCCTAACTCCAAGTTTAGCATTCTTTCCACACACTATGCAGATATACCTAAAAACCAGTTTTATCCTTGTAAATACACAAAGATATATGAATAATATCATTAGGTGGGAAAAAAAAGAGAGAATCTCGGTCCAGCTTGGGAAGAAATGATTTCTAGCAATGTCTTCTGTGGAGAGTGAATGAATTAAATATTTAAATGAGTGCAGGAAGGAATGAAATCTGATTATTACTTAGGAAGAAGGCAATGAATACTTAGACCTAGCTACAGGTTCAGGATGGCAGAAGGGTTCTGCTTATCAAATGAATAAATTATCATCAAGTCACTGAATCTCATAAATCCTTTTTTCCCCCTCCCTAAGATCTATCAATACCCCCACCCAAGATCACTCCTCTTTTCACTTCTCTCTGTTTTTTTCCCCACTATTAGACGATACCTTGTTTTCAGGAACTTAGGCTCAGCAATCAATTAACATAACAGTCCTTTGTGCCCACTCTCTGGATGAACTCTCTACAATTTAAATTTTAGAACTGGCTCAAACCCACCTTAGGAGGTCCCTGCACTTGGGCAAGTATCTGTAGAAACCACATCCTGGTCATGAGACCTTGTTATGAATAGACTCCTTGTCACTAGGCAAACTTGTCACATTGCTGCCATTACACCTCACTGCTGCCATTATATCTCACCACTTGACTCTTTATCTTGCCACATCTATCTATCTATCTATCTATCTATCTATCTATCTATCATCTATCATCCATCTATCTACCTATCTATCTGTATTAAGGCTTAGCCTCAATGCCTTGACTCTTCTCAATTCTACACCAGACTGCTGCATATGTGTCTACTTTACCCTTCTTCAACGGAATAAAGAAAACTTTGTCTGTAACTTTGTGGGCAATTTGGTGATTTATTTTTCAGAGTTAACCGAACAAACCATGGGCCAATCATTAAGCCTAATATGCCAACATACAGTTCTGCAACATTAAAATAAAAACCTGATTTGAACCAAATGTTACCTCAAACTAAATCTTGTTTCATAGACTAATTCCTATAAAATTGTCTATATGGATTGCCTTCACTTTATTGCCTCTCATTCACTTCTCAATCTTTTTCAATGTATCTTCTGACTTCATTGCACCAGATACTTTTCTCCCTCATGTTAACAGTAATCATTTAATTACAAGATCTGATTATTTCTGTTCAATCCACATTAATTGAACTCTTTGTATTATTTAACCTCTCTGACACCCCTTTCTTAACATATACTCTTATCCTCTCTAGGATCTTGTATCACTACTTCTTTACACTTTTCATTGCTAGAGCCTTCCCATTTTGTATGGATGATTGCGCTCCCTATCCGCCAAACGTTGAACTCCTTGAGAGTAGGCAGTGTTTCTTTTTTTAATTTTTATATTCCCAGGACTTAACACAGTGTCTGGCAGATAGTAGGTGCTTAATAAATGCTTATTGACTGACTGAATCCTTATAATACCATTCCTATTGAGTTAATCAATCAATAAATATTTATTAAGCACCTCTTATGTGCCAGGCACTGTGCTAAGTACTAGATATCATGCATATTGAGCCTCCTGAGTAGATGTGTACTTCAAGGTTCTGTACCAGGACATCTCATGTTATCCCCCAAACTCATCTTTCTACCAAATTTTTCTCTTTCTGTCCCTCATACTCTGCACTCCATTGACATTAACTTTCTTGCTATTCCTTTAACGAGAAACTTCATCTCTCCGCTTTGGGAATTTCCACCAACTTTCATCCATGTCTGAAATACTCTCTCTCTTCATCTCCGTCTCTTGGCATCCTTTAAGTACTAGCTGAATTTTCACCTTCTGCAGGAGGCTTCTCTCAGTTTCCCTCAATTCTAATATCTTTATTCTAGTACCTTTATTTATTATTTCCAATTTATCCTATATGTAGAATATTTGTACATAGTTGTTTGTGTGGGTTTTTTTCTCTTTTATTTAGACTGTGAGCTCCTGAGAGCAAGGGCTATCTTTTACATGTCTTCGTATGCTCAGGGTTTAGCACAGTTACTAGCAAACTATAGGTGCTTAATAAATGTTTATGAACTGATTGACTTTAAAGAACATCATCTATCTTCCAGTAAGTCAGACTTGTAGCCTTCAAGTCATGATCAACTCCAAATCATCCCTCACCTCTATTGAACTATCATTGATTCTGTTTCCATGACAACTCTCACTTCTGTTCTCTTTTCTCTCCTCACATGGTAACAATAGTAATTCACGCCTATGTTACCTTCTATCTGGACTGTTGCAATAGTTTCCTAATCGATCACGTTTTGTCAATGTTCTCCCCTCTCCGATCCATCCTCTGCTTGGCTGCCAAAATTATATTTCTAGGCACAACTATAAGCATGTCAATATTCTTCTCAAGGAGTTCAATTAACTTCCAATTAAGTTTCCAAATAACTTTAGGGTAAAATAAAGTCATTTTTGCAAGTATTAAAATTCTTCACAAGCTGGTTCCAATCCACTTTGCTAAATTTGTTATAAATTATGCATTACACAGTCCATCTAAACTGATATTCTTGTTGTTTTTTACACATGGCAAACCACCTCCCATCTCTGTCTTTCTACATGCACAGTCGACTATGCATGCCTGGAAGGAAAATTTTCTTCACTTATATTTCTTAGAATCGATAGTTTCTTTAAAAATTCAGCTTAAATGCTATCTCTTATAAGAAGTCTTTTTATTGTCAAATATTAATGCCTCTTCATAAAATATAACTTTGTATTAATTTTTTAAATTTTCTTAATGTACCTACATGAATGTAATAGAATGTATACTTCTTGAGGATGAGGATCATTTCATTTTTGTCTTTATACTACCATTACCTATATCATGACTGGCACATTATCACCTTGTAATAAATAATTGTTAAATGATTGTCAAGAGCTAGAATCCCCACTTTTGTCTTCAAATCAGTCCTTCAGGTGGTCAGGAAAAAATGTTACATTGACTTAAAATATAAGTTCCAAAAGGATTGCTATAAATCATCTGAGTTTTCCATGTTGAGTTTTGATAACTACAGCTATCAAATAGTTGGATTTTATAGCTTCTTGATTACCAACAACTCAAATGGGCACTGTTCTGCAATTACTTTAAAAAAGTAAGCACAAATGCACCACCCCCACCCCCAAATTCTACTATGGGAAGGGGAAACTCTATTGATCTCAACTTGCGGAAGTGGACTTCCATTTAGATTTTGTTATTTGCTGTTCAGGTTGGCCTCATTTCTTTAATATGATCCTTACCTGAACAATCCTACTTCTAATAATAATGCCTATCTTTCCTCCTTCTTACTCCTCCATTCCTTTTCATTTCCTTCCCTCCCCTTTTAGCAACAACAACAACAACATAAATATTATCAAATTTCCCACTGAAAGGAAAAAAAGAAAATAACAACATCATATTAATTGTAAAGAATATGTTCACTGCTGAAAATAAAGTATTACAGAGTAAGGTATTTTTTAAATTACCATTGATAAATTAAAGTGAAAGACACCAGAATAAGTACTGTTCATGATTCTAAAAGTGGGAGCCAGTCCTCTTGATGCAAAAAGTTTTATAAGGTTCTTTTGGATATGCGAAGATGTGCCAAGAATTAAGAAATAACACTTGACGACCTTTAAAAAAAAGAAAAATCAAAATATTAAATCTATGTATGGATAGAGAGGTTAGAGGAAAGAAGCATATCATATTCATTTATTAAGAAGGGATAGGTAAGGAGAAGCAGGTAATCTAGAATGGAGTTCTTTTAAAATTCTTTAAAAGAATTAATAGGATCACATTAGATAAAGATTTTACTTGTGGAGATTGGCATCCAAAGATCAGAGCAATCTCAGTTGAGCACCCGAAGGATCAGGCATGACAATTGATGCAAATATTTTTTAGCCACTTGGAACTTGATTATACTTAAATATTTCTGCTTCATACTTGACATTTTCTATATTGTTATCTATATTCACTAGTATTTTACAGACTTTTCAAATAATATGATAAATAAAAATGTGTTGTTTTACTTATAAGGACCAGATGTGTCAAATGATACAGCTTGGTTCTTTCTATGTTCTTAAATTCTGGTCTTTCTTTAAATCAAAATCAATATCTAAATAAAAGAAATTTCTACAGATAAATTGGGTCAGTCTTTTATGAAAAAACTCAAACTCTAAATTAATCAAAATGAAAGATCAAATGTAGCATACTACTTTTGGACAACTTATGGGCATACTAGGAGAATCAGTAAATATCCCGTCACCCAGTATAGGTAGATATACCTCATAATGTTGCTCTATTATAATTTTACAATAATTCTGTCAATATATCACAACCAAATCCTCCCATGAATTTGTAAAGCAATGTTGTAACATTGTTTGGTGAATTGTCCATATACCTAAGAACCTTAACTGAAACATCCTTTTCCTTAGCAGTCATGTTTTCATGGAACTGATTCAATACATAGGACCCTAGGAAGAAGAGAAGGGACCTCAGAGATAATGTAGTTCAAATTTCTCATTTATACATAAGGAAATTGAGTTATAGAGGTAAGTGGCCTGCCCATAGTCTCATATAAAAACAAAAAGTAGAGCTATGACCGGAACATAGGCTACATCACTCCAAACAAACATTATTCTACTGTGGAATGATGTGTATACCTATGAAATATTGGTGTAGAGAATATTGTCTGATTTCCAAGTCACTGAAGTAAGCTTGTTTGACTTCAAATCCAGAGGCCTTTATACTTCACCATGTTGTCTTAACAACAATTGGATATTTTGTACACCTTCATCCTATATATATGTATTTTCAAACTAGGTATACCTTATGGACAATATGGTGTTTTTTTGTGCTCATTAAAGCTATGAGATAGGACAAGGAGTGCATGAGCCAAGGCAAATTTTTAATTCATTCATTCATCTATCCATTCATTCATTTTCTCTTTCTCAGACCCTGAAAATGGTTGAATATAGTTGAATTGAATGTAATCCTATTGATTATAAATACTAGACATCCACAAGGGGAAGAACAATTAATATATTCTGTGATTGTAACTTACCAAGTCCCCTGAGGAAAGAAACAACTTGATTGTATGACTCACTTCCAAATGACCAGGAGAATAGCAAGAAAACAATGAAGTATGATCTCCTGAAAGTTACATAAATAATAATTGTACATAACCACTAGAAGGGCAAGCAAAGTAGAATCTTTTTCTGTTTTTGTTTTACTAAAAGTACCTCTGAATAATGTGATTAATGAGGATCTTTTCCACCCATTGTCAGGCTTGAGAAGATTTGTAGGAAGGTCCAAGCCTTTTGCTAATGATAATGAGGCACTGGTTCTCAAAGGATGTGATGACCTCTGACCCTAAAAAGTGTTTAAAAGACTCTGAGGTGTGGGTTTTATTTGGGAGCTTTCTGACTGAAAGTGTTTGTTTGACCAGACATGGACTCTGGGAAGGTGCTTAAGGAGACCCCCTCCTTGGAAAATCCAGATGTCGGTGTTTCCTTCCCTGGTAACTATGATCAGACAAGTCCAACTGTCTGTTGAATTCAGGAAGAGTCTGTTGATCTTCAATTTCTCTGTATTTTATCTGAAGTTCAGGGTGCTGATTTCCCTGAACTAGGTGATATATGTGCTTGGTTAAAGGAATGATACATGTGCTTGATTAAAGTGATTACTAACACTTCAAAAATTGCCATTCCTTTTATGAATGCAATTCTAAAGACCTATGACAGCAGGCCCTTTGTGTATGCTAGGGTGCTTACTGTTACCACAACATATGTGTTCCTATAAAATTTCCATTAAGAATATAAGTATTTCTAAAATGTTTGTGGATGGGTTGTGATAGAATGGGAAATCGGCATAGCTTCTTCACCCCCCACCAAAAAAAGTAGAATTTCAAAGGCACACTGGAAAGTTATCTCCTTCCTTCTAATTGAAGGGAACTTGTGCTCTGGGCATAGCTAACAGCCCACAGTAAGACAGCAAACATTTTATTAATAATAACTCACATCTCCATCAAGCTTTCAAACCTTTCGTAATACAAACACTGTGGGAAAAAAGGTAGCGCAAATGATGTTGTCCTCATTTTTGCAGATCAGAAAGTTGAAGCTGAGCAAATTGATGTGACTCACTCTAAGTTACACAGCTTATAAGTGGAAGAACTAGGAAATGAACCAAAGTCTTTTGCATATTGTTACTGTAAAAAATAGAAATAATATTACCAAAATCTGGGAAAGATCACATTCCCCTCCTGTTCCACTTGCTAAACAGTCAGGTGGACTTTCTCCATCTTTCAAACAATATTCTCAGGAAGGTTAATAGTCAGATAGGGAATCAAAAAAGAAAATAAAACTATATTGACCCCAAAATACCATTGCTGTGTTTGTATCCCAAAGAAATCAAAGAAAAGATAAAAGAACTCACATGTGCCAAAATATTTATAGCAGCTCTTTTTGCGGTGGCAAAGAATTAAAAATCAAGGGAAATATTTATTAGTCGGGCATGGCTGAATAAGCTGGCAAGCAAGATGGCTTCAGAAAAAAATGAATATGAAGACATATTAACTGATGCAAAGTGAAGTAAGCAGAACCAGGAGAACATTGTACACAGAAACAGAAATGTTGTAAGGCTGATCAACTGTGAAAGCCTTAGCCAGTCTCATCAAGACAATAATCCAAGACAATTGCAAAGGACCCATTATGAAAAATGCTATCCACTTCCACAGAAAGAACTGGTGAATTTTGAGTGCTGATTGAACTTTCTTTAATTCTTGGTTTTGTGTGTGTATTCTTTTGCAATAGGACTTGAATAGAAATGTTTTGCATGACTTCACATGTAAAATTGATAAGAAATTTTTTGCCTTCTCAAGTGGAAAAGGAGGAGCAGGAAGGAGGGAAAGAATTTGGAACTCAAAAATTTTAAAAATGAATGTTAAAAAGTTTTTTAATATAATTGGGAAATATTTAATGAAATAAATAATGTGTTTTGAAAAATAAACTGACCATACTCTTTGAATCAGCTATATTACCTCTAAGTCTATATCCTAAAGAGATTAAAGAGGAAAAAGACCAATGCATATAAAAATATTTATAACAACTGTCTTTGTGATGAAGAATAATTGGAAACTGAAACAATGACCATCAACTGGGTAATGGCTGAACAAATTATTTTATACACACACACACACATTTATATATATTTATATATATATATACATTTGTATATATATATTTATATATATATATACATTTGTATATATACATTTGTATATTTCTATGTGTGTGTATATGTATACAACTACTTAAATTTGTGAATAGATCATTACAAGGAGAGTGATACCTTACTTTTTAAAAAATGTTTTACTATTATACTTACACTGCCACCCATAAATATGATGAAATATTATTGTATCGTAAACTGGAAAGACTTGTACAAAATGATGTAGAATGAGGTGAATAGAACCAGGAGAACAATTTATACAATAAAATCAGTATTGTAAAGACAAACAACTTTGAAATATTGAGAACTTTGAACAGCCTAATTTCCAACCACAATTCCAGGGTACTCAAGATGGAACAGGTCCTCCTGATAGAGAAGTGATGGACTTTGAGTACAGATTGAGACACTTTTTTGGATGTAGCTAATCAGGAAATTTGTTTTGCTTCACTTTACATGTTTGTAATAAGTGTTTTGTTTTTCTTGCTTTTTCAATGGAGGGCTGGGGAAAATAAAAGGGAAATTATGCAGATTTGTAAATAAAATAATAGTTTTTTTTTCTAAAGTAGCAATAAGCTCGTACCTATTTTTAATTGCATGGGCTAGCTAGAGTAGAGAACTAGGAGACAGAAAAATCTTAGTTCATTTCTAGTTTCAGTGCTAGCTTTGTGACTATGGGCAAAATCACTTAACCTCTGTCTCTGTTTCCTCATTTGTAAAATGAAGATAACAACATTTATTATTCCAGGTTGTTGTAAGGATAAAGTGAGATATTTGTAAACCATTTTGCAAATTTCTAATGCTATATAAAATACTATTATCAGCAGTTATTTTTGTAACCGTATTTCAATATAATTGGTTTCTTTTTCAATGTTCTGTATTCTATTTTGATATCTTAAAATACATTGTTCCAAAAAGGAGACTATAGACTTCATCAGGCTCTCAAAGGTATCCATAACATACACACAGAAAGAATTTAAGAATTCCTATTCAATTGACAGCTGAGTTAACAACTAAACATCAGGGTTTTTCCCTTCCTCCTAATGTTCAGGGAGTTTGGGCTAAATGGGCAATTAAAGACTAAGATTAAATATCTAATTTAATTTTAACCATCTTTATTAAACATTTTTCATTACTATGTTTTTGGGAGTGGTGATTCTATGAAACACATCACAAGTGGCATAAGGCATTGGTGTCAAGCTCAGATAAAAATGCGTGCCATTAAGCTATGCATAAGGATCTCTGTGGGCTATATAATGACTTAATTTTCAAAATGTAATATAATCTATATTTAATCACATTTCTGTTTGCTTTGTTAAGTATTTGCTAATTACATTTTAATCTGTGGTTCAGGTTATACTTGGGAATGCAGATGGACTCCAAAATAAGCCAGATACCTCCCTATCACAGTTCTTTCACACTTAAGTCTAGCAAAAGCCTGAAACTCATATGAGAACTAATAACTATTTTCAAATACAAGAAACTCAAGTAAATTATTTCTGATATTCCAGAACTTCATGAAATGTCAGTCAGAATTCTACATATATACATATATATATACATATATATATACTTCTAAAAATGTTTATTTACAAAATAGAAAAGAATTGATTAACTAAATATGTATTTTTAAAATTTGCAAAGCCTTAGGAAATCAAAAGCAAGAATAAAATGGAGAGAAATTGAAAATTATAATTGAAATAGGAAAAATTGGAAATCACAAACCTTATAGAAATGATCAATAAAACTAAAAGCTGGTTATTGAAGACCAAAAAATTGTTAAACCTAATTTAGTCAACCTGATTACCAAGAAGAGAGAAAAAAATTTGACCAATAAAACAACAAACAAGGAGAAATCACAAAAAAAAGAAAGGCCTTAAAAAAGATAAAATATTCAGGCCAATTCAGACCAAATAAAGTTCTGAATGCAATCTCAGAAAAAGAAATAGAATTAGTTAAAAATTGAATCTTGGTGGGGAGGAGCCAAGATGGTGGAGTAGAAAGATTCACATATGCTGGCTCCAAACCCACAGCCCATAAATTTCCTGTAAAAGAACTCCCAACAAATTCTGGAGCAGTAGAAGCCACGCAGCAACTGAATAGAGGAGATTTCCATTCCAGAGAGCCCTGAAAAAAGGTCCATTGTGCTCTGGACAGGAGCAGAGCCCAACCCTACCTTGGCCTTGTGGCCCCGAGAGGAACAGATCAGAGCAGGTTTCAGGGACCACAGGTGCACAGGTCAGTGAGAGAGACTTCTGGGCTGGCCAAGAGAGGAGTGGGGTGTCCCCATAACTCAGACCCCCCTCAGGAGGCAGCAGCACAAGCAGCAGGCAGCCAGAGGTGCTGAAAGCTCTGAGGCTGGAAAGCAGCATTTGAATCTCAGACCCCAGGCACTAGTTGGGCTGATCTGGGCTGGGGTGGAGAAGAATCTCAGAAGTCAAGTAACTGGCAGGAAAAATGCCCAGAAAAGGGAAAAAAAATAAGACCATAGAAAGTTACTTTCTTGGTGAGCGGATGTTTCCTCCTTTCCTTTCTGATGAGGAAGAACAATGCTTACCATCAGCGAAAGACATAGAAGTCAAGGCCTCTATATCCCATACATCTGAAATAGATATCCAATGGGCTCAGGCCATGGAAGAGCTCAAAAAGGATTCTGAAAATCAAGTTAGACAGGTGAATAAAAAACTGGGAAGAGAACTGAGATGCAAGAAAAGCAGGAAAAACGGGTCAATACCTTGATAAAGGAGACCCAAAAAAATGCTGAAGAAAATAACACCTTGAAAAATAGGTTAACTCAATTGGCAAAAGAAGTTCAAAAAGCCAATGAGGAGAAGAATGCTTTCAAAAGCAGAATTAGCCAAATGGAAAAAGAGGTGCAAAAGCTCACTGAAGAAAATAGTTCTCCCAAAATTAGAATGGAACTGATGGAGGCTAATGACTCTCTGAGAAACCAAGAAATCACAAAACAAAACCAAAAGAATGGAAAAAATGGAAGAGAATGTGAAATATCTCATTGGAAAACAACTGACCTGGAAAATAGATCCAGGAGAGACAATTTAAAAATTATGGGAATACCTGAAAGCCATGATCAAAAAAAGAGTCTAGACATGATCCTTCATGAAATTGTCAAGGAAAACTGCCCTGATATTCTAGAACCAGAGGGCAAAATAAATATTCAAGGAATCCACTGACCACCTCCTGAAAGAGATCCAAAAAGAGAAACTCCTAGAGACATTGTGGCCAAATTCCAGAGTTCCCAGGTCAAGGAGAAAATATTTCAAGCAGCCAGAAAGAAACAATTTCAGCATTGTGGAAATACAATCAGGATAACACAAGATCTAGCAGCTTCGACATTAAGGGATCGAAGGGTGTGGAATAGGATATTCCAGAAGTCAAAGGAGTAGGACTAAAACCAAGAAGCATCTACCCAGCAAAACTGAGTGTAATTACTTCAGGGGAAAATATGGTCTTTCAATGAAATAGAGGACTTTCAAGCATTCTTGGTGAAAAGACCAGAGCTGAAAAGAAAATTTGACTTTCAAACACAAGAATGAGAAGAAGCATGAAAAAGTGAACAGCAAGGAGAAGTCACAAGGGACTTACCAAAGTTGAACTGTTTACATTCCTACATGGAAAGACAATATTTGCAATTCTTGAAACATTTCAGTGTCTGGGTAGTTGGTGGGATCACACACACGTACACACACACATATGCACACATATGCATGCATGCACACACACACACACATACACACATGCATGCACACACAGAGACAGAGAGCACAGAGTGAATTGAATAGGATGGGATCATATCTTAAAAGAAATCAAGGTTAACAGTGAGAGAGAAATGTAGTGGGAAGAGAGAGTGAAATGGAATGGCGCAAATTATCTCTCATAGAAGAGGCAAGTAGGAGACTTTTTAGTGGAGGGTAAAAGAGAAGAGCTGAGACAAGAAAACCATGAAGTTTACTCTCATCACATTCGACTAAAGGATGGAATAATATGCACACTCATTTTGGTATGAAAACCTATCTCACAATACAGGAAAGTGGGGGAGAAGGAGAGAAGCAGGGTGGGGGGGATGATGGAAGTGAGGGCAATGGGAGGGGGTAGAAATTTGAAGTCAACACTCGGGGAGGGACAGGATCAAAAGAGAGAATAGAAACAATGGGGGGCAGGATAGGATGGAGGGAAATATACTTAGTCTTACAAAACACGACTATTATGGAAGTCATTTGCAAAGCTACACAGATATGGCCTGTATTGAACTGCCTGCCTTCCCAAAGGGAATGGGTGGGGAGGGAGGGATGGGGAGAAGTTGCAACTCAAAGTTTTATGAACACCTGTTGAGTATTGTTTTTGCTACTAGGAAATAAGAAATACAGGTGATAGGAAATAGAAAGTTATCTGGCCCTACAGGACAAAAGAGAAGATGGGGACATGGGAAGGGAGGGATGATAGAAGAGAGGGCAGATTGGTCATAGGGGAAAATAGAATGCTCGGTGTATTGGGCTGGGGGCAGGGGACAAATGGGGAGAAAATTTGGAACCCAAAATTTTGTGAAAATGAATGTAAAAAGTTAAATAAATAAATTTATATTTTAAAAAAGTTGAATCTCATCATGGTCTCCCTGACCACCATGACCTCTCTCCTTCTAGTACATGTTATAAGTAAATTTATAAATCACCAGGAAAAAGGAGAAATAACAGGAAATAAAATTCCAAAGAAGATCCTTGAAGTCATGTACAAACTATCCCAAAGATCAAAGGAAAATAATTTATAAATTGTATCATATATTTTAATAATATTTTATTTTTCCCATATTACATTTATTTTTTAAATTATTTTATCTGTTTTCAGTGTTCTACAATCACTTCCATATAATTTAGATTTCTTTTTCCCCTTCCCTCTTCACTCTCCTCTCCCTTCCTGAGAAGGCATACAATTTTATATGGGTTCTACAGATACATTCCTATTAAATACATTTTCACCTTATACATGTTACATAAAAGAATTAAAATGAATGGGAGATATCTTGAAACAAACCAAAAAGTAATATAAAAGAAAATGTTCTGCTACATTCTGTGATTGAATTCATATCTCTTTTTCTAGATGTGGAAGGTATTTTGTCTTAAGAGACCACTGGGAATTTTTTAAGTCCTTGCATTGCAATGAAGTTATAAGTCTACCAGAAAAAACCATTGTACACTATGGTTGATGCTTTGTATAAAATTCTCATGGTTGTGCTCCTTTTGCTCAGCATATTTCATATAAAACTTTCCAGGCCTCTCTGAAGTCTTTCTGTTCATCATTTCTTACAGCACAATAGTATTCCATTACATGCATATACCACAATTTATTCAGTCATTCCCCAGTTGATGGCTGTCCCCTTCATTTCCAGTTTTTGGCCATGACAAAGAGTGCTGCTATAAATACTTTTGTACATGTGAGACCCTTTCCCTTTTTTATGATCTCTTGGGGATACCGTGCAAGAAGCAGTGTTGCTGGGTCAAAGGGTATACACCTTTTGTAGCCCTTTGGGCATAGTTCCAAATTGCTCTCCAGAATGTTTGGATCAGCTCATAGGTCCACCAACAATGAATTAGTGTTTCAACTCTCCCACATCTTCTCCAAAATTTGTCATCATCCTGTTTTGTCATGTTAGCCAGTCTGATAGATGTGATGTGGCATCCCAGAGTTGTTTTGATTTGCATCTCTCTAATCAATATTGATTTAGAGCATTTTTTCATATTATTATAGATAGCTTTGATTTCTTCCTCTGAAAACTGCTTGATCTTATCCTTTGGCCATTTATCAATTGGGGAATGATTTGTATTCTTGTACATATGACTCAGTTCTCTTTATATTTTAAAAATAAGGCCGTTATCACAGGCACTGTTTGCAAAAATTCTTTCCCATTTTCCTTCTTCCTTCCTAATCTTGATTGCATTGAATTTACTTGGGTGAAAAATTTTCAATTTAATGTAATCAAAATTATCCATTTTGCATTTCATAATGTTTTCTATATTATGTTTAGTCAAACATTCTTTCCTCCTCCATAAATCTGATAAATACACAATTCCTTGCTCCACTAATTTGTTTATACTATCAATCTTTATACTTAGATCATGTACCTACTTGGACTTTATCTTGTGTATGGTGTCAGGCATTGATCTATGCCTAGTTTCCACCATACTCTTAACCAGTTTTCCCAGAAATTTTTGTCAAACAGTAAGTTCTTATCCCAGAAGCTGGGGTCCTTGGGTTTATCAACAGTAGATTGCTATAATCATTGCCTATTGTGTCTTAGGTACCTAACCTATTCCACTAGTCTACCCTTCTGTTTGTTAGTCAGTGCCAAGTATTTTTGATAATTGCTGCTTTGTAATACAATTTGAGATCTGGTAGAGCTAGGCCACCTTCCCTAGCATTTATTTTCATTAGTTTCCCTTGATATTCTGGACCATTTGTTCTTCCAGATGAATTTTGATATTATTTTTTCTAGCCCTACAAAATAATTATCTGATAGTTAAATTGGTATGGCACTGAGAAAGTAAATTAATTTAGGCAGAATTGTCATTTTCATTATATTGGCTCGGCCCACCCACGAGCAAAAGATGTTTTTCCACTTACTTAGATCTGACTTTATTTGTGTGAAAAGTGTTTTGTAATTGTGTTCATATAGTCACTGGGTTTGATTTGGCAGGCAGACTCCCAAATATTTTATAGTAACTATCGTATCTTTTTTTAAAAAACTGTTTATTTATTTCTAGCTTTCCACATTCATTTCCACAAAATTCTGAGTTCCAAATTTTCTCCCCATCTCTCCCCTCCCCCACCCTGTAGCGCCTTGCATTCTGATTACCCTTACCCCCCAATATGCCCTCCCTTCGATCATACCCCTCCTTCCCTTACACCTCTTTTCTTGTGGGGTAAAATAGATTTCTATACCCCATTACTGGTATATCTCCCAGTTCTATGCAAAAACATCTCTCAACATTCTTTCCAAAAATCTTGAATTCCAACTTCTCTCCTTTCCTCCATCCCCACCAAGAAGGCAAGCAATTGAATATAGGTTATGTATGTGTAGTTTTTTAAAAGACTTCCGTAATAATCATGTTGTATAAGACCAATTACATTCCCTTCTGTCCTCTCCTGCCCCCCCATTTATTCTACTCTCCTATCTTTGTCCCTCCCCACAACTGCCTACCACCAATTACTCCTTTCTCGCATTTGCCCTCCCCTTTATCAACCCCTTTACCCCACCTGTCCCCCTCTCTGCTACTTTCTTGCAGTATAATATAGATTTTCATACTAAACTGAGTGAATATGCCACTCCCTCATTTAGTCAAATGTGAATAAAGCTTCACCCTTTCACCCTCCCCACCTCCCCACCTCTTCCATTAAACAAGCTTCTTCTTGCCTCCTCTATGAATGATAATTTTCCCCATTCCATTTCTCCCTTTCTCTTCCCAATATATTCCTCTCTCATCCCTTAATTTTATTTTTTTTAGATATCATTCCTTATTCAATTCACCCTGTGTTCACTGTCAATATTTATATCTCTATCTATATATATAGATGGATATATAGATATAGGTATAGATGGATAGATATTGTGTGGGGGGGGGGCGGTGTACAGTCCCTTTAACTACCCAAATACTGGAAAAATTCTCAATTGTTAAAAATATTATCTTTCCATATAGGAATGTACACAGTTCAACTTTAGAAAGTCCTTTATGTTTTCTTTCCTGTTTACCTTTTCATGGTTCTCTTGATTCTTGTGTTTGAAAGTCAAATTTTCTTTTCAGCTCTGGTCTTTTCATCATCTTGAAAGTCCTTTATGGCATTGAATGATCATTTTCCCCTCTGAAGTATTATACTCAGTTTTGCTGGGTAGCTGATTCTTGGTTTTAGTCCCAGTTCCTTTGACTTCTTGAATATCATATTCCAAGACCTTCAGTCTCTTAATGTAGAAGCTGCCAGATCCTGTGCTATCCTGATTGTATTTCCACAATACTTGAATTGTTTCCTTCTAGTGGCTTACAATATTTTATTCTTGACCTGGAAACTCTGGAATTTGGCTAGAGTATTCCTATGAGTTTCTCTTTTTGGATCTCTTTCAGGAGGTAATTGATTGATTCTTTCAATATTTATTATACCCTCTATAATGTCTAGGCTCTTTTTTTGATCATGTCTTTCAGGTAGTCCCATAATTTTCAAATTGTCTCTCCTGGATGTATTTTCCAGGTCAGTTGTTTTTCCAATGAGATATTTCACATTGTCTTCTATTTTTTCATTCTTTTGGTTTTGTTTTGTAACTTCTTTGTTTGTCATAGTCATTAGCTTCCATCTGCTCTGTTGTAGTTTTTAAAGAGCTGTTTTCTTAAGTGAGCTTTTGAACCTCCTTTTCCATTTGGCTAATTCTGCTCTTTAAAGCTTTCTTCCCCTCATTGGCTTTTTGAGCCTTTTTTTTCATTTGAGTTATTCCATTTTTTAAGGTATTAATTTCTTCAGTATCTTTGGGTCTCCTTTAGCAAGTTGTTGACTTGCTTTTCATGGTTTTCTTGCATTGCTCTCATTTCCCTTTCCAATTTTTCCCCGACCTCTCTTACTTGATTTTCAAGATGCTTTTTGACTCTTCCATGGCCTGAGACCATTGCGTATTTATTTTGGAGGTGTTTCATGAAGAAACCTTGACTTTTAGGTCCCTCTCCTAAATTGTTCCTCCTCATTGAAAAAGATGGAAGAAAATATCTGCTCACCAAGAATGTAACCTTTTATTGTCTTATTCTTTTTCCCTTTATTGGGCATTTTTTCCAGATGATGACTTGATGTTTGAGTTCTTTGTCAGGGCCCAGCTCAGGGCTAGATTCACATCAACTGCTGAGTTCCTCCTGCTTAGGTGAAGGGCTCTAAAAATGGAAGCTGCAACTACAGTGCCTGTTGCAGGGCTGCTACCATAGCTTTAAATGGGTTTTCTCTTTCTATCTCTTGCTTTTGGGCTTTCTTAGTAATATTTAGAAATCCAGAAAATTTCTGTGGGTTTATTTTGTAACCTTAAACTTTGCCAAAGTTTTTTATTATTTCAAGTAGGTTTTTGACTTGATTCCCTTGATTCTAAGTATATCATCATATCATCTGCAAAGAGTGATAACTGAGTTTCATCTTTGCTTATTCTAATTCCTTCAATTTCTTTTTCTTCTCTTATTGCTACAGCTAACATTTCTAGTACCCTATTGAATAGTAGTGGTGATAATGGACATCCTTGTTTCACCCCTAATCTTATTGGAAATACATCTAGCTTATCCCCTTTGCATATAATGCTTGCTGAAAATTTTAGCTAGATACTGCTTATTATTTTATGGAAAGTTTCATTTATTCCTATGTTGTCCAGTGTTTTCAATAGGAATGGGTATTGTATTTGTCAAAAACTTTTTCTGTATCTATTGAAATAATCATGTGATTTCTATTAGTTTTGTTGCTGATATGATCATTAATGTTAATAATTTTCCTTATATTGAACCAGCCCTGCATTCCTGGTATAAGTCCTCCTTGATCATAATGTATTATTCTCATGATAAGTTGCTGGGTTTTTTTTGCTAAAATTCAATATTTTTTCATCTATATTCATTAGAGAAATTGGTCTATAATTTTCTTTCTCTGTTTTGGCTCTTCCTGGTTTAGGTATCAAAACCATATATGTATAATAAAAAGAATTTGGGAGGACTCCATCTTCCCTAATTTTCCCAAATAGTCTTTATAGTATTGAAATTTACTGGTCTTTAAATGTTTGATAGAATTCCCTTGTGAATCCATCTGGTCCTGGAGATTTTTTCCTGGTGAGTTCATTGATGGCTTGTTGAATTTCTTTTTCTGACATTGGGTTATTTAAGTATTCAACTTCCTTTTCTGTTGGTCTAGGCAATTTGTAACTTTTAAAATAATCATCCAGTGGGAGGAGCCAAGATGGTGGAATAGAAAGATGCACATACACTAGCTATTCCATTATAGCCCATAAAGTACCTGTAAAGAAAGACTCTTAACAATTCTAGAGCAGCAGAAACAACAGAACAACAGAGCGGAGGAGATTTCCAGCCCAGGGTGACCTGAAAGACTGAGAGTAAAGGTCTGTCGCACCAGACATGGAACAGAGTCCAGCCCAGCCTTGGTCATGCTGCAGAGGCACCAGCAGGAGGACCCAAGCAGGCCTCGGGGGTGGAATCCTCAATGGCAGTAGAGGCAGTTTACAGATTCCTCAACCCACAGGCACCAAAGGTCAGTGAAAGAGTTCTTTCAGCAGGGTCTTCCCATAGCTCCAGCCTCAGGCAGTAGCATCAGAGGCTGCAGTGATCAGCAGAACCTTCCAAAACAGCCCGTTGTCAGATTATAAAACCCCTAGGGGGACTGAGCAGCTGCATACCTCAGTTTTGAGTGGCGGCCCTGCCCCCACCTAAAGCTCCTGAAGGAATTGAGCAGCTGATCTTCATCTCACACTGAATGGTGGCCCTGCTTGGGGGGCACGATGGAAGGGATGGCAATGGAAGGAGGGAGCAATTAGAAGTCAACATTCTTGAGGAAAAACAAGGTCAAAAGACAGAATAGAAAAAATGGGAGGCAAGACAGGATGGAGGGCAAAAGTCTTATACAACACGACTATTATGGAAGTCATTTGCAAAACTACACATATATAGCCTATATTGAATTGCTTGTCTTTCCAGTGGGGCTGGGGAAGGAGGGAGGAGGGAGGAGAAGTTGGAACTCATAGCTTTAGAAGCAACTGTTCAGTATTGTTCTTGCCTAAAACTGGGAAACAAGAAATACAGGTAAAAGGGGATAGAAATTTATCTTGCACTACAGGAAAAAAAGATGGGGAAAAGGGAAGGGAGAGAAGTTAGAAGGGATTGCAGATTGGTAGGAGGGGTAATTAGAATGCTGGGCACTTTGTGGTGGGAGGAGGGGACAGATGGGGAGAAAATTTGGAACTCAAAAATTTTGTGGAAATGAATGTTGAAAACTTAAAATAAATAAATTAAAAATAAAATAAAATAATCATCCATCTCATTAAGATAATTGAATTTATGGACATACATTTGGGCAAAGTAGTTTCTTGTTATTTTTTTAATTGCCTCCTCATTGGAGTGGTGAGTTCATCCTTTTCATTTTTGATACTGGAAATTTGGTTTTCTTCTTTCTTTTTTTTTAATCAAATTGACCAAAGGTTTATCAGTTTTATTGGTTTGTTCATAAAATCAGCTCCTAGTTTTATTAGTTCAATAGCTTTCTTAATTTCATTTTATTAATCTCTCCTTTGGTTTTCAATATTTCTAATGTGGTATTTACTTGAGAACTTTCAGTTTATTGTTTTTTGAGCTTTTTCAGCTGCATGCCCAATTTATTGATCTCCTCTTTATCTATTTTATTCATGTAGTCACTTTAAAGATAGAAAACTTCCCCTAAGAACTGCTTTTGCAGTATCTCATAAAATTTGGTAGGTTGTCTCATTATTATCTTGAATAAAGTTGTTGATTGTTTCTATAATTTGTTGTTTAATCCACTCATTCTATAGGATTAGGTTGTTTAGTTTCCAATTAGTTTTATGTTTCCATGATCTTTGATTACATATAAGTTTTGTGGCATTATGATCTGAGAAGGATGCATAGGATATCTCTGCCTTTCTTCACTGGATTGTGAGGTTTTTTAGGATCAACTGTTCAGTATTGTTCTTGCATACAACTGCGAAACAAGAAATACAGGTAATAGGGTATAGAAATTTATCTATAGTACATGGTCAGTTTTTGCATATGAGCCATGTACCACTGAGAAAAAGGTGTCTTACTTTCTATCCTCATTCAGTTTTCTCAAGAGATTTATCAAATCTACCTTATCCAGGGTTCTGTTCACCTCCTTAACTTCTTTCTTGTTTATTTTGAGGTTAGATTTATCAAGTTCAGAAACGGGGAGGTTGAAGTCCCCCACTAGTATAGTTTTGTTGTCTATGTCTTCCTGTAACTCCCTTAACTTCACCTCCAAGAATCTGAATCCTACGCCACTTGGAGAATATATGTTTAGTAATGAAATTGCTTTGTTGTCTATGGTGACTTTTAGCAGGGTATAGTTTCCTTCTTTATCTCTTTTGATTTGATCTATTTCTGTTTTTACTTTTTCTGAGATAAGGATTGCTACCCCAACTTTTTTTACATCAGCTGATGCACAATAAATTCAACTTCAACCTTTTACCTTTACCCTATTTGTATCTCCCCATTTCAAATGTGTTTCTGGTAAACAACATATTGTTGGATAATGGTTTTCAATCCATTCTTCTATCCACCTCTCTTTTATGAGAGAGTTCATCCCATTCACATTCACAGTTATGATTACTGTTTGTGTCTTTCCCTTCATCCCCTTTCCCCCTGTTTATGCTTTTAGTTCTCCCTTTTCCCCTCTCTTCCCCAAAAGAGTTTTAATTCTTGACCACTGCCTCCATCAATCTTCCCTCCTTTCTTACAGTCTCCCTCCCTTTTAATCCCTTTTTCCTTTACCTCCCTTTTAACTTCCCCTCCCTTTTCTTTCCCCCTTCCCCTCCTATTGCCTATAGAACTCAATTTGTTTTTATACTTAACTGAGTTTATTGTACTTTTCTTGAATCAGATGAGAGTACCTCTCAAACAATATCCATCTCCCGCTCCTCTTTTCCTTTACTGTAATATATTTTTATGCCTCTTCCTATGATGGAATTTATATTTTTTGTGCCTCCTCCTTTTCACATCTCCTTTTACAATTCCTTCCCACCATTAAATAACATTTGTTATCATCACATCATTTAATTTATACCCACTTCCTCTATCTATGTATATCCATTTTACATTTCACAATAAATACACAATTCTCAAGAGTAACAAGCATCATCTTCCCTTATAGAGATGTAAATAGTTTTCCCATATTGTGTAGCAATTTTTCCTCCATTTACCTTTTTATGCCTCTCTTGAGACCTATGTTTGAAGATCAGATTTTCTATTGAGTTCTGGTCTTTTCATCAGGAAGGTCTGGAAATCCCTTATTTCATTGAATGTCCATTTCCTTGCCTGAAATATTATGCTTAACTTTTCTGGGTAATTAATTCTTGGTTGTAGTCCCAAATCCTTCACCTTATGGAATATTGTATTCCAATTCCTTCAGTCTTTTAATGTAGAGACTGCAAGGTCCTGTGTGATCCTATAGCTCCTCAGTATTTGAATTGTTTCTTTCTGACTGCCTGCAGTATTTTCTCCTTCACCTGATAGTTCTGGAATTTGGCAATGATATATCTTGGTGTTTTTAGTTTGGAGTCCCTTTCAGAAGGTGAACTGTGGATTATTTCAATGAGTACTATACCTTATGGGTTTAGGACTTCTGGGCAATTTTCCTTGATGATTTCTTGGATGATATTGCCTAAGCTCTTTTTTCCATCATGGCTTTCTGCTAAAACAATCGTCCTTAGATTTTTCACTCCTGGATTGATTTTCCAGGTCAGTTGTTTTTCCAATTAGATATTTTACATTTTCTTCTATCTTTTCATTATTTAGATTCTGTTTGACTGATTCTTGATGTCTCATAAATTCATTAGCTTCTACTTGCCCAATTCTATTTTTTATCAAATTATTTTCTTCAGTTAACTTTTGCATCTCCTTTTCCATCTGTCCAATTGTTCCTTTTAAGAAGTTATTTTCACCAGTTAGATTTTTGTACTTCCTTTTTCCATTTGTCCAATTTTCCTTTTTAAGGAGCTGTTCTCTTCAGTGAATTATTTTTTCATATTTTTAAAATCATTGGCCAGTTTTTCTCCTATTTCTCTAATTTGGGTTTTAAAATCCTTCCAGAGCTCTTCCAAGAAGGTTTTTTGTGCTTCCAACCAGTTCATATTCCCTTCTAAATTTTCAGATCTCAATACTGCTCTCTTTGGTATTTGTGTTTTGTTCCTTGTCCCAATTGAAAGATTCTGTGGTCTTTTCTGCTTTACTTCTTACTCATGATAATAACCCTTTCCCTGACTATTAAAGTAGATCTCTACATCTGTGGCACAGGGAGCTCTATTCCACAGTTCTTGTTCCTAAAACTTAAGGCTTTGTGTATTGTAGCCTCTGTTTCTTTCAGCTAGAAATTAAATGCTGCAGCTTATCTGCTGCTGACCAGGCTGGTGTTTGAAAGCAGAGGCCAGGTGAGGTCTTTTTGGGTTTCCTGTAGTTACCCTGAAGCTGCCTTGGTAAGTATGGGGGAAGTGTGAACTGGATGCAGGAAGCTCCTTTGCTGAGGCAAGGTCAGCTATCTGCACTAGTGTCTTTCTGGTTCCACTGGGGTGCTGAGGTACACATGGGATCCTGGTGTTGGGAGTTGAACTCCTGGGGTTCAAGATATTCTCCTGGTTTGTTGAGGTGGGGCTGTCTTGAGACAGCTCTGCTCTTGCACTAGTCACCTTTAGCCATAGTAAAATGAACCCTCCTATGTGATTTTTCTAGCCTCCCAGGCTGAGAGTGTGTTTACCCATTCTGCTGCTCCCACTGTTCCAGGGTTTTTCCCGGGGAGATAATCTTCTGGGCTCATCAAGGTCAACAAGGGGAGGGAGATAGCAATTACCAATCACTTTTCCATCTTGACTCCTGGAACCACCCCTTAATACATTTAAAAACAATTAACATTCATTTTTTTAAGAATTAGTTTCCAAATTCTTTCTGTCCCTTTCTTTCTATTCCCTTTTCCAATATGGTAAGTAATCTGATATAGGTTATACATGTGCAATCATGTAAAACATTTCCATATTATTTATTTTGTGTAAGAAAACTCAAACAAAAAGAAAGGAAGGATGGGAAGGAAGGAAGGAAGGAAGGAAAGTTTTAAAGAAAGAACAAAAGAAAAGAAGGAAAAAGAGAAAAAATAGTATTCTCCAATCTGTCATGAGTCCATTGGGATTGTTGTGGACAATTATATTACTGAGAATAGATAAGTTCTTCATCATACACAGTTCTTCATCACACAATATTGCTGTTACTGTACACAATGCTCACTGTATCAGTTCATACAAGTCTTTACAGGTTTTTCTGAAATCATCTTTCTTGTCATTTCTTTTAGCACAATAATATTCCATTACAATCTTATACCAGAATTTGTTCAGCCAATGTCCAATTGATAGGCATTTCTCAAATTATATCATATGTTAACCAAAATTTACATCCTGATATTATGTGATGCATCAGCAGAAGCCACCTATGTACTATGGTCAAGCCCTTTTGGAACTATGACATAAATTAAGACAAAAATTCAAATCTCCACAGCTCCAACCAGAAGAACATCAAAAAGGTGCTGATAACTTCAGGATGATGACTTTGAAATGTTATTGGTAACTTTGATATAATTTGGATATATTAATGAACTAACCCCAAAGTGACACAGATAAGTCTGTTGTCCTCCCCACCCCTTAAAAACTTATAAAAATGAGATCTCAAGGACCTGTCCACCAAGCACTCTTCCTTCAGTATAAGTTCCTTACTTCCTAGTGCTCCCAAATCTAAACCAAGGTTTTATATGTGATATTTTCTATCTCTTCCCTCCTCATCCTCTTCCTCACCCTGTGTGTCTTCACCATTCCATTCACCTGTTCCCTTGTTGTCTGCCATTGTGACTCTTTCACCTCTTGTTTTTTGGACTTTTTAGCCCAATCCCCTCTGTGTTTAATTAATGTAGGATTGTTGTTCCATTTCCCATTGCTATTTGCCATCATTCCCAATAATTTCATGATTTCATGAATTATCAATTTGATTATTGATAAATTTGACCAATTCTTGAAGAGGACCAATAACATCAAAAGGTGATGTCTTGACTTGTGACTGCTTTGAACTTCAGTTAGACAAAACTGTGTAAAAATGTCAGTGTCACTTTCTCTCCAGATTCTTCCATGTTCAGTGGAAAGATAAAAGTTAAGAAGACTGGTGATAACCTGAGATGCAGTCGATGACCTTAACCTTTCTAAATTAGGGTCTTTCTGAGACCTCAGTTTCTCTAAGGCAATACCCATTCAATTACTAAGGTCTAGGTAGTTATAAAATGGAAAAAAAACTCTTCAGTCTGATGAATTCACAGGATAATTCTAATTTTAAAGAAAAATTAGTATCAATACTACATAAATTTTTCTTAAAAAATGAGAAATAAAGCAATCTACCAGACTCTTTTTTTATGAGACATTAAGTATTATCTTATTTAAGTCATGGAAGTAAAAAACAAGAACTCTAAAAAAGAGTTATATAATACTTAAAATTTTACACTTTGCAAACATCTTTAGTCCTTACAAAATCATTGCAAGGTAAGTGCTATTATCACCTCCATTTTAAAGATGAGGAAAACCAACTTTGAGAGTCTAAATTACTAGCTCAGGGCAACATAGCTAAGTAATATCAGTCGATTTGAATATAGGTCTTCCAGACTCCAAGTCTAGCACTTAAGAACGACATCAAGAATGACAATTTAAAAATCATAAATGAAATTCTGTCAAACATAATGCAAAATACCACCAGAAATAATTTATTATGATTGTTAGATTTATAACAGGAAAGGTAAGATGCTTCAAAATTGGAAGAAAGGATCAATAAAATTTATCCAATTAAAAACAAAAACATCAAAAATCACATAATTATCTCAACATATCCAAAAAGACCTTTGGCAAAGTACCACACTGCTTTAAAAAATACAAATATACGCATGGCATCATCTTTTTAAATGTTTTAAAATACTCTGCATGAAACTAAAAGGGAAAAGTAATTTGCAATGAGAATACATATTTATAATACATAATTTAGAACAATAATATATAATCAAAATAAATATAGTAATAATTCTAGTATTGTTAGCAATAATAACAAGACAATATAAATAAATGTAAGGTACCAAAACCGGAATCAACAAATACATTAAGTGAGACAGTAGCTTCAGTAAGGCTTCGGGCTGCAAAATGAGCCCGGAAAAAAATCAACATATTTATAAAATGGCAAACAAGGGGGCCGAGTCAAGATAGTGGAGTAGAAAGATGCACCTACTCTAACGCTTCCCAAACAGTCCATAAAATACCTGTAAAAAAGGACTCTAAACAAATTCTAGAGCAGCAGAAGTCACAAAACGACAGAGTGAAAGCGATTTCCAGCCCAAGGTAGCCTGGAAGACAGACAAGAAAGGACTATCACATGAGTGCAGAGCAGAGCACAGCCCACGGAGCACAGGTCATCTTTAGCTGTGAGGTGTAGCAGGGACAGGACTGGAACAGGCTTCTGAGGCAGAATCCTCAGCAACACAAACGGTTCTCAGATAGCTCCACCTACAAATTCCAAAGACACTTCGGAGGTCAGTGAAAAACTTTTTGTCCTGGGTGAGAAGGGAGCATGGTCCTCTGCTAGCCCTGACCACAGGGCAGCAGCAGCAACTTCCACTAAAGCCCTTGGGGGAATTGAGATGCTAATTTGGGTCTTAGTCCTGAGTGGCAGTGAAGGGGTGAGGAAGAGTGCTGGCTGGCATAGTGGAGCTGGTGAAAGCTCTGAAAAGGGAATTCTACTTGCAGATCCTAGGCAGAAAAGTTTTGGTAGCTCCCACATCAGAGCGCAGGCCAGGAAAGGAGTAAAATCCTCTCACTTGATTGAGCCACCTGGGAGGAACTGAGAACTTATAGGTCCCCAGAATATATCCTCTCTTGACAAAAGACTCAAAAGTCAAGTAACTAGCTGGAAAATGCCCAAGGAAGGGAAAAAATAACACTATCGAAGGTTATTTTCTTGATGGACAGGTATTTTCTTCCATCCTTGCAGATGAGGAAGAACAATGCTTACCATCAGAGGCCTCCAAAATAAGCATGCAATGGTCTCAGGTCATGGAAGAGCTCAAAAGGGATTTTGAAAATTAATTAACAAAAGTGAAGGAAATATTGGGAAAAGAAATGAGAATGATGCAAGAAAATCATGAAAAATGAGTCAACCAGCTTGCTAAAGGAAACCCTCCCCCCAAAAAACGCTGAAGAAAATAACAGCCTTAAAAATAGACTGACTCGATTGGCAAAAATAGTCCAAAAAACCAATGAGCAGAAGAATACTTTAAAAAGCAGAATTAGCCAAACGGAAAAGGAGATCCAAAAGCTCACTGAAGAAAATAGCTCTTTACAAATTAGAATGGAACAGATGGAACCTAATGACTTTATGAAAAAACAAGAAATTACAAAACAAAACCAAAAGAATGAAAAATGGCAGATAATGTGAAATAGCTCATTGGAAAAACAACTAACCTGGAAAACAGATCCAGGAAAGACAATTTAAAAATTATGGGACTACTTGAAAGCCATGAGCAAAAAAAAAAAGAGCCTAGATATCACCTTTCATGGAATTATCAAGGAAACCTACGCCAATATTCTAGAATCAGAGGGCAAAATTAATATTGAAAGAATCCACTGATCACCTCCTGAAGGAGACCTGAAAAGAGAAATTCCTAGAAATATTGTAGGCAAATACCAGAATTCCCAGGTCAAGAAAAAAATATTGCAAGCAGCTAAAAAGAAACAATTCAAGTATTGTGGAAATACAATCAGGATAACATGGGATCTAGCAGCATCTACATTAAGAGATCAAAGGGCTTGGAAGATGATGTTCTAGAAGTCAAAGGAACTGGGATTAAAACCAAGAATCACCTACCCAGCAAAACTGAGTGTAATATTTCAGGGGAAAAAATGGTCATTCAATGATATAGAAAACTTTTAAGCATTCTTAATGAAAATATAGAAAACTTTTAAGCATTCTTAATGAAAAGAATTGAAAAGAATATTTGACTTTCAAACAAGAAGCAAGAGATGCATGAAAAGGTAAGCAGGAAAGAGAAATCATGAAGGGCTTTCTTAAGTTGAACTGTTTACATTCCCACACAGAAGGATAATATTTGTAACTCTTGAGACTTTTCTCAGTATTTGGGTAGCAGGAGGGATTGCACACACACACACACACACACATACACACACACACACATATAGACAGAGAGCACAGAGTGAATTGAATAAGGACTGATATCTAAAAAAAATAAATCTAAGAGGTTAGAGAGGAATATATTGGGAGGAGAAAGGGAGAAGTGGAATGGGGCAAATTATCACTCATAAAAGAAGCAAGAAAAAGCTTTTTCAATGGAGGAGAAAAGGGAGGAGGTGAGAGAGAAAAAGTGAAGCTTGTTATTATCACATTTGGCTTAAGGAAAGAATAACATTCAATTTGGTATGAAAATCTATCTTACATTACAGGAAAGTAGCAGAGAAGGGGACAAGTGGGATGAGGGGGATGACAGAAGGGAGGGTAAATGGGAGAAGGGAATAATTAGAAGTAAACACTTTTGGGGAGGAACAAGGTCAAAACAAAGAATAAAATAAATGGGTAGCAGGAGAAGATGGAGGGAAATATAGTTAGTCTTACATAATACGACTCTTAAGGAAGTCTTTTACAAAACTACACATATATAGCCTGTACTGATTTGCTTGCCTTCTCAGTGGGGGTGGTTTGGGAGGGAGGAAGGGAGAGAAGTTGAAATTCAAAGTATTAGAAATAAATATTTAGAATTGTTTTTGCATACAACTGGGAAATAAGAAATAGAGGTAATGGGGTACAGAAATTTATCTTGCCCTACAAGAAAAGAAAAAAGATGAGGATAAGAGAAGGGAGGGGTGTGAAGGAAGGGAGGGAATATTGAGGGAAGAGGTAATCAGAATGCAAAGCATTATGGGGTGGGGGAGGGGAGAGATGGGGAGAAAATTTGGAACTCAAAATTTTGTGGAAATGAATGTTGAAAACTAAAAATAAATAAATAAACATGAAAAAATAAAATAAAATGGCAAAAAAAAAATCTACAAGGCAATAATTGAAAAAAAATAGCAGCAATAAGACCTTCAACATGAAGAAGTACTTTTGGAGCAATTTTACTATAATTGACTATAATAGTGATGAACATATTCAAATTAATTATAATTCTTATATAATCTACAATAATTTTTATAAAATAAAGAACTAAAATAATTCAAGGCAGAGATTGGGAACCTGCAACCTCAAGAATCATTCCAAGTTTTACAGGAAATCCTTTTATTGAGGGGGTTTGTTCTGTGAAGTTTAGATTCAAAGAGCTGAACTTGAGGACCTACAGGGTCACATGTGGCCTCAAGACCACAGGTTCCCTACTCCAAGTTTAAGGAGTATTCAATTCTCATGACAGGATCATACTTGTAGAATAGCAATGACAATACTATACAAGTTGATTTACAGCTTTAATGCTTTATAAATCAAACTATCAAAGGGATCCTTTATAGAATTCAGTAGGGATGCTAATGAAATAAAATTCATTCATTTCAAAAGATAGGAATGAAGAGGGAATAATATGTCCAGGCTTCAAATCATAATTTAAATCAACAGTCAATCAATCAATAAATTTTTATTAAGTTCCTACTAGGCGACTAACCCTGTGGTAATTGCTGGGGATACAAAAAGCAGCAAATGATAGTCCCTTCCCTGAAGGATCTAATGAGGGAGACAAGATACAAACAAATATAATCAAAGCAAACTATGTAAAAAATAAATAGGAAATCATTAGCAGAAGAGAGGCACTGGAATTAAGTGGGATTGAAGAAAGTTTCCTGTATAAGATGGAATTTTATCTTAGACTTAAAGGAAGCTCTGAAGTTAGGTATTTAGAATAGAGGGTGAAAAGTGTTACAGTCAGAGAGATGGAAGGTCTTATTCATGAAAAAGCCAAGAGTCAGTATCTCTAGATTAAATATAGGAGGGGAGTAGGCTATGAAGGATGTAGAATATAAGTGAGTATTTTGGTTTTGCTCCTAGAAGCAATAAGAAACCACTGGAATTTTAATGAGCGTTAGGGTAACATAATTTGATCTGCACTTTAGGACAATCCCTACTTTTTGATATTTGTTTAACAAATTGGTAGTATATAAATGAAACAGACATGAAGAGAATCAGAAATCACAGAACTCAGTAACTGTTAGACTAGAAAAGATAAACTACCTATTAAACAACCTCTTTTGATACAAATTTTTGATAAAATTGGAAAGTAGACAGGCAGAAATTAGATTTAGAGTTAACACTTCTTCCACAAAAAAATTAAAAGTGGATCTATGATCCTAAAAGTAAAGATGGTATCATAAAAATTATACTGAAAACAGATCATATACTTTTCACAAATATAGGTAAAAGATATATTCTTAATCAAGCAGAGGATAGAGACAATTGTAAAAGATAAACTGTATAACTTTGATAATATGAACCTGAAAAGCTTCTGCAGAAACAAATTAGTGTACCTTGGACAAGAAGGGAAATAGGAAAAAATCATATCAAATCTCTCAGTTAAGGGATTGACTTAAAAATATTATATATGTATAATATATATAAATAATATATATTATTTAAAACAAATTGTAGTTTAGTTAAAGCATAAATATGTATACATAAATATATACAAAAATACTCATACATAATCAAAAGTCATTTACAATAGATTGTCAAAATCTATAAGCAATTATAAAAAGAATTGCAAATATTTTAGATCATATTTTATTTTTCTCAATTGCATATAAAAATATTTTTCAGTTTCCTAAAATTTTGAGTTCCAAATTATCTCATTCCCTCCCTCACCTACCATATCCCTAAGATGGTAAGTAATTTGACATAGGTTTAACATGAGCAATCATCTAAAACATATTTCCACATTAGTCATGAAATGAAAAAAAACAAACTAAAAAGAGAAGATAAATAAAATATATAGTGCTATGATTTTCAATTTTTTTGGTTTTTTTCTTTGGAGATGGATAGCATTTTTCATCATGAATCCTTTGGAATTGTCTTGGATCATTGTATTTTTGAGAAGAGTTAAATCATTAACAATTGGTCATCATAAAATATTCCTATTACTGTGTGCAATATTCTCCCAGTTCTACTCATTTCACTTTGCATCAGTTAATGCAAGTCTTTCCAAGTTTCTCTGAAAGTATATTGTTCATTTCATATAGCACAATAGTATTCTATGGCAATCATAAACAACTTGTTCAACTATTCCTCAATTATTGGACATCCTCTCAATGTTTTATTCTTTGTTATTCCAAAAATAGCTACTAGAAATATTTTTGTAATATCGGTTCTCTTTTTTCAAAATCTCTTTGGTAGTGGTATTGCTATGTTAAGGGCATACACAGATTGATTGTTTTGGGGGCCATAGGTTCAAATTGCTCTCCAGAATGGTTGATTAGCTTAAAAAATTCTCCCTGTTGTGCAATAATGTCCCAATTTTCCTATATCCCCTCCAATATTAATAATTTTCCTTTTGTATCACCGTAGCCAGTCTGATAACGTGTGAAGCAGTACCTTCAAGTTGTTACAATTTACATTTCTCTAATCAATCATGATTTAGAGTATTTTTATATGAATATAGATAGTTTTGATTTCTTCATCTGAAAATTGCTTATTCATATCCTTTGAATATTTGTCAATTGAGAAAAGGCATATTTTCTTATGAATTTCACTCGGTTCTCTGTGTATTTGAGAAATGAGATCTTTATCAGAAAAACTTGCTGGAAAATTTTTCCTCAGTTTTCTGTTTTCCTTCTAATGTTGGCTACATTGGTTGTATTTGGGCACAACCTTTTTAATTAAAATGATCAAAATTATCAAATTTATAATTCATAATTCTCTCTATCTTTTTTTAGTCATAAATTCTTCCCTTCTCCATAGATCTGACAGATAAATTGTTCCATGTTCTTTCGTTTATTGTTTCATTATATCTAAATTGTATCTCCATTTTGACCCTAACTTGGTACTTGGTGTGACGTTGTTCTATACCTAGTTTCTGACAAACTTTTCCAGTTTGCCCAGCACCTTTTGTCAATTAGTGAGTTCTTATCCTAAAAGCATAGGTCTTTGAATTTATGAAACATTAGATTACTATGATTGCTGTATTGTGCACCTAATCTGTTCCACTGATTCATTATACTATACCCAGATTGGTTTGAAGATTACTGAATTATAATACAATTTGAGATCCGGTATACCTAGTCTACCTTTCTTCACATTTTTAAAATTAATTCCTTTGCTACTTTTTACCTTTTATCTACATGAATTTTGCTGTGATTTCTCCCCTAACTCTATAAAACATCTTTTGGAAGTTTGACTACATGGCACTGAACAAATATGTAAATTAATTTAGTTAGAATTGTTATTTTTATTGTATTGGCTTTGCCTACACATGAGCAAAATTTTCCAATTGTTTAGATCTGACTTTGTGTGAAAAGTGTTTTGTAATCGTGTTCATATAGTTCCTGGGCTTATCTTGGCAGGTGGACTATTTTATATTATCTACAATAATTTTAAATAGAATGTATCTTTCTATCTTCTGCTGCTGGACTTTGTTAGTAATATACAAAAATGCTCATGAATTGTGTGGAATTATTACGTATCCTGCAACATGACTAAAGTTCTTAATTGTTTCAAGTAGTTTCATAGTTAATTCTCTAGGATTCTGTAAGTATACAATTATATCTTCTTTAAAAAGTAATATTGTTCTTTCCTCATTGCATATTCTAATTCAATTTCTTTTGTCTCTTATTTCTTTGTTTTAATATAATACTGAACAATAGTGGTGATAAAGGAAATCCTTGCTTCATCTTTGATCTTAATTGGAAGGCTTTTAATATCTCCATTACTGATGTTAACTGGTTTTAGATAGACACCACTTATCTTTTTAAAGAAAGTTTCTGATTTCCATGTTTTCCGATGGCTTCACCTCCCAAGGGAAGGAATGGTGAATGAATATATGAATATGTATATACATATACATATATGTGTGTGTCTATATACATATATACATACTTAGTGAAAAAGATCAGAACATATGAAATAAGAAATAATTATAACTTGCCTTTATTATTATATGTTACTCTTGATGATAAGCAAGACATTGTCCAAAATAAAACTGCAGCATATAAAAAAGCCTTTCCCATCTGTTTGAACAAAAAAGATTAAATTTTCACTAAATTGCCCTATATTATTCTTACATGATAAAATTTCAAATAATCAGAACAGTTACATATTTCCCTTTAATTTCTTTAGCGAATGTATGCTTCTGAGTCAGACATTTTAATACTTGATCCAGTAGTTTCATGTTTTCCTTCCTAATTGTCTCTTGCATGTAAGCTAGAAAGAAAACATTAGGCCAGAATTTCCTTCAGTCTAAGTAGCTTTTAAAAGAGATAAATTCTCATTAAATGTGAATAAAACAGAATTTAACTACATGGGAGCTGTGAGACAAACCAAAAAACAAATCAACTATTTTAGCAGAAGTAATTTTCAGTTAAATTGATTTTTTTTCATTGGGTTAGGGTGCTTGGTTGACCTCTGAATTATTTCTGAATACCCTCTATTCACACCCTCTGAATCATTTTCAGTTTAACTCTGTCAATTAGGAATTTGTAATGAAACAAAATATTCAAACTATAGATTGAGGTTATACTCTTACTTCAAATCCTTCTTACCATTGCAGGGGTGATGCCCAACCCTTTCTTCACACCTTTTCAAATTTGTTGAGTTTTCTTCCTCATAGGACAAGAAGGTCTTAAATCTACAGCCTAAATTTCCACCATTGACCTGTTGGGAGTGTCCACACCAACACGGGTAGCAATCAGCTTCTCCTTAGTAGAGAGAAGTACATGAAGGTTCCAAAGAGGGACAGTTGGAATGAATCTCCAACTGTCTTCTCAAAAATATCACTAAAATAATCACTGTCTCCTAATAACAATGAGAAATTTGGGTCCCAAACAATTCCAGGAAAAATCTTCCTTGAGGAAAAACACATAAACAAGAGAACAATGATTGATTGCTGGTCTGAGCCTGATATTTGAGGGATCTTGATGAAAATCTCATTTAAATATGTTCAGAAATTCAATGTCCTTTTTCTCAACCTTGACTACTTGAGACCTCCCTGTAGTATTTGTTGTTGTTGATCTTCTTTTAGGATACCCTTTCTTTTAGAGATTTTTATAGTATAGCTTCTGTCTGGAACATGTGACCAACTAAGGACTATAAAAGTGCAAATATTTTGTAGAACTTTAGAGTACCACATAAATGTAATCTATTAGAGACATTTTCTCCAATGTCTAGTAACTTTTAAAAAATGTCATTATGCTCAGAGGTAGAGAAATCTCACTTGAATTCATATTATAAGAAAGCAAGAAGCCTAATATGCATTTATATATCCCATAATATGTTCACTTAGTACCCTTCTCCTGCTAGCCTTCATGCCAAAGGAGGGTATACAAATCTTTCTACATAGTTGTATTTTGAGATCCACTCAGGGATTTCCCTTTGCTGCATTCTCAACTGGTATTCTTCATCCTTGCCTCTAGAGTCTGATTGCAACAAGAGTGAAGGATATACTCAGGCCACCCATGTGAAAAATAAATGAAAATGTGGGGGTATAGGCATGAGGGAACTACACTTCCCTTTGCTTGAGTAGCTCATAGGTTTGGGAAAGCTAAAGTGGCAGAAACTTCCAGTAACACCCCTTACCACCCTCTCTAAACCCTATGAGCCTCAAGCCAGACCTGTTAAAATCCAGAACCCTGGTGAACTCCCAAGAGACTGTGGAACTACAACAGCATATTCCATAATGGTGCAAGAGAGAAATCAGAAACATGACATTATTACAAGGTAACAACTGGCGTGATTAATGACTTGCAGCATTAAATAATTAACATAACAGTAAAACTTTAATCCACAGTGATGTCTCTCTAAAGAAGCAAAAAAGAAAACTTAAAGTGCAAATATAATTTCAAAAAAGGAGAGTTTGGGAGGAAAAGCAGGAAAGCAATAAAATTCGAAGAATAAATTATCTCTATGCAACCAAAAGCCTTGATCTTGAAGGCAATATTTGAGATAATTTAAAGACAATATGACTCCCAGAAGAATGTGAAAGCTGAAAAGATTATAAAATATAAAGGGAATTTAATAATACAAGACAGTTCTTCAAACACAAGAAACTGTAGAAGAGAATAGAATAATATATTCTGAAAGACAGAGGAGCTCAAGATGCAACACAAAACGACATACCTTGTAAATATGATCTTGACCATCAATAGAAAAATAGTCGTTCAGAGATGAAGAAAAATTAGAAGAAAAGAAGAAGAAAGAGGAGGAGGAAAAAGTGGAGGAGGAGGAGAAAGAGGAAGAAGAGAAGAAGAAGCATTAAACGCTTCTTAAAAGTACTCCAAGTGGGGGTGGAAGGAGGTAAGACGTTAGCATATTCTTTGACTTTAAAAGGAAACCAGACAACAAAAACACAAGAAAAATAAATATTACACTAGAAAGAATAAATAATAATCTAACCCAACCTCAGAGACTATTGAAACAAAAAAAATGCAAAAATATTGTTTGAAAATAATGCTGCTACTTTCTTTTGGCTTTTCTCCATGGTTTGACTATTCCTCCATCTCATTTGTATGATTTGGGTGATTTTCATCCTTTTCCCACCACTTCTATGTGAATGTACCTCAGTCATCTATCTGAAATCCTCTTCTTCCACATTCTCTTAATCATCATAATCTCTCCACAAGTTTGTCTTTCATGTCTATGAAGATAGTTCTCAAATCATCTCTTGAGCTCCAATCCATTATTAAACGAATGCTGATTACTTCCTTGTTTGCCCCACAGAAATCTCAACCTCACCATGTCCATTACCTCACATTCAAAACCCATCCCTTTTCCCAACTTATTTCTTTAATTATCACTTTTCCAGTTACTGAGCTTCATAAACTCAGTGTTCCTGAACTCTTCTTTTTCTCTCATGGAAGGGGTCACCTATAATTATCAAACTAATTAGAACTGATTCACTCAAAAGCTTTAGATTTCAGCTCAATCTCTTGTGAAGGAGTTGCCAAGATGGGGGAAGGAGACACTGACCCTGACTTTGACCTGTATCTCTTTTCTCTTTCCCCTTTGCCTAAAGGAGAACCCTATAAGCTTTAAAGGTTGGAGGATTTTGAATTTCCTATGGTTGTCTTCATTACACCCCAATAAGGTGATGACAGTGTCTGCATTAGGAGACAAGAACAAGTTGGATATATATTGCTCCACAAAAGAACCTAGAAAAGAAACTGTGCCAAACCTAAAAAGAAAAGGCCTTCCATCAACCAGGTGCTGTGCATTATTTCTTTGACACATATGTTTTCTAAACTTGAACTCAATTTCCCCTGAACTTTGATAAAGTGTGGGAACTAGTGGGAAAATGTATTTTAGGTATTAGGGGTGATGTTTTAAATGAATTTCCTATACCACAATGATTCAACAAACATTCAATGAACACTATGTTCTAGGTATGTTGCTAAATGCTTAGGATATACATAGATTTTTTTTAAAAATGTCATTCCTATCCTTTCTTCTTTTCTCATCTTGTTTCCTTAGTGAACTAGATTCCTTTCTGTATCATCTTCTTCTTTTAGGTCTCTTGCCCCTGCTAATATTTAATATAAATTTTCAGATTTTAATAAGGGTCAGAGCTTGAATTAAGAAGAGCCTGGACCTAATACTCATTGTTCTCTGAAGTAAACTCAGAGAATACTTCTTCCTATGTCAAAAAAGCCAGTGGGCTGATTTAGCATTCCTTATGAGACCTTTAACTCAAGACACTTTCTTGAATAATGGGACATTTTCTGTATCTTAATATTTTGTTGACATGTACTATATTCTGGCATGTTAATGGTAAAGAAAACATGGACAACCTGGGACATAATTTAAATTGAAACTTTGTCAAACTCTGTTATCTTACTGTATTTATAATCTATGCAATTAAGAAATTCTTTTCTAATTGTCTAGTTAATCACTCATGGAGAACATAAATCTGAAGGACACAGACAACTTTAGATTGTCCTAAAACAGATTTAAGCCTGGTCAATTTTGTTTGAGGTAGTCGGATTTAATATCTGGCTCTGTGGATCCATGTATAGTTAACTTTAAAGGGAATAATAAAAAATGTATGCATTTAGCCTGTTGCCTTTGCTTTAACCAAACTTTCAGGTCAGCACCCCTTTTTCTATAATCAATCTTGCCTTACTAAATCTCAACTTTAGATTACTCTCAGAAGTGGCTGTTTTCACTACTACTCAAATCCAGCAGAATGCTGCTTGAAAAAATCATAAAGCTATGCTGATTGTGTCCACTACACATTTACATGACATAGTCTCAACAAGAGCAAGGAAATCTTTTTACACATATCAAATCTATTGCCTACCCCATTCACAACAGGAACTCTTCGAAACTTTTCATTTCTTTCACAATCTTCCATGACTCCCCCTCTTCCCCACAATTTCAACTGAGAATTTTGCTTTATATTTCACTGAAAATTTATGGCATTCTCTAAGATCTCCCTCTTCTCACCTGCCCTTCAGTTCACATTTCCCACGTGCCCTCTGTTACCTTCAATATTTGTTTCACACAATGAAGTGAAAACTCTTATTGCCAAGGAAGAACCTTCCACCTGAACAAGTGATCTCATTTTATCCCATCTTCTCCAGCAGGCTCCTCTTCTATCATTCCCACACTCTAATTTTCAACATCTCCATTTCTATTGATTGCTTCTCCATTGCTCACCAAAAAAGCCTATATCGCCATCTGGCTCTGTTTACTGCTAAGATTACATTCAGTTCCGTAATCTGAATAAAGACCTCTTTTGATCTCTCCCTCCATACCTAGAAGAAAAAAACCTATCTCCTCCACCCTCACAAGTCTCTC
Source organism: Potorous gilbertii (assembly GCA_028658325.1). Lineage (NCBI taxonomy): Eukaryota > Metazoa > Chordata > Mammalia > Diprotodontia > Potoroidae > Potorous > Potorous gilbertii. The sequence goes on along the minus strand of CM053774.1, from coordinate 35,711,542 downwards.
ACCTAATTCATCCACCACTAGTCAATATCCCATTTCTTCTCCCTTTTGTGGCTAAAGTCCTCAAGAAAGTTATCTATGAGGAGAAGGTATCTTTAATTCCTTTCCACTATATTTAACCTCTCTAAAGTTACTCTTAATTGCCAAACTGAAGGGTCTTTTTCAATCATCTTTCTTGACTTTGATCATTTCTTCTTAATATCTGCTCCCTAGGTTTTTGTGATATTACGTATTACTTCCTCCTAATTTTCCTCTTAACTTTCAAACCTTAGAATGAGTGTCAAGTTTATCATTTCACAGTTGTTGTTGATCATTCTTTAGAATTTGGATTGCCAGTATTCTAAAACTAAAACTAAACTGACCCAGTATATTTAGCAAGTAGAGCCAGAGCTCTCAGCATCCAAGGATCTTTCAATAAAGGTCAGAGGACAACTAATGCATCTGATGTCCACACAAGTGACTACATAAGTGAAAGGAGCATTTCTGAGAGAGTGGGGGACTAACATATTCCTCTGAGGTTTACATTCTAACTGTAGTACTTCAAGAGTCCCAGAAGCTATATCCCCAATCTGTGATAATGTAGAAAGAGGGAGAAGTAAGCCTATTGTAAAGGGGGCTGCGTGACACCAAAGCCCAGGTTATTATCATACCAGGTAATTTGGCATGAATATAGAGCCACCCCAATTTCCAGAGGGGACTTCCATGTGCAGACCACTAAGGAGTAATTCTTGCACAGTTGGAAGTAGGCAAAAGACTCTCTGTGTGGATTACAGTTGTGGTGGCTAATCAGAGGGAGCATACTATGGGAAGGACATTATGAGCTCTTGGTCTTGGCCTTTCACAAACTTCAATGTCAATTTATTTCAGGGGTATAAAGAAACAGACATGTGCAAATCAGATGCATAGTACAAATCAGAACATACAAGTGTATCCTTAGAATAGGATGGCTATAGAAACTAGAGAACCAGGAATGACCTTCTGGAAGAGAAAATACTTGAACATAATCTTAAAGGAAGCTAAGGATTCTAAGAATTGGAGGTTAAACCCTTGTGGTTACTGACTTACCATGTGCACTTAATACTGAGTAATATTGAGTCTTCATGGAGGTGGAAGCAGAGGTTGAAAATTACATTTTCTCTCCAGTAATGAAGATGAAGAGGGCTATGCCAAATTCCCTTACAAAAATCTGGTGTGGTCAGTAAAGAAGGCAGATGGCACCTGGTGATGGTTATCATGCCTATCAATACAGCTGTTCTTGACATAATCAATGGTGAATTATATAGGATGAATATAAAGGGTAATCAACTCTATTAATGGATTTTTTCCCTTATTTCTCAATGACTGAAACTAGTCAGTTAGTTTGCTTTTACCTGTGTTTCAGTCTGGTATGGTACTTCTCCTTCCTCAGGTCTGCATGAACTAGTCCTCATATTACTATGTTCTGGTGAGCAATTACCTAAAAGAAGCATCCTTTCCCCTGGGTACTAGAGTATACCACTAGCTTGATGACATAATATTGACCCAGACCAGATGACCATTATATTGATGACATAATATTGACTCAGTGGCTGAAACTTTGTAAATGTCAAGTTGTAAAATGCACAAGTGGTAGGAAATTAACCTGAAGGAAAAACAGAGTCCAGTTTACTCACTAAAATTTGGGGAACACAGTGGATAGGATGAACCCAAGTGATACTAGATGGTTTTCCTATGATACAAAAAAGAAATTTTAGAAGCAAACTGGACTTCTTAGGTTCTGGAGAATTTACATTCCCAATTTGAATGTGAACCCCATTCACTGTCACTCACAAACATGCTCCTTTCAAGTGGGGTGCAGAATAGGCTATAGCCCTGCTAAAACCAAAACAGACTGTCCAGTATTCTCTTCTCATCCCTCACTGAGTGTGCCCTTATGTCAACAAAGATAAGGCAGAGTAGAGCCTTTCGTAGGGACTCATGGGTCGCCAGGTCAAATACTGATTAAAGCTTCTGAAAGTAGCTATTCACAATTAGTTACTCTCCTGCTACTTGGTCTTTGTTGTTACCACAAGGACAATATAAGGCCATATTACAATTCTTCACCTCAAATTGCACAAAGATGGGCCTTAAAGGGGTCTAAATAAAATAGGTTGAAAAGTAATATGCAATTATGCAAATAAAGTGAAAAAATAGATATACCCAGAGTATAGTATTAGTATAGTGGAATCTCTGGGTATGAATATTTTGTCACTTTATTTGCATAATTACAAATTGCTTTAAATGCTTATACTGATGTATAGCTCCTTCAATAGCAAACTAATGAATCTATCTTCCAAACACTCTAGCATTGACTGATCACATGCTTCATCATCTTTACAGATTTGCAGGGTGTGAGGGGATTAACCTCAGGAAAGTATAGAAAGCAATTAAAATAATATTTGTTTTATTGGGTAGTTTCAACTGATAAAAACAAGAAATACTAAGGTCAATTTCACTCATTCAAGGTTGCATAAAAAGAAGAAAACAGTAAAATCAATTTTGTTATTTATATCAATAAATTTGAATGATCTGAGTTCTTGCATTTAAAAAAGTTACAGACTCCATTAAGAAATAAAACTCATCAATATATTTCTTTCAAGAAAGATGTTTAATGCAAAGAAATATCATTAAATAAAATTTACAAGGTTGACTTAAAATATAACATGCTTAAAGAAGCTCCAAAACAGTATGTGATGTTTATGTAATGATATTTAGTATAGGAGTATAGGAGTATAGGAGAATTCAATTTTTATTCAAAAAGACAAAAAAGGTCAGTGAATAATGGGAAAAGAAAAATGAACAGCAAATACACATCAGTCTTCAATTTTATACTAACAAAAAAGGAAACATTTAAGCTTACTTAGAAACAATTGAGTTCTGAAAGAAATATTAATTCAGTATTGCTGTCATTTGGTCTGTACATTTAACACATGAAGCCGTGTTCTAGGGATTATTGAAAAGGCTAAAGAACAGCAAGGGGTAAAAAAAGAAATTGCTCTGGTTTTCATGTTGCTCTTCATTTATACATATAGTTTTATCTAATCTATATCAATAGAGGAAGCTGATGTAGGTTCATTGTTCTTTCTTAATACCAGATTTTTAAGTGTCTCCCATATATGGATATCGAATATTTCCAGCATGAATACCACAAGAATTATTCCTCCTATAATTACAGCTGTAATAGAGCCAATAAGAATTCTTCCTGGAAATAGAAGTGGTGCCTTATCAACATAAATCTGAAAAAGAAAGAAAAAAGCATTTCAGATCCCAATTTTTCTTACTAAAGCCAATGGGATACTCTGGGATCCATTGAATTGATGAATTTACAGAAGTTTCCATTTATATAGCATTCTTCTTTACATAATAATCTTTACAAACATC
>CM053774.1:35675812-35707646 GCA_028658325.1 Potorous gilbertii | reverse complement strand
ACTAATGGGGAGAAAATTTTGGAACCCAAAATCTTGTGAAAATGAATGTAAAAAGTTAAATAAATTTATTTATAAAAAAAAAAAAAAAGAAAAGAAAAGAAAATATATACCAGTATAGAGTATACCTCTGGAGAGCTGCCTTTTAATTTTCTATTTGAAATATATCCATGGGCCCAGAATTATTCTGAGGGAGCTAGACATTCTGAAACCATCAGTAGAAATGAGATTGCCTCTACAGTACACTAACCTCCATGACAGAGAGAAGAACATGTCTTAGGATTGCCCTCTAGGCTCCCAGGAAATTCTCTGCCTCACATTGTGTGATATTGAACAGTATATCTTCAATCAATTTTCCCCCCAATCCAGTTGATGCAGTCACAGAATGTAAAAATATAGGTCTTGTATTGATAATGGATTTTTGCTTATTGTTAATGTAATTTTGCTTCTAAATGGGAAGATCTTTCCCATCCATTAAGAGGCTCATGTGACCTGCTTAAGTCACATGGAAGCCTGAATCACATGAATCTAAGTCACATGGAACAGGAAGGGGTCAAGCTAAAGCTAAGCTGAGAGGAAATTTGTTCAGAGAGCAATCAGAACTGAAGGAGGTAGGCAAGCAGGCAGCTTGCTGTGAGTGAGAGAAGGGCATTTTGTTTAAGGGAGCTGGTTTGTCTGAAGCCAGGCATGGGGAAGACTTGGGGCCGGTGGTGCCCTCTGCATTGTTACTGTGTATAGATTTCTTTGTTACTGTGGTGGATTCGGCTTTCTGGTGTTGGGATTTAGCTTTCTGCTTTCAGCATAAATGTTTTGGTTCTGTCTTCCATGTGGAGATGGTTGTATTTCTCGATTCAGAATTGTGTGCACATATTCAGGGCTGCTCTAAGTACTGTGAATATATGGTGCTGCAGGTGTTAAGGCCTTAAATGAAATATATGTAAGGGTTTATATTTTGTTTTCCCTTCACCAAGTATGATGTTCTCTGATCATAATAGAATTATAAGGCACCCAAGACATATTGTTTTTGGTGAATTTTAGTACATTTTTTTCCCATTTTTTCCCAAATAGGAAAAACTTCCTTTGGCAAGTTATTGACTCTTTTTTGATAATTCTCTTACATCACTCTCATTTCTTTTCTCAAGTTTTCTTCTATTTCTTCTATTTGATTTTTTAAATACTTTTTGAGCTCTTGCAGAAGTTCTTTTAGGGTTTGACACCAATTAACATTTTCCTTTGAGGCTGCATATGAAACTGTTTTGACATTGTTGTCCTCTTCTGAGTTTGTGCTTTGATCTTTCCCATCACCATAGCAACATTCTATGGTCAGATTCTATTTTTGTTGGTTGTTTATATTCATTTTTCTGGCTTATTTTTTTCTCTTTCATGTTAAAGTTGGGCTTGACTCCAGGGGTGGAAGGGGCACTGTCTCAAGCTTTAAGGGTTTTTTGTGCTGCTATTTTCAGAGCTAATTCTTGGGGCCTATCAACTTTCAGTTCTTTTATAGTGGTATGTTCTAAAGAGAGGTGTGGTCACTGCTCTCTTGGCCTATGCTCTGGTCTGTGAGCAACTACAAGCACTCTTTTCCACCCTGTAGCTGTCACCAGGATCCTTGCTCCTTTTCGGCTAGTGTGTTAGTGCTCCTCTACACCCTGGAGCTGTGACCTAGGTCTATGAAATGGATCTCTGTTTGAGCAATGCAGCAGAATCCTGTACCCAGTAACAGCAAAGTGCCCCCTATAATCTCCTTCTGACCATTTTTCTGGCACCCTTACCTTCTATTGGTGGAGATCTTCAGGAGTTCTGGCTTGTACCAGGCATAGGACTTTGCTCCTGGATTGCTGAGTCATGGCCTACTTTTGGCTGCTACCCATTTGCTGGACTGTGCTCTACTCTCTCTTTGGTGAGACAAACCTTTATTATCAACCTCCTAAGTTATCTTGCACTGAGAAATTGTTTCACTGCATCCTTTTGCTATCACTCTAAAATTCATTCTGAAGTATAATTTTAAAGTTATTTGGAGGAGAAATGGGGAAAGCTCAAGAGAGTCCCTGTCTTATTCTGCCATCTTATCTCTTCCCACTAAGACCTACTTTGTAAAGGGTTATCTAAGAGGTTATCTAAGAGGCAGCTCTGGTGAATGTGAACTCTGAAAGAAGCAAGACTTCACTTCTGGAGAAAGAATTTTCATTTTTATCTGTTCTTTTCTTTCCACATTGGTCATAATCCTGTAACTTGCAGAGCAGAAACACATAACAGGAGGTAAACTCTAGAATCAAAGGAAGAGACAATTCTGAGGAGAATTACATTATCTCTTTGAGCTGAGGAAAGAGCTAACCTTGGCCATGGAGAGCTAAACTGTAGAGAAAAACAGGCCCAAGTAATTCAGCTGAATGATCCTTCTCAGAAGAGGCACTACAACTAGGGGGAAGTAGAATGAAAAAGAAAGGACATAGGGCTCTACCAGAAATATGACTTAGTTGAGTCTTGAGAATTTATCAATGGTGTGCCTTCTACTCTACAGGTATGCTAACCCTTCTCACTGACACTTTTGTCTACTTTGAAGAGAGTGTTTCCCAGAATGATAGAGGGAATGTTTTGTTCAAACTGTGCTATTTGATAAAATGTCTTTGAGTCAAGCTAACTGTGACTATTGAATTACTGTCAATGTTAAACATATCAGTAGCAACACACTTTTAGAAATCCAAGCCCACAAAGTTAAGAGTTTAGACCACAGGAGGTAATAGCAGAAGGACAAGATAAAAGGGAGATTAAATGTGCTTTTTTGATTTCCTTACATTTCAAATTCTGAATTCACTAGTAAAACACCATTAAGAGTAATGGAGGCTAGAGAGTGGTAGGTACCAACTGGGGAATACTTCAGGAGACCATCTTATCAGACATTGGAAAGTTTGCTTATTTTTTCTTTGAATCAATGTACATTAAAGCTGTAGGGGATGCACCATTTCCCACAAGCCTCTGATTAGCCCATAGATTCAATTAGGTCTCAAAACCCTATACTTGTTTTATTAATCTACACCATCTTTTCCCATCCCTTATTCAAATTATTCACCAAGTTATGTCAATTTATTTTCTTTTCAGTCTCTTAGATTTACTTGTAACTTGGTAATTTTCCTAGTCAAGAATTTACATTTATTATTATAATTTATATTAAACCTTCAGCCTCATTTAGACCCAGAACCTGTACATACCTGAAACTCAGCAACTAAATCACAAAAGGTGACTCCAGGAATAACTTTCACTCTGAAATGGTATAACTCAGAACCCTGTGGAAAAATGATACAGAATAATTAGCAATGAGTAGAAGTATGGGTTTCTGTAACCATTTGTAGAGAGTCAATTATTAGAAATTTATGTGGTATAACATGCATATTCCCAAATATTCTAAGGACAAAGGGAGAAACTAACTCTGGGTGATATTAAGGCAGAGATTATATTGGAACAATTCAGGAGCTGGTTATTTTTTTAAGTAGCTAGTAGCTAGAAAACATAATGTATTTTGGCCCTGGAAAATAGCTAGTGTAAGAGCAATATCCCACCATCTCTCACCCCAATTAATGTAATTACCAACATGTTTTGTGCCTTTACAATTTTATCAGGGTCAGAATATTCTTTGAGTTAAAAGAATTATTCAGAAGTGAAAACAAGATGTGATTCCTAGACACCTCAATGAATCGATCAATGAAATGTATGAAGTAAGAATTATTTGAATGAAAGCAGATAATGCCCATAGGGAAAGGAAGAGGCAGGAGTGTGGTATGAGTGAACCTTGCTGTCATCAGAACTGGCTCAAGGAGGGAATAACATGCACAATCAATTTGGTATATAACTCTATCTTGCATTTCAGGAAAGTAGGAGGGGAGGGAGATAACAGGGGGGGTGATGAAAAAAGAGAGGGCAGATTGGGGGAGAGGGTAGTCAGAAGCAAAACCCTTCTCTTTCTGAGAGAGAGAATAAAATAAATGGACAGATAGAATGGAGGGAAACATAGTTAGCAATAGTAACTGAAAAACTTTTAAAGCAAGTTTCTCTCATAAAAACTTCATTTCTTAAATACATAGACAACTGAGTCAAATATATAAAAATAAGAGCGATTTCCCAATTTATAAATGAAAAAAAGGTATGATCAGTTTTAAAAGAAGAAGTAATCAAAACTATCCATAGCCAAATGAAAAAAAAGAATACTCTAACTCATCATTGATTGGAGAAATGCAAATTAAAGCAATTCTGAGGTACTGCTTCATGCCTATTAGACTGGCTAATAGGACAGAAAAGGAAAATGACCAACATTGGAGGGAATGCATACTCTTTGATCTAGTAATACCACTACTACATCTGTGTCCCAAAAGAGACAGAAATCAAAAAGGCAAAGGACATATATTTGCCAAAATATTTGTAGCAGCTCTTTTCTGAGGGCAAAGAATTAGACATTGAGCGGGGTGCCCATCAGCTAGGCAATGGCTGAACAAGTTGTCATATGTGTTTATGATGGAATACTGTTGTACTATAAGAAATAATGAGCAGGATGCTCTCAGAAAAACCTGGAAAGACTCTCATGGCTGGTACTATTGAGGTCAGAGTTGGGAAAACTAGTTTATATGTGAAAGAATACACTTAGATGATTTTCTCTTAGCCATTCATTGGGAGTTTTATTGACATAAAGGCAGTAGACTAGCCCTGGAATAAAGACTAGTGATTTACAGAGGGATGGGGGCCTGTTTTTATAAGGACAGGAAAAAGAAGACAGGGAAAATTTTATGACCCAGGATGAGAGAGACAAGGAATTTTATGGTTCTGGAAAAAGGGGAAGTTTTACAGTATTCTAAGATTGTGAAGAGACTTCAGGGTGCCCTCAGACTCAGTAGTGTCCTCATAAGATCCTAAAAAAGCAACCCTTAATATTATTCTTTAGGGCATCATTTGCATCCACATCAATGCAAAGTAAAATGTGCTGTGTCTATAGTAACAGCAATATTCTAAGATGATCAGCTGTGAATGACTTAGCTATTCTTAGCAATGCAATGATCCAAGACAACTCTGAAGGAATTATGATCAAAAATACTATCCATCCCCAGAGAAAGAACTAATAGTATCTGAATACAGATTGAAGCATACTCTTTGTTTTACTTTATTTTTCTTGAGGTTTTTTTATTGTTATCTACGTATTCTATGACAATTATGGGTATGTTTTGCATGACTATACTTGTATACCTATGTTGAATAACTTGCCTTCAGTAAAGGTAATGGGGAAGGAGGAAGGGAGAGAATTTGGAACTCAAAGTTGTAAAAATGAATGTTAAGAATTGCTTTTACATGGAACTGGAGGAAAATGACATGCTAAGTAATTTTTTTAAAAAATGAAGGAAAATACATGGTTTTAGTCATCAAATTATTCATTCAATTACCAAAGCCAGTACGTCACATCAACAAACAAACATTTATTAAGGACATACTATGTGCCAGGCACTGTGCAAATTGCTAGGGATACACAAAAAGGAAAAATACAGTTCTTGCCTTGAAGGAGCTTGCAATCTAATGGGAAAGTCAACATAAAAACAAGTATATACAATGCAAGGTATACACTGGGTAAATAGGAAATATTTAACAGAGAGAAGAAACTGGAATTAAGAGGGGTAGGGGAAAGATTCCTATAGAAAATGAGATTTTAGTTGGGACTGAAAGGAAGCCAGAGAAATCAGAAATGTAAACACAGAAGGGAAAATATTCCAGCTATGGGGAACAGCCAGAGAGAATGCCTGAAGCTGAGAAATGGGACATATTGTTTATGAAACAAGCAGGAAGCACTGGATCAAAAATATGTGGTGGAGAGTAAAGTGTAAGAAAATTTGAAAGGAAAGAAGGGATCTAGATTATGAAGAGCTTTGAATGTCAAACAATATTTTGTATGTGTCCCTGGAGGCAACCGGAAGCTTTGAGAGTTTATTAAGCAGGAGGTTGACAATGATCATACCTTTATTTTAGGAAAATCACTTTAGAGACAATGTAAGATAAATTGGAATGGGGAGAGAGTTAATACAGTCAGACCCACCAACAGGTAATGCAATAACATAGGCATGAGGAGATGAGGGCTTGTACAGTCATGGTGGTAGTGGCAGAGGAAAGAGAAGAGAGTATTTGACACATGTTACAAAAGTGAAATCAGCACACCTTAACAACAGATTAAATAGAGAGGAAGAAGGGCAGAGAGATGATGAGAAATCCAGGATGACTCCCAAGCTGTGGACATGAGGAACTGGGAGGATGATATTGCCCTCAACAGCAATTAAAGAGGTAGGAGGTGGACAGCTTTTGGGGAGGGGAAAATGAGTTCCATTTTGGACATATTGAGTTTAAGGTATCTGATGGACATCCAGTTCAAGATATCTGAAAGGCAGTTGGAGATGCAAGATTGGAGATTGTCAGAGAGTGAGGCATTAGCCATTCCAGAGGGTGGAAAGGTTCTAAAAGGAGAAAGGAGGTGGGAGAGATGTATCTCAACTCTTTGCTACTCCAGATTGACTCCTCTGTTGAGGCTGAAGGGTAATCTTTACTTCACTTTGGATGCAACAAGAAAAAGAATAGTACAATGATTCTTCAATAATATTTTCTCAATTCTGGCATTTGCTTTTGCTATGAAAAGCCTTATATACTCTGTTTTCTTAGGCTTTTGATTTTGTTTTAATATTAGCATTTTTCATCATGAGTCCTATGAATTTATTGTCGAGATCATTTTATTGATCAGAGGAGCTAAGTCTTTCACAAGCTATATTTTTGAGGGAGACTTTGCTAGTAAACTTTTTGATGCCATTCTCATCTTTTGTGTTCATGTTTTGAGTGTTCCTGTCTCCGTAACAGTTCCTTATGATAGGATTTTTTTTTGCTTCCCAGTTTTTTCAGTCTACTTCCTGACTTTGGGCTTTATTTAAGAACTGGGTTCTTTACATTTCCAGAGGTAATGTTTGGGCTGAACTTATTCAAGTCCTGGTGTTGATTTCTTCAGTATTGTTATTCAGTCATTTCAGTTATGTCTGCCTCTCCATGACTCATTTGGGGCTTTCTTGGCAAAGATATTGGAGTGGTTTACCATTTCCTTCTCCAGTTCATTTTACAGATGAGGAAACTATAAGGGCTCTTATAGATACAAGATTCAAATACAGCCCAGTCTGGGAACTTGCAGCCTTTCAGTCTCTCAAAGTGGAGACATCTGAGTGAGGGAAAAATCTAATTGCTTTCCACCTAGGATGAGATCTACAAGTTCCTGATTTGAGTTTAGATTTGATCAACAGAACCTTGCCTAGTTTGAAATTTCAGTAAGCTGCTTCTCTGCTGGTTCACAGAGACAGAACTATAGTTTAGTTTCTGGTTCCTTGCCTTACTTGTTCTGCTGCTGGCTTCAGACTATGCTGGAAGGTGGAATTGTGATGGAACTGAGATCTGAGTTACACAGCTGCTGCTTGCTTCTGAAAGGGTTCTTTGACTGATACACAGTGAAGGGCTCACTCCTTTACTCATAAATGCCATCTGTAGGCATAGGTGCCCTTCTCAGTCTGCCCTGTATCTGTGACATGGACCTGAATAGTGAAAGACAGAACTGCCAGCTGATACCTGTTTCTGTGACTTACACAAGTTTAGGCCCCGCTATACTGGATCTGTGACTTCTTTTTTCCCTGATGCATGACAATATGCTAGAATACTCTGCATGGCACACTCTTAGCTAGTTCCCATTCCCACTGTTCACAGATCTCTCTGGTCTTTGATCCTGGGCTGGAAAAACATCGTGGTATGATGTTTTTCTCAGATCTCCCAGTGGAGACCTGGCCTGCTGCGTTTCTAGATTCATGATTTAAGCGGGGTGGAGTGAAGTGCTTTACTTCATTTTGCTACTGCCCCATCTTGACTTCCAGGGCAATGGGTTTTAGAAACAAACAGGCCTTTTAAAGCACATGTATGTTAAATTACTACATAGAAACAAGACGATAACTAGGATCTGATAAAGCCTGTCAAGTAAATGAGAAAGATAGTGTAATGTAAAGAAATCTGGACTGAGTCAAGAAACTTCAATTCAAATCTTTGCTCTAACCATGCAATAATGAATGTCACTTAAGCACTCAGCATCTCAGTTTCTTCATTGGTAAAGTAGGGATAGTGCTACTAGTATGAGCTATATCACAATGTTGTGGAGGTAAAAGCACTTTATTAATCCTAAAAAACTATATAAATGTGAGACTATTTCTATTGCAATAGATCTGATGATATAGGGGATCTTTGGGATAGAGCTGGGATCCATGAAAGAGGTCTAAACCTCAACTAGTACCAAAAAACAAAAAGTGTGTGTGTGTGTGTGTGTGTGTATGTGTGTAATATTCAAATCATTGCAACACATTTTCAATGAAAACAACAAATAAGGTGGATTTAAATTTTTGTCCTTCTATTTGTCCCTTCCATGCCCTATATGGCCTCTAAGGTTGCCTTTTCCCTCTGAGGTCATCCCTAAACATCATTTTAATTAAGATAAAATGTAAACACAATGTTTTCAGGGCAGTACAGCTTCTAATTTGCATTCTGCCTCCACATCATACCCTGTGTATTCTATATTCTATATAGTTCCATTTCTGTATCAACACACACACGCACACACACATATATATCTCAACTGAGAGTTGACTAATAGTACACCCAAGTATGAAAAGTTGGACCTTCCTCTTCTACCTCCTAGGTACAGGAAATACACCCCCACACATATGCACACAGTTATAACTCACATGGTACCAGTTTAGAATTAAATCAAGGTCTTAGATACATAAAAGGCCCTCAAGGACTATTTTTTCCCTTTAGAATGAATGGCTTGTACATATATGGTCATCATCTTGACATTGTGGTCATTTCTATCATCCACCTAGATCACACCTCTCCATGACTTCTCATTCTATGTCATTCTTGTTCATATATCCCCATGAGTCATCTGTATAGAATCTCCACAATAGATTGATGATCTTCCTTCCCTTAGGACTTTTAACATTTTATAGATAACCAGTGCAATCACTGGACTGTTCAGATCTTACTTTAAGTACAAAACCTATCCCAATCCTTTCAAGGGCCCTTTCTAGGGAGCACTTGACAATGCCTTTTATTCCACTTCTTGGACAGAAGTCGTGGTGACCCAAAAACTAAAAAAAGTAAAAAGGAAATTGTACTTTTCACATGGACAGAAAATGGCTCACTTCAATATACCTGCAGATAATATTCCTTTCACTCACCAAAACATTTTCCAGATTGTAAACACCTCCAGAAACATATTTAGTTAACACATAGCATAAACTTTTATTCAAATTTTTTAAATTAAGAAAATAAGCAAAAAAGTATAAACTTACAGTTATGCTCAAGTTGAGATCCTTTGGATTATACACAGTACCAGAAATGTAATCTTCTAAGTAGCTTTTTATTTTTGAAATTGATTTTGTCACATCCTGTTCTGTAAAATGACCAAGACATTTTTCAGATATGCATGTTTTCTCATCAAAATATTATCGTTCATGGTATTTAACATCTATATCTCACAGTTGTGTGACATTTTAAACTTTACAAAATATCTAGTTATTCTCACTTTATAAATGGGGAGCTGATGCCAAGAGAAGTGAAATTGTTTGATCTAATTCACTTTTATGTTTTAGGTATATTATAGGTTCAATACTATAGATAATTCTTCTATGAAAAAAATGTTTACCAAGTCCCAAACAAATGATTTATAACAGATCTCTTCATAAATTTGAGTCTTACTTTCTAATAAAATGTATTAATCTAGCACCACCAGTCTTTTAAATCTCTAGAAAGTCTAGCGTAGAAACACTGAACAAATACTTTAGACTCCCACCAATGTGCTTACTAGACCTCTGAATCATAACTTTTGGGTTACCCAGTATGTCAGACCTTATTCTAGCACTAGGTCTAGTGGCCCTTATCAAGATGCTCCACTAGTACTCAATCAGAGGTTCTGAGTGAATATTAATTTGTTCACTATATTCATAGGATCTTGAGTCTGTTTCAGGGAAGGTGAATTACATTAGAAGTTCAGAACATATACAAACTTTGCCAGCTGTGTTCAGTGGATTACCTCATGACTAGCTATAAGAAAATTCCTCTTGAGTTTCCTCAGAAACTTATTCAAGTTCATGAGAAACAGGAAAAATAGGGCCAAACTCAGCCACAAGATGAATCAGATTACCTCACAATTTCTCTTCCTCTCTTATTTGTCACCTCAACCAATGACAATACTGAAACATCCCAAAGTGCAAATCTGGATATGGAGGTAATAAATAACACCTTGCTTCTCCATTACTCATCACCCTAGAAAAAATGGGAGCATTTCTACAGACATGATGGATGGGACTTTTCTTGCACAGGAGAGAGGTTCAAAATCTTTTTTAGATTAGAACACCACAGCATCCTTTGTTTCCAGCTCTCTTAAGGCTTCAGTTAACCACATAGAATGCCCTTTAATAATCCTCTTTTGGATACATTAAAGTTGTGTGGTGATTTTCTTCCTTTTTTCCAAAATGGGGAATGTTTTTTTAACCACATTATCACTATTTGGTAAAGCATTTTCTTCTAAAATGTAGAAAATGAAGTAAATAACTGATCAAGAGAGAAACTAATCAAGTCTACACATTTTAAAACTCTAAAACTTAAAAAATATGACCAGACAGTGGTAGGCAAGACCATGACATAAACTTAGAAGAAGACAGCAGTGTGAAAACAGCAACAATCAAGATCTCAAAGAAAGATGCTAATTGAACCCAAACCCAATATGAATTCCTGAAGGAATAAAAGATAATAAGAAGGGTAGAGGGAAAATTGGGAAAAGAAATGAGAGTGACATGAGTTAATTATGAAAAAAATACAAAACTTACAGAAAAAAACTGCAATTTGCTACAGTGGGTGCCACTAATTGAACAAGGAAACCAGACCTATAAAGTTGGGTTAACAACATAACAAAAATAATAAAAATGCACAAAGTTGTGATGAGGATAAAAGAATTATGAAATTATAGTCTGAAAGAAACTTAGAGATAAATCTGTCCAACAATCTCATTTTACAGATGAGGAAACAGATTCAGAAATGGAAATATCCAGAAGCAAGGTAATACTAGTTAATTTCTCTCAAGAATTTACAAAAATATGAGATTTTATAATTAGCATTGACATTTAACTTATTTTAGAATTATGATTTTTTACACATATATAATGAGCAATACCAATCATTTAAATTTCAAAGAGAAAAGCCCTAAGAGAGACTTCCAACCTAGTACTTGTAAAACTTCTAAAATATATTTTGATAAATATTTAATAGAATCTATTTTCTTTGTAAGCCTACATATTTTATTTTAAAATATTATTTAAAACAGCATTTCAAAAGGGTTCATAGGCTTCACCAGACTACTACTACTACTAAGGAGTTCATGACAAAACATGTTTAAGAACTTTTACCCTAGGTTATCTTATACAGTAGGGATGAATCCCATGGAGCATCCATAGGAAAGGCATTGCGTAGGTCATCCCATGACTCATGTACTTGAGTTTTCCCAGGCTATGTTAGGAACACATGCTTCTCATAACCGAAGGACCTATCAACCTGAGATGACTTAGCCAACCCTGGGTGATACTTTATCTGCCCTCCTTTCCTCCTGCCTCATCTCCAGTCTCTTGTACATTCTAAATTACCTTTTTAATTCCCACTTTGGAGAAACTCTAAATTTGAGATAAAACCTAAGCCTGAATTAAATTTCCCTGGAGTTTTGATGTGAAGAGTGAGGGGTGTTTGTTGGTGGGTTACCCTCATGTTTTCAAGCAAAAGTTAAATGACCACTTGGCAGGTGTGTAGAGGATTCTTTTTCAGAATCACATTGCACTAGATGACCTTATGGGGTCCCTTACAACTCTGACATCCTGAGATTCTGAAATATCACAGAGTTTTTGGTATCCTGATTAAATGCTTCTGGTGCCATATATTTCAGTAAAGGTAAATGATTCATCTATTTTCTATCATCATTGCTACATGACTCATCCAAAATCTCTGTGATGTAGCTGCCCTACCCTTTAACTTTCTGTAGAGTTAAATATTTATCATATTATTACATAGAAGGCTTATGGAATTTTTGAGTTCAAAGAGACATTAGAATCTGAGACAGAGAAGTTGAGTGACTTAGCCAAGGGCACATAGGTAGTAACAGTACTGAGACTTGAACGCAGGTATTCCAAGTCTAAATTCAAATTGGTATTTTTTATTGGGAACAGAGTAAAAGAGAGCTTCTGTTCTTTGTTCGTAGTTGTAGATGGATATTGTGATGTATAAACCATTTTACACCCTTATGTAGTTAAGTATCACTACCCAGACTTTCATGGGAGCCTCATCATCATTGTATGGATGGAAAATAAAGCAATCTGAACTTATTTGTACCTTCCAATCTCATATTTAATTCATGTTTATGCCTTGTCAAAGTTAGTATCTGTGATTATTGTCTAAGTATACTAAGAATTATAGTCCAGTATTTTAAAGTTTCAATTTATAGATGACAATTAGGACTAAAAGGTTAGACAGTTTTCTGTTTTTCATGCCAAAAATTCCCCTATCCTCACCATGTTGATTATAAACCTCTTGATGGACTATAGATCATCCATGTTCATCCAAAAAAATGTGATGTCCAGAACTTAGTGCAGTGCTCTAGATGAAGCACAGAGCACAATAAGTCTATTACTCCCCTTCCTCAGAACATGATCCTTCTAAACATCTTAAGACCACATTAGCATTTTTGACTGCCTCATCATCTCGCTGACTCATATAGAGTTTCCAATCAATTAGAACACAGAGAGCTTTTTCACATAAACCCTATTCTCACCACAAATTTCCCAATCCTGTATTATGCAGTTATTTTTTTTAAATCAAGTGCATAACTTTTACATTTATCCACAATTAAGTTCATCTTGGCTTCAATTTCCTATCTTAACCAGTCAAGATCTTTTCATATCCTCATTTTGTAAGCTAATATGTTAGCTTTGTGTCATCCATAAATTTCATAATAACTTGATTTCTATTTTTATACTAAAATTGGTTGCACTATTGCTCGAATAAGAGTCATGAGTTAGTACAAAAACAGTTTAAAAGAAAACACTGACAGATTGAGACAAACAAGATGATAACTTCTTTGTATCTGAAAAAACTTTATATCTAGGAGGGCTGAAATCCTGAAGTATTTTACATAAAAGAATTCAATTTATTATCATAAAGCTAAAATGAAACTAGTAGAAGGAAAACAAGAATGGTCACCATTTCTAACTACTGTTCCAAAGGACTTCTCATGAAGTCATATATACTCCTTGTAGATCCATAGGTTTTTATATATAGTTTTCAATTTGTAAGCCTCTAGTCTAAATAATGCAGCATTTAGCAATCAAGTTAGAAATAGACAAGCCTTACTGAGTATCCAATTTTCCCTATTATTCACTTCTGATACCGTAACAAGATATGGAGTCTCCATTGGAGTCGAGCTATCTTCAAGTTCGATAGTCAAAAAGATAGGATACTGTACAACTGGATACATAAAACGAAGAACCTGAAAATGAATTGCAAGAGGACTTTTGAACACTGAAGAAATTTCATGATATTTCTTTTAAACTTTCATATCAGTTACACTTTTAGTTTTTTTAGTAAATAATGTAATTTATTTAAAAGTTAAATCTACCTCTTCATGATTTTTTCTCACAGAATGGAATAAAAGGAAAAATTCTATACTGAAACATCAGCATGGATTCCAGGAAGTAAAATAAAAAGCTGCTTCCTTGCCTCCAATTTCTCAAAACCTTGTAATCGGTCTTTTAATCGTATCACACAATTGAAATTCTCCTCTCCAAAGATAGACTATCACTCAAGAAAAGACCAAATATGATGTCCTTTTCTCAATCTAAATCCTTCTTGACTTCCATGCACAGAATTTGATATGGTTGACCCAACTTTCCTTTGAGATAATCTCTCTTTTATCAGTTTTTTTGTGATAAGTATTTCTTTTGGTTCTCCTCCTGATTTTTTGGCTGTCCCTGTTCAGTCCCCTTCATTGGATCATAATTCACATCACATCCTCTTACTGTGAGTATTGATTGCCCAAAGTCAGCAATCCTATTTTCAATTATCATCTATATGCAGATGATTCCTAAAGACATAACAACACACACATGTGGATGTGTATATATATATATATATATATATATATGCATGTGTGTATACATACACACACCACACACACAGACATACAAAACACACAGATAGCGATAGACACAGAGACAGAGAGAGAGACAGAGATACATATACATTCATCACCAGTTTCTCTCAAGCTCCAAATCAATCATTGATTTCCAATTGGATGTTTCCTGGACATCTCAGCTCAATATATCTAAAAAAACATTCACTCTATTTCTTTAAACCCACCCTTTCTCATAATCTCCTTATATCTGTCTAGAGTACTACTATTCTTCCTCTAACAAAGGCTCAAAATCACAAATTCTCAATTCCTGGTTCTCCCTTATCCCATACATCAAGTCTTGTTTTTCCTACTTCATCTCCAAAGCCATCTTCTTTTCTCCATTGATAAACTACCACCCAATTTTAGACTCTCATCTTCTATTAACTGGACTAGTGAAATAGCCTTCTAATTGCCTTTTCTGACCCAAGTCTCTTCCCTCTTTACTAGCCCTCCAAAGCTACCAAAGTGACATTTCTACAGAACAGATCTGACCATGTCAGTCTCCTTCTCAATAAATTCAGTAGGTTCAAATACTAAACTGCCTCTATTTCCACAACCTGATTCTAACCTATCTTTGTATATATTACTACCATTGGTGTGCTCTATGGGCCCACCAAACTGGCCTTCTTTCCGTTCCATAGCCCTGAAACTTCATCTCTTGTCTCTGCCTTTGTACAGGTTCTTGCCCTTACCTCTTCCTTTAATCCCTCCTCACAACTATCTCATACAATCTGTAGTGTCTTTCAAGATTTATTTCAAAAATCATACTCTACAGGAAATCTTTTTGGATAGTCCATGCTGCCAGTGACCATCCGTTACCCTGTGACAGCAAGGGAAATAGGATCTTTTACTATTTTTGTTTTAGTATAATCAAAAAGTATAATGCCTCTGTTTGAGTGTGATTAAAGAAGATCTCTCTCATCCATTGATGGGACTTCCCTTTGAGTGAAATTTGATTAGGGGAGTTGTTTTGTAGGAGGGTCCCAAGTATCTTTTATTTTTTCTGTTGAGGCACTGGGTCAGAGGGTCATGCCCCCTGATTCTGAAAAGTGTATAAATACTCTGAGGATGAGGTTTTACTTTGTGGCTTAGTTTTTGGAAGAAGATCTGTGTACCAGGTGAGACTCTGGGAAGCCATTAAATGGTCCCTCAGCTTTGAAAACCCAGACGTTGATGCTTCCCTCTCTGGTAAAGATGTATGTATGTATGTCAGGCAGTTTGGAAGCATTGTCTGTTGATTTTTGATATCTCTGATACTTTGATTTTGATTTTCTCTGATACCTGTGCTTGTTTAACATTATTGTTCACCCCTTAAAAGTGGGCTTTCATTTTAGAGAAGCAAATCAAAGAATTTATGGTAGCAGGCCCCACTGTGTATATTGGGGTGCTTACTGATACATACCCTGAATTTGTTTTGCATAGATTTTGTATGTACTTATATGTGTAAATGTTGTCTTTCCCTATGGGATGTCGGCCCCTTGAAGAGTAAGTTTTGTTTCATTTTTGTCTTTTTATCTCCAGTGTTTAGCAAAATATCTAGATAAGTACTTCATGCTTATTGATTTGTTAAGTGATTACACATGGAAATTTTTGAGACTTTCTTTTTGCTTGGAGACACAGAGCATGTTGGAACTTGAAGGACTCTTAGGGACCATCGGTCTCAAACTCTAATTTCACAAATGAGGAAACAGTCCCAGAAAAGTAAGACATACTGCCCAAGATAACCTAGCCAAATGGTAAGAATAGCAGGCACTTAAATAGCCTTAACAACTTTACAAATGACAGGTATATAAATACACTTTCATCATCATCATCATAATAAATTTTAACAACAATATATAAACTTTTAAAATAGCTTCTCATTTTATACTCAGAACAAATCTGAAGGGAAGGGGCTATTATTCTTATTTTTAAAGATAAAGATAAATACAGAGGTTAAGTGACTTGCCTAGCTTTCATATCACACAGGGTCCCACAGCTAATAATGTTTGAACTCAAGTGGGAATGAGTCCAGATCCAGCACCCTATTGCAGAAGAACTACTCCAGCATATTCAGAGTCACCACCAGTGCTGTGAATATTGCCTTGGCAATACAGAAGAATGAACAAATTGTGATGGGAAGTAGTCAGAAGTCTGTGTTAACAAAATGCCCAAAGGAAACAATGGTCCCCTGAATAAGCAACTTCCAGATAGTATCCATTGGAGTTACAGAGTTAATGAGGTAGCTGAATCCAAAGTGATATTGTCGGCACTAAGTTTTGCTAATTCTGGCGAAGTATTTTTGAAGAAATTTGTTGTTCTGGGAATATCTGTTTCTGAGCCTAGGGTCCTTACATGGTAGAATTTTGCTGTATGAATTGCTCAGTGGAAGTTAGGCCATCTGAACTATTTCCAAAAATTCTTGGACCTTGAGCATGCCTGTATATTGTTTGGGGGAGGGGGAATAACCTGATTTTAGGACAATACACAGATAAAAACCACATAGTAAATGTTGGATTAAATATTATTTTATTCCCCCTTTTCTTTATTCTGTGCAAGAAATGTAAATAGACATTGTAGACAGTGAAACGTATCTGTCTACCAGGTTATGTATCTTTATCATAGCATACTGTCTAAGTCTCAGAGAAATGTATCAGATTCACGGAATATAATTTGCCAGTAGGAGGAGGTCCAAAGATGTTTTAGTTGGGTAAATTCACATTAAACAAATATGTTAGGCTAAAAATATAAGCAAACATCCAGAGGCAGAAATGAGGAGAGAAGAAGCAACCTATTTCCTGAGTGCCATATAGTGCTTAGCACTTTGCTAGTGCTCCATTTGGATTGAAATGGAGTGCATAGCTTTCATGGTGGGAGTGGGACAGTCTAGAAGCTGGTTCTTTTCTGAGGAGAGGCCAGATAACACCAAATGTTAGTGAAATAACCACCTTTGATTGTCCTTCCAAAGTCAGCTAAAATGCCCTCTGTCCCTTGAAATCTAACATAGTCCTTCCCTCTCCAAGCTAGAAATAGTTTCTTCCTTCTCTGATTTGTCATAACTTACATTCTGTTAAGGAAAGTTAAGGAAAAAAAAACAGGCATAGTCCCTTTTATATCATCTTAGTGCCTTCCATGAGATAAGGGTTCAAGATATGCTTGTTGAATGCTAAAAGGAAGGGAAGGAAAGGGGAGAAGGGAGGAGAGGGGAGGGAATAAATATACCTTTCTATAAATATGACGTGATCTCCGTTTCTGGTGTGTGTGTGTGTGTGTGTGTGTGTGTGTGTGTGTGTGTGTGCATGTGTGTGTGTGTTTTAAAGAATAATTTAATGTCATGATTTTAGCATTTAAATAATTAGTTTTCAGGTTATCAAAATATCTTACCTTTTCTATGCAGTCTGAGAAAGCCATATTTTGAGACATCTTCTGTTCAACAGTACAATTACATTCCTCTCTAGAGGTCTTGTTTAAACACTGCTTATATATCCCTGTTTTCTACAAAGCAAATAGAAGTGGGAAGAGAGAAAAAAATTTAGATGATTCATCAACCATATACTCATTGCAATCAGCAGCCAGTTTAATCATGATCTCCCTTCCAGAATGTTACCAGCTCACTGTTTTTTTCCCCTCTTCCCACAGATAAACACAGACCAACAAACTCCAGGAATTCATCCTAAGAGAATACATATATTCAGGACAATCTTGTCTGGGGCCATAGACAGAAAGTACATTGAAATTTGCACACAAAGATCCTCAAAGATTCAATGGGGAAAGAAAACACTTCTGGAGGGCCTGTGGATAATAGGATTTTACTGGGATCACAGTTCTAAGCTGTTCTCAATTTTGCTGAACGCAAAGTAATTACCTTTGCATCCTAGTGGAAATGGCAAGGATCAAAAGATGGAAGAAAAGGAAGGAAGGAAGGAAGGAAGGAAGGAAGGAAGGAAGGAAGGAAAGATGTTCCTAGAAATGTGGAGAAGTATACACTGAAAATGCTTCATTTACATAAAGCACCATGAATGAAAATCTTTAGTAGTCATCAGCTTAAACACTCCTAGTATTGCTCTGACTAGAGAAAATACAGTTACCGAGCAAAGTGGGAGACTTCATGATGTCATGTGCTTTAGAGTTTTGCCCTAAACAAAATAAAAACAATCCACAGAGACTTTGGAGAGACAAATTTGTTGTACAGCAGAAAGATGCCAACCTACTCCTTGTAAGTTTCATTTGTGATTCAGTTCACCTTCTTGCAAGAAAATAGCAGTAATAAAATATCAAAAAGGGTAACATGGTCACTAATGTTTTATGGATTTTGATGAAACTCATCAGTAATATTTTATGGATTTTAATGAAATTCAGCAGGTGTTACAGAGGTTCAGTATATGATTGAAGTGAGATCTGGAGTTCATAAAAACATTAGTGTAACCACAGAAAATGACTTACTTTTGATTGGGGATGGTAATTCCTATCCTTTGGATAACTAGGATCTGCATTATAAAAGTTGTCAGTGATTGGGACATATAATCCTATTGGTGATGGAGGCCTGTAGTTTATCTGCACGGGATTAAACGTAATTATACAAACAGATCTCAGTAAATAAGCATCAACTTATACAATATGGTTGTTTATTATTATGCTGGGTATAAATATTCTCATTTTCAACAACCAGTTGCATTGAACTGCCCGACATGCACTTGGGGGATGGATAATCATCCCTAATCTCTTCATGTTTTCTGACTGGAGATAATAAATCTACATAACAATAGATAGCTTAATAGGACCTCTACTACTCAGCCACTAAGCCTTCTACAGACTCCTGAACTTGAGATAAGGACCAGGGATTCCTTTGAACTATAACTTGAAGTCTCTGGCCTGCAAAATCTAAAAGACCAGAGGTAGGAGAGTCCATTATAAATGATTTTTAAATATTTAATTCATAGTTCTAACAAAAATGATTACCTGGTTTCATAGCAAACAGCAAGTTAGAAGCAGAAAATTAGAGGTGGACTCAAGAGGCAGAAAGGAAAGAAAGTAGAAGGTCACAGTGTAAAGCCATGTAGCTATGTACATCCCAGGTCAAACCCTTAGGATGCCACTGTATTATCACCACAATCCAGTACAAAAAAACTGTAGTCACTTCCTTAAGAGTAGATCTGATAAGTCTATGTAACTGACTAATGGGAGCACTGTCCTCAGATCTGTCTGTTGCCAAATCACTTGGTAACCTGCTGCTGTAAGTATTTGGTGCTATCTCCACTTCAGAGGATCCAGAAAACATTCTGTATAGATTTATGGATTGGAAACAGTCATAGAACACCTGACCATGCTATGAAGTGGAAAACCAGAAGCCTTCATTCTATATCATCAGATATATCCAAGAAAAATATTCACCAGGTATCCCCAAATGCTTTTTCAGAAGGCAGAGTACTATGCATGTAATGTGAGAACTGCGTCCCATTGGCCAGTTACCATAGTTATTGATCTTTTTAGCCTCTCCATTGCCTGCTCAGCAGGACACTGGATATGGTAGTAGGAGCTTAATATATGTCTATTAAATAAATGATAGTAGAGTTAATAATTAGGAAACCAAGTCAATCATAAAAGACTAAACAATATCAGAAAAAAAATTTAAGCAAAAAAGGAATATGTGAAGTACATTTTATAAATCTTTCCTTTTAGACCCTAACTTTGTAATTTTTGTCCTTTTATGCTTTGTGAATGTGTCATTTTTATGCAAGAAGATTGTGAGGTCTTCAATAGCAAGGTCTGTCATTTTTCACATAAGATGAACCTTTTCCTTGAACTGACAGACCCTTTTGGTTGGCCTTTAGGATAGCAGAATTATCATATTCCTAAGTCTCCCCCTTCCTTCACCATGGGAACTGGAATCCTAGAGTCTTTGCTTCCGTTGAACTAAATTTGACTTAGTGACTTTTATTTCTCACATCATGAATTAAGAAGTGATTTGAGGTTATGTTTTTTGTGATGTCCACTCCCGTAAGACAAATGGAGCGATTTCTGCTTTAAATAACAAATCTCTAAACTAAAACTTGCTAATCTAGAAAGTTCATCTACTCCAATGTTCTAATACAATTTATTAATTCCTCTTATTGGTGTGACTGAGACAACACCATTGTAAATGATCTTAAGCATCTTAGAAAACTGCTTATCGTAAATGACTAAGTACAAATTGGTAATAGATAATTATTGCCCCTAAAACAAGTTGTTCTTACCGGCAAGGTTTTGATTAAGTTGAAACCAGTTTTATCACGATATTCTCCAACTTCCCAATCATCAAAGGATATTTTATATTTGGGTGAATAACTCATAAATTTACTATAACTGCAGCTGCTCTTCAATGTCATGATAATTACTGATGTATAGCAATCAACTGTTGCGTCCCAGACAATTAATGCAATTGTAGTGACACCCTAGGAGAGAGTCACATAATTTGTGTCTACTTAAAGTAGCTAAAAGATGAGAAAAAAGTTAAATTTTTAACGAGTTATATGAATGATTTGGACAATTTTATTGGGAATAAGATACAATAGAAATGCCTGGAGCCATTCTTTTCTAGGTAAGACTCTTTACAAATATAATTGCTAATAAAAATTAATTATTCAGGTAAACAACATCTTAGCAAATTACATCATTAAAGTTTTCAGTCATTATAATAAACTCTACTAACACATTCCCAGTAGCAGGCTTAATAGCATTTCATTGCTGATGTTGATATGATGGATTCATTTAAATAAGAAATTATACACACGTTTTGTAAATAACAATCTATCTGTTCAAGAAATGTATCTTTTTAGTAGGAATTTATTTTCAGCAACTATAAATGAGATTATTTCATTTAATTTTTCAATGCACAAGATAATCCTTTTACATGGTCAGTTACAGAATCTACTGTGAGAGTATACAAGTATACATTTCCTGGAAGTTTCCTACACCAATGAAATCACTCACTTAGATTAAAAATTAATAACCAACAGTTATATTTGATATCTGTACAATGTTAAGCTTTCTATATAAATTATAACAGTTAACATAAAATGGTTATTTGAAGACTTTTTTTATTTTTAAGAGTAATTTCTAGACATGCTCTTCTGAGAAATACTCTAAGTAATCTCTGAGGGGCAAACAGACAGACAGACAAGTAGATAGATAGTAGGTGGATAGAAAGATAGAGGTCCGTTTATGTATCTAGATACAGGTAGATACAGGAATGATAGGAATTGTTACTATTAAAATTGCTTTGTTTCCTCAGAATTGGTAATGCATTATGAATTTGAGGTCTAGAAGTACTAACCTTCCTATATTCCTACTTTTTTTCATTGCCCACTTTAGAGTACTAGATCTATAGTTTTTCCAAAAGTATTTTACTATTCTACTTTTATAAAGTTGTATGATTTCATTGTTATAGCACCAAGCCTGCAAGTTAATTTACTTTTTTTTATATTGGTATAACTCAGTCATGAACAGTAGATATTCCTCCTTAAATTATATGATTTATGACTCATTTCTTTAAAGAATTGTTTTATTTTATAACAGTATATAAAATTGGTTGCATTAATATCTTTTGATCTATGGAAAGATATATTAATTTTGTATCTATTTTGAATTAATTTCTCATTGTATGTTTTTCTAAATTTTATTATTGATATAAAGAAATTAATCACCATTTATGCCTTTAATTTCTTTTTCCTCATCTTTTGCTATTGTTTGCATTTCTAATGCAATATTAAATTATATTGGAGATGAGGGCACCATTGCTTTACCCCTATATTTAATGGAAAACCTTCTAGTGTTTCTCCCATTAAAATAATAATGGCTTTTTTGATACATAATTTTTACTTAAGTAATATATGGTTCCATTTTTTTTACTTTTCAGTGTTTTTTAAGCACAATAGAGAGTTTTATATCACAGCTATTTTGTAAACTATTGATACAATCATGTGGTTTTAACCATTTTGGGGGATAATGATTAATTAAGTTATGGTTGCATAGTAGGTAAAGGGTTGGAGTTGGAGTTAGGAAGAATTGAGTTCAAATCCTGCCTCAGGTAATTGCTAGTTATGTGAATCTGGACTTAACCTCACTCATCATCAATTTCTTTATCTAAAAAATTAAGAATATAATGATATCTATTTCAGGATTGTTGGGAGGATAAAATTAAATAACAGGCAAGAGTGTTTTGCAAACCTTAAAGAGTTATAAAAGTGCTAGTAGTAGCAGTGGTGGTGGTGGTAGTGGCAGTGACTGTTTTTATTGTTTCCAAGTGTTGAATCATTGTTACAAGTATGTTTATGTAGAATGTTTATGTACCTCTGTGTATATACCTATATGTACACACTGTTATATCATTTTTCTAGAGTATTATTTGAAGTATTTGTATTTATATCCATTAATCACATTGGTTTATAGTTCTCTTTCTTTACTTTATCCTCCTCTAGCTAGCTATTAACTATTATATTCATCTTCTCTTTGGTGCTATTTGTTTTTTTATGATTTTTTCTCTTTTTTTAACTGTACACGTAATACTTCGCATAAAAAAATTCAACTAAGTAGCCAGAAATCATAATATATAGATTTATATTAAGGACTAAGGGGAAAGGAGTTATAAATTTCTTCTCAAAGAATGCATATATGAGTGAATGAATGGGAAGAATTTTTTTTTATTAAGCATTTATTTCATGCAAAACATTGTGGACGACTCAAAGAACCCAAGAAAGCCCCTGTTTTCAAGAGTTCACATTCTAATGAGGGAGGTAACATATATACAAGATTTTAGCTGCATGTCAGATATAAAGGTCCCATAATGCTTAATGCATAAAAAAAAGCAGATGGTATTATATCTTTTGAATCCCATTTCTATTGAAAAAAAAATTTCTCTTTCTGATATTGAAAATTTGATAACAGCTTGTTAGTGAGAAATTCCTTAATTTTTATTATTTATGGTTAGTGAAGAGTTCTTTGAGAGCAGAGACTGTCTTCTGACTCTATTTATATCCCCAATGCTGAACACAATGCCTCACACATAGTAGGTACTTTAAAATGTTGATTGATTGAAACCGTGGCTTATCTCACCAAAGATAGGTTTTTATGGGCAATGACTGCCCGGTTAGATGAGAGCAAGATTGGTAGCTTGGGGGAGACTGGTATTACCAGTGTTCTTGGCTATTTCCCCTGGGATAGGGGGAAGTGGTGGTGGTTTGACAACTAGATCAATGTTTCCCCTGTCTCTCCATCAGGACATTTTGCTGCTTCGGCTACTCTAACTTGACTTTGCTTCTGTTCTTTCTCTCAGCTCATCTGTTCCTCAAGGAAGAAAGTCCTTTTTTCTGGCAGATTTCTCAAGGTCATACATTTCAATTGAAATTGGATAGGGCCCACACAAGTGGCAACATTTCCCTGGTCTCTCTACATAACAGAAAAATAAAATTTCCAAATGGGAAGAAAATACATTTTAATTCTTCAGTGAGCCTATGATCTCCTCTGTGGGTACCTAAGCAAACTATAATCCCAAAATTCTTTCTCCATCCACTGTGATTCTCATAAATATTCTTCCAGGAATGTTTCATAAATGATCCAGTCATCATATTAGAGAATTTCCTATAATTCTTTTAATAACTTGACAATGCTAATATAACAGCTGATCTATCAACCTGTCATAGCATTCTCATGCCATGAGTTTAGTTCCTTTTCTGGTCATGCATGTAGGTAATGATGAAATCAGTGTTCGGTAACATATTATAACCTATCCATATCCACCACTTATCTTTCCATGGTCCTTTTGTCCACCTGCAATTTTAATGTCAGGGAGTTACTTTTGCCCATGAAAAAGTTAAGAAAATTGTAGTCTGTTCTTTCTTTGGAAAGGTCAAGTACTATAGATGATAATTATGCATGTACTGTCAGACATAATTGATAGAAGGGAAAATGATATTTAGAAATAACTGTCATCTTCCAGTATACACAGGTGCAGTGTATTCAAAGCAGCCTAAAACTACATAAGTATTATACAACATTGTTAACCCATACTGGGTTAAAAACTATAGTTTATTTTCAGATGAATAACTACCTGACTATAGCTTCCTCATGTATACTTATAAAATTGATTTTTAAACCATGTGTATAATTTTATTATATGTGTTATTAAATTTTCTTGCATAGAATTTCTAACAAAGTTCTAATTAGTTGACATCATTTGAACTCTAAATTGATCACCCACTCTGTTGTCTCTTTTTCCCTAGCTTTGATTTATCTACAAGCTATATCTCAAATGAGAGAAAAGTTTATGGTGAATTTTTGACCCAGTTCTTAATTGCCCCATCATCCAGATGTTATGCCTCTCACTTGCACCAGTAATACCTCCAATTTGGTCACAATGCTGTCCCTTGTCTCCTTATACCCCCTGACTTTTGTTTTATCAAAAGAACCCTGGGGTTATTCCATGGAACAGTTCCAAAAAGGAGAAAGTAAAGAACAATGGGAGAAAAAAAAATTTCCCAACATAGATAATTACAGCAAAGAAAAATAAATTTGTAGACCTTGCCAGAAACGGATTAGCATTTTTCCTCAAAAGTAAAGCAAAAGAAAAAAAATAACAAAATAGCATTGAAAGTATTTTTCTCTGTTTTTAGCTTTACAAAAACTATTCAATGAGTTTTTATCTGTAAATTAGGAAACTTTATCTTACTTTTCTGAAATATCTATTTATAACAGATATTTCAACTATGTAACTGTCAGTTTCATCCCAATAGCCATAAGCTGTTATATCCAGCAGGAATACATTTCCAACAATAATTTTTAGAAATGGTGTTTTATGTACTCGAATACCTATGGAACAGAGAACAAAAATTAAAATCTAATTACTCAATGTATTTAATCAAATCAATTTAGATGGGGTAAGCAATATTTTAGAATGATATTTGTAAAGGTTAATATATGGATAAAGTAAATGTAAGGACCAAAAGCTACAGATATTATCAAATCACAACATCTCAATTGATTAATCCCATTTGAATAGTTTTTCAATATTGAAAAATGTTTAGTTTTTTAAATTTTGTTTTTGTATTTGAATTACATTTATTTGCACATATAATCAACAATTCTTCTATACCCATTGAACCATCGCTTATAGCAAAGTTGTTTGGCTTTTTTTTGTTTTTGGAAAAAATTCAATAAAGTTATAGAAACCCCCTCCAATGAAAGGAAAGAAGTAAATTTTTAACTTCTTCTACAAAGACTTTGGTTATGAACATTGATTATTATAAATAGTATTCAGGTTGATTTTATTCTTTCCATTTTTGTTTTCCTTCTGTATATTGCTTTCTCAGTTCTTATTTTACTCTGCATCATTTTAGATAAAACTTCTTATGCGTCTCTGAATTTTTTTTTGTATTTGTTATTTCTTATAGCACAATGATATTCCATTATACTTATGTAATGCAATTAATTTAGTTATATCCAAATAACGATCACTTAGTTTTAAATTACATGCTACCATTAGAAGTGTTACTTTGAATATTTTCATGTATTTAGGACTTCTTATTCTGTCTTTCTGATCTTTGGATAAATGATTAGTAGTGGAATCTCTGGGTCAAAGGATATGAACATTTGAGTCATTTTTTAAAAAAAATAATAATTCCAGGATTCTGAGAAAGTGGCAAAATTCTAAGAAAATACCTGACTCTCCCAAATCCCCTCCCCCCAAAACAACCTAAAATAAATCAAGGTGAGAGTGGTAGAAATAATTAAAAGAGTAAAACAGTTATCTGCTTAAAACAACTTGGGAGGACTTTTTAAAAAGCCTAACCCTCCAGAATAGAACTTCTAGACCTCAAATTTGGTAGGATAGCCTATACAAAAATAGAGCAGTGAATCCGGTGAGGTAAACAGAAGTCAGAAACAATAGAATTCAATTACTTAGTCATTGATAAAACTAAGAATATAAACAAGTGTTGAAAATATTTTCCAGCTTAGTGTAGGTTCCCTCCTGAACTCATAGAAAAGATAAAACCCAGGAACTACCAACAACTTGTATTGTTAGCCCCCTTATTTCAGTCTAGGAACTGAGATATCTGAATGGCTCCCAGTAGACCTTCATTTCCAAGGTTGGTCCTGCTCTGAGATATCAGTACCTCCAAAAATTACATGGCCAAGATCGTCTCAGAAGAAAAAGCAAGGTAAAGATGTTCACCATCAATCTCAAATGGAGAGACTGAAGAAATAAATAAATACCATAAAATTCCCAATAAAATTACAAAAATTATGGCTACAAAGCCCTAGAATAATCTTCAGGGGAGATTAGTTTCACCATAGCTGCAATTTCTGTTTCAGCTTACGGTAATATATTGTGTAAAATGGTGAGCTAAACCTAATTTCAGCCAAATTCTTTTCCTGTTTTGCCAGTAAGGCCTAAATATGAGTAATTAATTCATTATTTAAACTAGTTTTCGAGTTTTGTACTTGTACTGATATAGCTCAAGTATGCTTTGAGAGATTAATTTCAATAGATTTTATTCATTTTGTAGGTATTTTGAATGGGATTTTCTTTCTGCTATTTATTCCTGGATTTTTTTAACTGTTTAGAAATGTCAATAATTTCATAAACTTATTTTGTTTCCTACTAGTTTAACAAAGTTAATAATTATAACAGTTCCTTTCTATCTTAATTGTTTAGTGATTTTTAAGCAAACCATCTTGTAATTTGGGAATTATAATAATATTTTTACTCTTCTTTTCCAGTATTTATGCCTCTAATTTCTCTCTTGCTATATTATTATTAAAATTATAGAAATATGGAAAATAATGAGAGGGAGAAAAGGCATCCTAACTTTACTCAGGAATTTTATAAATATATCCAGAAAATCCCTTATATAAAGGGGCACTTAATTGAAAAGATATTCATTGTTTAGTGTTGCATTATAAAATAATAATTGCTGTTATAATATATATATATATATGTACATATATACATTGGTTGTTGTCCTTTGTCTTAAAAGAGGATGAAAATGACATCACCATTGTAAAGTGAAATTTCAGTATGTCCAACTGTGGCTGATCAAACTAATACGAGC
Source organism: Potorous gilbertii (assembly GCA_028658325.1). Classification (NCBI taxonomy): domain Eukaryota; kingdom Metazoa; phylum Chordata; class Mammalia; order Diprotodontia; family Potoroidae; genus Potorous; species Potorous gilbertii. The sequence continues at coordinate 35,680,277 of CM053774.1, read as the reverse complement.
TTGGAATGCACTACCACAGGTTGGGCACAGCTAGTCCGTTTGAATATTTGAGGTTGATATTCCAAATTTGCACCTCCTGCATTTACCTATATGCATAATACTGTAATAATAGGTGCTGTAATTATCCCCATTTTATGGTTGAGGAAACCGAGGCAAAGAGACCTTAAATGACTTTCCCAGGGTTAAATAGCTAGTAAGTGTCTGAGGCCAGATCTGAACTCAGGCTTTCTGAGTCTAGGTCCAGTACTCTACCCACTACATCACGAGATACCTTCTTCAGAGAAAGAAAAAGAGGAATCTTAAAAGAAATAGTGAAAAAGTAGATAAGAAAAGAGACTAGTACACCAGATCTCAAATTATATTTTATAGTAGTCATTCTCAAAAAGAATCAGTGTGCACAATGGATTAAGAACCAGATTCAGTCACAAATATCTGTATTCAAATCCTGTTTATGACACATATCAGCTGAGTGACCCTGGAAAAATCATTGAACTTCTCAGTGCCTGAAGAGACTCTCAAAGAAGAGAAGCTGTAGAGTAGTTGTTGATCTATACTGTTAGAGAAAATTCCTTCAGAAGACCTTTTACCAATGAAATTCCAGGTCTAAACCAAAAAAAATTGAAATTAAATAAGAAAACAAGCAAAAAACATAAGAAAATGAAAACAAATTGGTTTTACTTGAAAGCAGAAAAGATTACCATTGGAATATAGCAGATAAGTAGGAATTAGAAACAATGAAACAGAATAATATAGTTTTCAAAAAATTCATGTACACAAATTACTACTACCACTACTAATTCCTCCTCCTCCTCCTTCTCCGGCTCCTACTACCATTACTACTACCACTACCTAACGTTTACAAGCACTTACTATGTGCTGGGCTTTGTTATATTAAGTGTTAAGTGTTCTGTTAAGTGCTTTACAATTATTATTTTATATGAATTTGTCCAATTTAACAAGAAACATTTGAAATCTGAAATCCATCTGACAAACTTAGCTATGATCATATGTTACTCCACAAGCCACAATAAGCTTCAAGGAGAAATATAGTCTAAATACGAAAGGTTATGTCGTTTAAAAATAAGAGGAAACTAAAAGGACACATCTTATTAACCAAACAAGGAGGTGAAAAATCATAAAAAGTATTATAAAATCTTTAATTACATAAATTTAAAAGTGGAACAGGAAATGGATACAGATAGGAATGACTTTTCCCATATGAGTTGCCATTCTGTGGACATTCACAAGTTTAATAATACTAATTTATATAATGCCTGGTAGCCACAGCTAAATGTTTTATAAATATTTCATTTGATCTTTACAACAACCTTAGGAGGTAAGTGCTATGACTATTCCTATTTTAAAGATGAGAAAAATGAAGCAAAAGTTAAGTGACTTGCTTAAGATTACAGAGTTAAATGCACAGCTCTGCCTCACTTAAATCCAATTTACAAACAAGTCAAGATATCACACTTGTGATGACATCGAACCTCTTAGAAAATGAGGGACAAACAAGAAAAAGAACCATTATCCCATGGATAAATACTAAAAGGATATAAATATGCAATTTTCTATATGGGAAAACAAGCTATAATTGATCATTTGAAAGAATGCTCTAAATCATTAACAATAAGAGAAAGAAAAATTTAAACAATTCCTAAGTCTCATTTCACCTCCATCAGATTGGCAAAGAAGAAAATGCACCATGATGGAGTCATGGCAGGACAGATAAAGTAATTCACTGTTGTTGCAGCTATGAAGTGACTCAACTTCCTGGAAAATCGTTGATAATTATACCTCAAAAAGTCACTGAAATGTAAAACACTTTGACCCAAAGACAATATTAATAGGTATATTAATTACTACTAGAACAAATACAGGATGAATGTCTTCATGTGTACTAAAATATTTATAGAAGCACTTTTAGAGAAATTATATAAAGAGAAAAAAGGTAGCTACCCACCAAGTGAGAAATGACTAACCGAAAAAAGCTTTTTGGGTAAGAATGTAAAATGTTACTGTGCTATTTTTTTAAATGAATATGACAAGTTCAGAGAAACCCAGGAAGATTTGCAAAAACTGAGATAAGTGGGACAATTTACACAATGGCCACAATAATGTAAAGGGGGGAGGGGCATTGAAGTAAATCAGAACAGAATAAATGAAGTGACCAGTTATGACTTTAGACAACTAAAAATGAAGCACACCATCCCTATCTAATCAGAGAAGTGATGATCTATAGGTGCAGATATGGTCGATGTATTTTCTTTGTTTTACATATCTATACTTCTTTATTAAAAAGGAAGGGGTCCATTGAAATAGGGAGGTAATTTTACATATATATATATATATATATATATATATATATATATATATATATATGTATAGACACATGTGTCTATATATATTTTATATATATACATAAATGTTCTCTCTCTACATAAATATACTATATCATTTTCACATATATGTGTATATACACTACCTATATGCATATATACTATATATCTATATATAGTATATAGGCAACATGTATATATTTATATATATACACAATACATAAAGATATACAATGCATAAGTATGTTTACCAATATAAACTCATATATGGATATATTATATATAATTATTTATACAGAGACAATATAACTTCTCTAGTATATCATAGTGTGCATATACATATATAAACACAAATATGCATATTCCCATGTATGTATAAATATAGATATGTAAATATATCTGATATATAAAGCAGTCTCACAAAAATTAGTTTAGACCAACATAGAAATACATGCATATTTATAAATATATATGTATTAATTTGCACACAGACATATGTATATACTATATTATTTATATACTAATCGCAAAATACTTGATATTTAACTAAATGTAGATTAGAATTATAAATGTATACATTTTCAATTCAGAAGTGAATATAAAGTTTTGATTAATTCAGTACTCAATTTGCTACATTTTAAAAGTCAGTCAAGGGTTGAAAATATAAAAGATTTTATATGAAAAAATGATTGTCAAGAAAACAATATATCTTCAGAGGAACCTCTAACATGTTCTGTAAAAGAAGATAAACTATGTATCAAGAGGAACGTATCATAATCAAGATAAGGAAGGTAATCCTAAAATTGCAAGTCATAATTTACAGTTTAAGAAAAAAATCAAACTCACCGTATGGCAGGCTTGAGGCAACCTTAACTTTAAAGTTAAAGACAGACCCAAGATCAAGGTATTTCATTATACTGCCTGATGTGTTGACCTCATTGTGCATAATCATATTTTTACAGGAGGATGTACTAATGATCCACATGGACTCAAACGTTGTCCCAAAGTGATACAGTAACCATTTATTGGTTACAAAGGTTTTATTTAAAGGCACACTAGCAGGCATAGTAGCAATAGCTAAAGCACTCGTGTTATTCAAAATCTTGAGAATTAGGAAGCTGCTAAAACCAGGAATCACCACAGTCTTCTCAATGTCCGAATCTTTAAAATGAGAATCCGCGTTCTCTGGAAAAAGAAAAAAAAATTGTGAGACAAATTTGAGAGAAATGAAATTTAAAAGAAATGTATTTTTAAACAGGACAAAATGGATTAATAGATTGAGAGATGAATTAATTGTTTTTTATTGTAGCCTAGACCCCAAATTCTAGGGCTGCGTTAAGGTCATCCCATGACACAATCATAAAATTTCAAAAGAATCATGAAATATCTGGCTTATAAGGGGTCATATAGATCATACAGTTTAACCCCACAATTAATGTAGGAATTCCCCTACAACATCTCATATAAGTGATCTTTCTGGCTCTCTTTAACATTTCCAGTGACTATAAATTCAATCCCGTGGAAAGCATTCCATAGTCTTTCAACATCTCTTAAAATACCATATGCTTGCCCCAAATCCACTTCCCCATAAGTTTCATTCATTACTCACAAGTCACCCTTTTAGTTCAAAGTATGCAGAATTAGTCCAATTCTTATTCCACATATTCAGTCTTCAGACAGAAGATTCCTTCAAATATAAGCTGCATTTTCCCCCAAAAAAACTTGACTTACATAAAAACTTAGGGTGGACATTGTTTAAAATTGTTTTTGAGTTTGTAATTTTTTTTTTGTACAAAGAGATCTCTTTTTAGGAATGTATCTATATTTAGGGCTGGGATACATTCACATCTTCATGTCTGAAAAAGGCCGTAGTGTTTTAATCATATTTTTCTTTTTTTATTTTATGTTTACATTCATTTTCACAAAATTTTGGGTTCCAAATTTTCTTTCCATTTGTCCCCTTCCCCCCACCCCGATACACCGAGCATTCTAATTGCCCCTATCACCAATCTTCCCTCTCTTCTATCATCCCTCCCTTCCCTTGGCCCCATCTTCTCTTTTGTCCTGTAGGGCCAGATAACTTTCTATTCCCCATTACCTGTATTTCTTATTTCCTAGTAACAAGA
>CM053774.1:35648683-35675312 GCA_028658325.1 Potorous gilbertii | reverse complement strand
AGGGTGGGGATAGAGAAGGCAGACTTTCTCTACACATTCTTTTCAAGAACCCAGAGCTAAATTCAAAGGACAAAGGTCCTGTCCATACTTTTAAGAAGAAAATTATTGAACTGTATTCATTGTGAAACTGTAACGATAACCAATCAATCAATCTATCCTTTTATGAGGTAGACGGTGGGGTACAAAGACAGAAGTGGAAGAGTCCCTACCCTCCGGGAACTCACCGTCAAACTGGTGGAGACAACCAGGCAGAGAGAGGCCTATATGAACTAAATAAAAAGGATGTCAGGAAAGACTTAACGTAGAAAGGGACACTTGAGCTGAACTCTGAAGGAAAGTAAGCATTCCAAGAGGTGGCAATGAGGAGCAAATGCATTAGGTCACCAACAGATTTAATGTCTGCCACTTATGTCTTGATCCAAGTCATTAATACCAAACAAAGGATTCTTATTCAATGGAAATTGGACTGAAAGATGACTCAGGTCTCTCCCATTTCTGACAGTCTGTGTTCTTGTTATAGATTACAGGCACAGAAACCCATGATATAACAATAGCTAATAATAGCTAACATTTACATAGCACTTACTATATGTCAGAAATTAGCTAGTTGAACATTCATACCCAAAGTGTGCTGGCTATTTAGTAGACTGATTCCATTCTGAGGGAGATCTCTAATTAAGTGTCCCCGGGCATACTCCTCCGCCCTGTCTTGTTGAACAGTTTTGTATATATAAAATCTCAGGACTGAAAGGGACCTCAGATGCTATCTAATTCAATCTGTACTTGAATGGGAATCTTCTCTAAGATATTTGAGTGTAATACTTCCAGCCATGACACATTAGGAAATTTCCTGAAGAAAAGACCTGTGATTCTCTATACATGCAGGGAGGTATGACTTCTGATTAATGGGAAGGCCTTGGAACCTCTGGTACTACATGTAGTATTAGTGAAGGGGAGAGATTGCTAGAGAGGTAGAGTTCGAGGAGGAAAGCATGAACTTTGGAAGGGCTAAGAGGAATCCCCAGACTCATGGACACGCAATAGAAACTGGCTGTCCCAACAAATCCATTTGTTTTCAGCATGTGTACTCCTAGGGACTGCCTATGTCAGATTTCTCCAAGGAGATTGTTCCTTCCTTCTGTGAACTGATGTCTTATCTTGTTCCTGTTTCAAGGAAACTTTATCCTTGGGTATTCTGTCATTTGTAATATTCCCCCAATTTCTGTTTCACTCTTTGTTTGGATACATATAGTTGCTCACTTTAAATGACTGTTTTTGTGTAACAAGCATTTAGTGAGAGGGAGCTGAGAAGGCCAAGAAAAAGATAACTGTTACCCTTTTAATTAACGAAGAAAAAAATAATGAAGAAACCCAGCACAAAACTGAAAAAATAAATTCACAAGTACAGGATGGGTTATGTGTGGCTAAAGACGATATCACATAAAAGAGATTGTGGTTTTCCTGTACTATACATGCAAAATGATTCAGCACACTAATGTGGTGACCATGAAAGTTAACACAACCTTAGATGAGTAGGAATAATCACTTTAATACAATTACTTATATTTAATATAAACTAATACAGCCTTCCACAAGTAGGACAGTTGATACTGAAAATTTTATTGGAAAGGGTATTGGGTAGAGAGCATTAAACTGAATCTGAGTCATTTATGATTATTAAGAACTATGAAGCCTAGATAATAGGTAGAAAGACAGACAGAAAGACAGACAGAGAGACAGACAGATAGATAGATAGAGCAAACAATTATTAAACTCCTATTATGTGTCAAATATTGTGCTCAGTACCAGGGATGAAATTACAAGTAAGCAAGCTAATTTCTTCTCCCAAAGAGCATGTATTTTCAGAAGGGAAGATAACACACAAAGGAATGTGTAGCAAAAGGGAAGGACCCACAAAGTAGAATGGTGAGGAGATGACAGAGAAGTGATGTGGAGCCATGAGCTCCATCTAGAGAATACAAAATACCTGTCCGATCTAGGGAACCTAAAGGTGAGGACTGCAGTATCGAGGAGATAAGGATGATGGACAAAGAAAAGAATGATAATCTCAATCCCTTTTGACTTCAATTCTACAAAGGGATGGAGGGAAATTTTCTTACTTCTATGGAAAATTCCAGTGTTTTGCTTTTGACTAGTGTTATCAAGGTTCCTGTGATGCCAACTTTTACCCAACCCTCAAATGACCCCAGTGACAAATCAAAGACTAAATGCCCTGTTCCTGAGCATCTGAAGTGTTAGGGAATTCTTATAGTAAGGGACTGTGGTCAGTAGTGTCCTTTTATAATTGGAAAGACTAACCCAAGCAGTGCAGGAATGAGCTGACAGAATCCTAGCTCAAGTCAGCTGTGGAATCTGCCATCCACTTAAGATCATAGAATATTAGAACCATAAGGCATCTCACCATATGGTTCACTTTATTAAAGAAGAAACTGAGTCCTATATAGGTTAAGAAGCCAAGGCATACTTGTATCACTCAGAAATACTTGATAGAACCATAGGTTCCAAAGATTTCTACTATATTACCTGTATTCCATGAGACCCTGATAGAACCCTGTACATTCCCTTACAAATAATCATGTACCTAAGACTAAGGACTATAGCTCTTTACCCTTACCCTTTATTTGTCCAACCATGTGTTTACCATACTCTTAACTACTTATGGCACTCTATAGCTCTTCTTGCTTTGATAGTATACTATCGTGAGATCAGCCGTCATGAAACTACATAATATGCAAGTCCTTGTGACCCAGTTATAACATGGGTAAGAGAACTCAGTTTGGTTTTATTACCTAGGCTAAACAAGCCTACCTGAGATGTAACTGAGAGAATTCTAGCTTCATTTCTTTACTCAGAGAGGAAACCAAGTGCCGAGTTTGACTTGGGGAAAAGGAGTGACATTTCTGGGTGAACATGTGAAACTTATTCTTCATTAATAAAGAAAAAAATTATCTGTGTGCTTATGTGACTGTAGAAATAGACAAAATATACATGCATGATGTTTGAAATGAACCAGTGCGACCCCTAGGGAGCTTTGTGGGGTGGGAGCTGACTCCTGCGGCACGCAGAAAGGTCAGCCAACAGAATGGGAACTCAGATTTCTATAGAATTTGAAGATTTGCAGGACATTTTGCTGCTCAATAACCCTGTGATACACACGATGAAAATATTCTACTTAATGGAGCACTCACTTCTCATTACAGCTGTACCCTCCTCTTTGCAGGTTTACTTCTTTTGTGATTCAGTGGGTAGCCCAGGGATGAGACTATGAAGTTTAGCTAGGCTGGTCAAATCAAGTCCACAAGCATTTATTGATCATCTTTTATGTGCTAGCCACTCTACTAAGTTTCAGGGATACTAAGAAAGGTAAAGAGTTCTCAAGGAACCCACAGTCTAATGGAAGAGACAACATGTAACAACTATCTACCAACAGGCTATATACAGGATGATTGAAGATAACTAACAGAGAGAAGGTATAAGCATTAAACAGGGATGAAGAAAAGCATTGGGAAGAAGGTGAGACTTTAGCTAGGACTTGAAGAAAGGAAAGTCAGGAGGTGGAGATGATGGAGAGAGTTCCAGACATGGGGGAGAGTCAGTGAAAATGCACAGAATGAGGAGATGGGGTGTGTCCCTGGGTCCTCACATAACTGATTGCTACTAAAGGTTTTTTTAGGTTTGGTAGGATATTACTGAGTTTCCACCCTTCTATTAAAGCCTTTGAGCACTCAGAGCCATTTTGGTCTAGGTATGCAAGACTCCGGGGATACCTGTGCAACAAGTGATATGATCCCTATACCCAATGAATGAGCTTAAGAAATTGATGTCCAGTTTGGGAATGTGGCAGAGGGGTAGTGACTGGCCATAAGTGACAGCTAGGTGGAGCAGCGGATAGAGGAGTGGATGTCTAGCTATGAAGATTTGTGTTCAAATCTAGCCTCAGATGCTTCCTGGTTGTGTGACCCTGGGCAAGTCATTTGGCCTCCTTTTGTCTCAATTTCCTCAACCATGGAATAGGAATAATACTACTACCTGCCTTGTGATGATCCAGCCAAGTAATATTTTTTGAATCACTTAGCACAGTGCCTGGCATACAGTAGGCACTATCAAAACGCTTATTCCCTTCCTCCCTATTCGCTAAGGTTACACAATAGGCTGATGTTAGCAGTGATTGTAGCCCAGGCTCTTTGCATGACTTCAAGTGGTGACAAAAATAATGACAAGAATAAACAATAACTTGCATTGATAAATCACTCAGGAGCGGCACAAGGGGTTTGACTTACGTTATCTCTTTGATCTTTACAACTTTGTGAGTTAGGTGCATGGTTTGCAGATGGGGAGACGGAGGCACAAAAAGGTTGAGTGCCATGGCCAGTGTCACATTGCTAAACAAATGTCTGAGCAGAATTTGAACTCGGATCTTCCTGACTCACCATCCAATACTCTAATACTGCCCACCGCACCACCCTACGTAAGGTCAGAAAAGTGGAATGACTTAGGGGGCAAATGTTCCGATGTGTTAGTGCAAACAAGTGTCTTTCTAACTGATGGCTTCATTACCTTCACAAAGAGAATAAACTTAATTAAAATTTAAAAAAAAGAAAGTATACATGCATATAACATGTGTGTCTATACCATATGTATAGGACAAGTCACTTTAGCCTTTTGCCTCAACTTTCTCATCATTAAAATGAACTAGAGAAGAAAAAAGCAAACCACTCTAATCTCTCTGACAAGAAAACTGAAGTTCAAATTCTTAGTTTCCTGGTCACCTTAGGCTTTTGTGAAAGCTCAGCCCATGAAAAAATTAGACTTCCTCAAGCTTGTTGATGGTTATTGAACTTTCGGTTATTTTGGTTATTGGACTTAATATACTCTACTGACTGGCACATGAGGAGAAAGGCAGCTATATGCACCTCAACTAGTACTGAATATCCTTCCCATGCTACAGCTGAGTAAACTCCTTTTGTTAAATTGCATGTAGTCTAAAAGGATCTGTTTCATTTTGTTCCAATCCTGAGCCTTTAGTTTTAGAACAAAGGCAAGACCAGCCCAGAACACTACATCTACATAGAATTTGAACTATGACTTCATGTAGTTTTTCTTGGCAAAACTATTGGAATAGTTTGCCATTTCCTTTTCCAGCTCATTTTACAAACAAAGAAATGAGAGACAAACAGGGATAAATGATTTCTCAGGGTCATAGAGCTATGACTGAGGCCACATTTGAACTCAGGTCTTTTTGATTATAGGTCCGGTGCTCTATTCACTGAGCCACCTAGCTTCTCTAATCAGGTTACAGTACAAAAATCAAATGGATACATCTTTGACCCCATCCAAAATAGGAAAGTAATTTTTCTCCCTTCACAGAGGGAAAATTAACTCCTTGATAGAGATAGAGTAACAGTATCACTACTTTCTTCTAAACAGAACCCATCCCTTGGCTTCCTTTATGGGAGAACTATGTCTCTTGATCATAGCATCTCAGGTGAGTTAGCTCCTGTACCATTGTACAATTGATCCTATTATGAGATATTGTACTTGCAAGGGTCTCCAAACATTCTGTAACCAAGTAATCAACAAGCTTTTATTAAACACTTATGCCATATGCCATTGACTATGCTGGGTAATGGAGAAACAAGGAGAAAGATGAAAGTCTCTGTCCCCTATCAAGGAAACAAGGAAGAATTATTTACAAATTGTATCCAAGGAACCTAGTGAGAAAGATTATCAAATGAGCTGTATGGAAGGCCCTCGAGAGTTTTAAAGCATTGCCTAAAGTTAGCCTTTTTTAGGATCACATCTAAATTATAATATAATAATAATATAATATAATAAAATTATAAATAAATTACACATAATGAGAAGATCCATGTACATTGCCAACATCAGTATTTGAGGCCTTTTATTGGGGTATGTATGGCCTAGTGTATGTGTATCAGTTTTTTAAGTCTGATAAGATAAAAAAAGAGAAAATAAGGTTGTGTTTCTATGGTGTTTCAACAATCAGCTTAAAATAGTTTTCAGATAATGAGGTATTTTATTCTGAGTTCAAAAAGAACTTTGAGTTTTGAACTGAATCTTCTTTATATTTTGACATTAGGTTGACAGTATCAAAATCTGGATACCCTTGCCACAGTGCAGATAGCTGCCTGGTGTTGTATTTATGATTACTTCATGGATGATGGTGAAAGATGTATCATAGATGGAAGAAAGAATGCTATAGTAGGAATAATATTGTCAGCAGAGTCAAAAGATATCAGTTCAAATCCCACTTCTGATACTATATTAGCAATGCGACCTTGGGCAAGTCTCAACTTGGCGGGGAAGGGTCCAGGAACTTCATTGCTTAATAATTGAAGAGGTAAGAATAAATGGTCTTCAAGCCTCTGAACCTATCAATATGTACTTTCCTAAGTTTGGGGTTTTTTTGGATTTGGGGATACTTTCATTTATACAATAAAAGATGTTACTGCATAATGGTGCCTCTTTCTCTTTTTGCTTAGAATTAAATGTCTAAAGCGAAGAACTTATTATTAGAATACCTAATCAATCAACAAATATTTTTAAGTGCCTGCTATATGCCAAACATTATGCCAGGTTTTGGGAATAAATGTACAATAAATGCTCATAATAGAAAAAGGCCTGCCTCCTTTCTATCCTTCCTATTCTATTCTTATACTTCACTCACCCTCACATACCCTTCAATCCAATGACACTTGGAGTGTCATTACTGTGCCTCAGACAAGAGACTCCATCTTTCATCTCTGGACATTTTCTTTAGCTGTTTCTCATGCTTGAAATTTTCTCTTCATCTCCTGGCTATCTTGGCTTCCTTCAAGACCCAAAGAAAATACTACCTCCTTTGAAGTCTTTTCTGATTTCCCTAATGCCTTCCCTCTGATGATTAAGGCCAATTCATCTGTGTATATCTTGTTTGTTTCCATGTTGTCTCCTCCACTGAACTGTGAGCTCCTAAAGAATAAGGACTGTCTTTTGCTTTTCTATGTATCCCCAGAGCTTAATATAGAGTCTGGCATATAGTAGCTACATAATAAATGCTTATTGACTGACTGTCTGAAGTACCTATAAAATGTATTCCAAACGCATGTGTAGATCCTATATAGAATTGTATGCTGGCTTGGGGAGAAAGGGAGATGATGGGGGATAAGTAGGGGGAAAAAAGTCTAAGTTTTATGATAGTGATTGTGGACCATTAAAAATAAATAAAATGAATATGTTAAAAAAATGTATTCCGAGTCAAGCTCTCTACCCAATGTGACACTTAGCTCACGGTCAGTCTATCCCAGGTTTTATCATAAATCCACCACAAGGGATTCACCCAATGGCCTGGGCACCTTCCTCTCATCCTCTAGGCATTGCATGGAAACAAATGTAGCTGGTAGGCTAGCCATAGCTTATCCTTCATTGTCAGCACCCAACCAGACCATTTTTTTCTCTCGTACATGTCTCTTGTGAGATCTTCTTCGTTATACTCCTTCAAAAGTCTTCTTTTGTAAGCTGTCGCAGCCTGCTCATGCTCACCATATACCTACCTATTTCTTTTTTCGAGTGCAGCTAAGTGGCATGGTAGTTAGAGTCCTGGGTCTGGAGTCAGGAAGACCTGAGTTCAAATCTAGTCTGAAATACTTACTAGCTGTGTCATTCTTGGCAAGTCACTTAACCTTTGTCTGCCTTGTTTTTCTCAACTGTAAAAATGAGGTAGTAATAGGTAGGACCTACCTTACAGAATTGTGAATGAGGAAATATTTGTAAAATTCCTTAGCACAGTGCCTAGCACTTGATAGGTTCTTAATGTTTCTTGCCTTCCCCTCCCGTTTTGAGTGATCTGTAAGTTTAATTCTTCTGAATTGACATAAAATTTGACTTAAAAGGAGGAATACAGAAGTTTACAAGATATCTTAGTACCTGTTCTCATTTTTGTTCAGAGAACAAAGTTCCACTGACTTTTGGGAGCTATGTATGTAACGTCAGAAAAGAACTTTTTTCCCCAAAAATTATTCTAGAGCTTGAAGGCCTCTTTGATGACATTAAGTTGAATCTTTAAAATTCCTACTGACCCAAGTCATATAGATAAAATACAAACCTGAACTCAGGACTTCTGACTCCAAATTTATTGTTCGTTTTATTATACTATGTCATTTTCATAGAGAATAACTGCATTCCTGGATCTTGTATAGTATCGGAGATGATCAAATGCAAATTTTCTCCCTATAGATCTATGTTTTTGAATTTCATCTTCCATGTTCAAATCTGGACTCAGACATTTACTAGCTGTGTGACCCCGAGCATGTCACTTAATTCTGTTTGCCTCTTTTCCTTATCTGTAAAATGATTTGGAGAAGAAAATGGCAAACCATTCCAGTATCTCCGCCAAGAAAACTCCAAGTGGGGGCACAAAGAGTCAGGCATGACTCAACAACCACAAATAATTGATAATCATTTCATTTATAAGGAAAGCATTGGGGGTGGGGCTTAGTTAGATGGCTCCACTGGGCCTGGAGACAGGAAGACCTGAGTTTAAATCTGTCCCCAGACAGTAGCTGTGTGACCCTGGACAAATCACTTAGCCTCTGTTTGACTTGATCCACAAGAGAAGGAAATGGCAAATTTCTCCAATATCTTTGCCAAGATAACTTCACAGACTGGCCCATGGAGTCCCAAAGAGTCAGATACAACTCAACAGCAACAAGATTACTATGGTCATTTACTACTATGTATTGTCTACCTGATCTAAAACTAAAACAAACAAACAAAACTAAAACAAACACAACTGGATGGATGTATACCCCCAAGGAGGGCCATGATACAAAGAATGGTTCCACGTGTACTCAAATATTCAAAGCAGCACTTACTATAATAGTAAAAAAAAAACTGAAAACAAAGATGATGAAATTGTAGTATATGATGTAATAGAATATCATTATAATCGAAGAAATATGGAGAGGCTTGTACGAACTGATGTGGATAGAAGCAAGCAGAATCAAGAGATCAATATACTAAAAATAATTTAAATGAAAACCCTCCTAAAGACAGATGACCTCTGGGAAATTGCAATGACCAGGAGGACAGATGGTGAAACTCTCCCGTTAAAAATGCTGCATGGGTTCCGAGAAATGGTTTCTGTTTCCATTGTTTCGTTTCGTTTTCCTCTACATCAAATGAGAGAAGTCAACAGCAGAGGGCAGAGTTATTTTAGATTTAAAAAAAAAAAGGATTAATAAAGCTTTCCTTTAAAAATCAGACCTGAAAATACTTTTCACTTACTAATTTTCTCCAGGAACTTTTCTTTTTCATTTTTAAATAAATCACCCTGGAATTACTCAGGGGACAATATTGACTTGATTTGAGTAAATGCCCAGCAACTTGAGCAAGAAAGGTCTTCCTTTCTATCTATCAACTAATAAATGACTTAGGCACTTTCTACTTCTTTGCTGTTTTATTAGCTATTGTAAAATAATGGGCTTTTTAAAATCCCTTCAAATGCAATTTTCCTCTGATAAATTCAATTAAAGTCAAAGAGTGATTTTCAGCCTCCATTACATATAACCTACACAAAGTACTGAGGTTACAGAGACAAGCATGAAATCCCTCTCTGCAAGGAGTTTACAGTCTCTCAGGGGAGCACAACATGGACATTTACAATACATACAAAATGAATATAAGGTAATTGGAGGACCCAAATGGAGCCTGGGAGGGAGTCAGAAAAGTCTTCCTATAAAAGATGATTCTTGAGCTGAGTTTTGAGGGAACCTAGAGATTCTAAGCATGTAGGGAGGTGGTACAGTGTATAGAGTACTGGGCCTGCAGTCAGGAAGATGCATCTTCGTGGGTTCAGATTTGACCTCAGACACGTAGTAGCTGTGTGACTCTGAGCAAGTCCCTTAACTTTGTTTGCTTTCATTTCTTCATTTGTAAAATGAGCTGGAGAAGGAAATGTCAAACTACTCCAGTATCTTTGTCAAGAAACCCCAAAATGGGTCACAAAGCGTTGAACGTGACTTTTTTTATGTAATTCTAAGAAACAGAGATGAGGAGAGATTTCCTTTCAGGTATGGGGAATAGTGAGTCAAAAGCCCATAGAGGTTTGCCTCACTATGACATTATCTTCAACATACCATTCTCACTCACCGCATTTATACGTGGTAAGTTGCCAGTTCTCTCATTGAACATTTTCTCCTCATTCACACAGTCACAGCCTAGCTCAGCTCACCTTAGCTTACACCTCTTTGCCTCTCACCTAAATTATGCAGCTCTTAAGTGATCTCCTTGCCCCTCTCCCAGAACTCCAATGCATATTACACACTACTACCAAAGCAGATCTGATCATGTAACTGCCCTACTCAATTTCAGTGACTTCCTATTGCTTCTAAGAGAAAATATAAACTCTTCTGTTTATATATTTTATATCATATTATATTTAATTAATTATGCTGTATATATTGCATTGTATTATATTATATTGTATTATACTCTGTTATATTGTATTACATTGTGTTACATTATGTTGCATTGTGTTGTACAGTATCATATCGTTATATTTTATGATAATATATCATATATTATATATTGAATATAAACTCTTCTAACTTGTCTGTTTCTCTCTCATACCATTCCTTCTTATCTCTAGCTTTTTTTACCAGTTATCCCACATACCTGGAAAGAGCTTCTTTAATTCAGACTCATAAACAATAACTTAAGCTATAAGTAGAACTGCAAATGAAGTGCCAGGGTTGGCGACTAGAGATTCAATGATCAGGGAGGCTATTCTTTCATCAGGTTATTTAGGTTCAAATGTGGTAATATTTGTAAACCCCTTGGTACAGTATTGTACATAGTAGGCACTTAATAAATGCTTGTTCCTTTTTTCTAGATCATTAGAGTCCCTAAGTTTGAACCTGGTGAGAACCACACTCTGACTGCATATAGAACAAGGTGGATATACACAACACCACCTACTGTGGACCTAGCAGCTGCCCCTCCTTTGGGAGAGAGGGTACAGAGAGCTGAAGAGGAGGGGAAAGGGAAGGCTTGGTCCAGACCTATGATTTCAGTAGCATGAGAAACTCCTGGAACACTGAGAAGTTGATTGACTTGCCCACAGTCACAGGGATTGAACGTATTAGTCAGAACTTGAATCTAACTCTTATTAAAAGTTTATTCCTGACAAAGCCTTGATGCCTGTCAGGTTTAGTCATCTACAATTGACTAAACACAGTTTTTCTGGTCATTTATTTGAAAAGCTGAACAGACGCCTTTGTTCTAAAATGTGGCCTTCTCTTTCCAATGAGAAAATCAGTTTCCATTTCTATTACTTTAATTTACAGCACCTTTTTCTGACAATGTAATCCAGTGAAATGTGAGGACAGCTAATATTGCCCTTAAAAATTTACGTACATGTATAGCGTTATATAAACACAAATCCATTGAAATGCTTTGTGATGAAAATGTCACATAAATGTAAATTACTATTATAAATTACTGTGTGCCCTTTGTTATTTACTCTTTGCATATCTCTGGCTTTTAGAGTCTGATTTTGACAGTCTGCATCCAGGATGCCTATAAATCTGTTAATCTAATGACAAAAAGCTTTACAGAGTGGAATTTGTTTTATAGCCACTGTTTTATATTTCTATACATTCACAAACTGCAAGATTGTAATACCAGTGATGTAATCCCTTTCCTCAGTCATTTTTTTTTGTTTAATTCAATCAGAAGCTCATTAAACTAGGCAGATTGAACACCTGAAAAGCAGAGAGCTTATGTGTGTGTGTGTGTGTGTGTGTGTGTGTGTGTGTATTGGTTGTTGTCTGTTTTCAAAGAAGACCAAAATGACATCACCATGATAAAGTGAAGTTTCAGTGCGTCTGACTGTGGCTGATCGGACCAGTATGAATTTGGAATGCTCTACCACAGTTTGGGCACAGATAGTCCCTGTGAATGTTTGGGGTGGATACTCCAAATTTGTGCCTCTTACATTTCCTTTGTGGTGTCTCAGTTCTGCTTTGCTGACAGTACACAGCACCCTTTCTGATGTGGGCATGCCATGATGAGCAGTCCTATGCCAGTGTCTCCCATGTTGTAAAGTGAAATACAAAGTTCTTGAGAGAGACCTTGACAGTGTCCCTGTATTGCCCCATGTGAGTTCTCCATAAAATTGTCTCTTTGGCAAATGTAAATTTTGCATTTGAACAACATGGCCAGTCCATCTTGCTTGGCAGTGCAGCTCAAGCAAGGACTTCAGTGTCTGGTATCTTATCCTACCAGGTGATCCTCAGAATCTTCCTAAAACACTTCAAATGGAACCGATTCAGTTTGCTGGCATGGCGCTGGTAGATTGTCCATGTTTCACAGGCATGCACAATGAGGTTAGCACAACAGCTCTGCAGACTTTCAATTTGGTAGTCAGTGTAATATCTCTTCTCTCCCAAACTTTTCTTCAGAGCCTCCCAAACACAGAGCTAGCTCTGGCAATGCATGTGTCAGCCTCATTGTCAATGTGTACATCCCTGGAAAGTACCCTACCAAGGTAAATGAACTTATCCATAGCATTCAGAACTTAGCCATTTATTGTAACTGATGGTTCCATGTATGGATGGTGTAGTGGCTGATGGAGCACTTGTGTTTTCTTGGTGTTAATTATTAGGCCAAAATTAGCACAGGCAGCAGAGAATTGGTCTATACTTTGTTGTATCTCAGATTAACAAGCTGTATTGAGTGCACAATCATCTGTAAATAGAAAATCATGCACCAACACTCCCTCCACTTTGGTCTTGGTTTGCAGCCTTTTCAAATTGAAGAACTTGCTATCAGTACGGTAGTTGACTTTGATGCCATGTTCATCCTCATTGAAAGCATTTGTTAACATGGCTGAAAACACCATGCTAAACAACATGGGAGCAAGCACACAGCCCTGTTTCACTACTTTGGTGACTGGGAAGGCAGGAGAGCATTGTCCACTATCCAGAACCCGGGCAAACATGACATCATGAAATTGACATACAATACTGATGAATTCCATGGGGAACCAAATTTTGACATAATTTTCCATAAGCCCTCATGACTAACAGTGTCAAAGGCCCTGGTCAGATCTACAAACGTTGTATGCAGACCTCTGATCTGCTGCTGGCATTTCTCCTGGAGTTGTCGGGCAGCAAACACCTCATCAAGTGTTCCTTGGCCCTTTCTGAAGCCACATTGGCTCTCAGGTATATGACGATCTTCCAGGTGAAGGATCAGCCTATTAAGGAGGACTCTAGCAAGAATACTGCCAGCAATGACTAAGAGAGAGACACCTGCCCCCACCATGATTGTCTCAGGACAATCTATTCCCTTTACCTTTATAGAGATGGACAATGAAGGCATCCTTGAACTACTCAGGGATAACTTCCTCTTGCCATATAACCTGGAAAATTTCAGTCAGCTTTTGTATGAGCAATGATCCCCCTACCTTGTAAATCTCAGCTGGAGTAGAATCAGCACCAGGTGCTTTCCCACATGAAAGGAGCCTAATGGCCCTCAAATTCTCTTCTTCAGTTGGAAGTTCAGCTAAGGAGGGATTGACTTCAACCTGGGGTAAACCATCAATGGTTTGACACCCCTTGGTTATCCTTAACCTGGTTTCACCCTGGTCTGCCAAGACAGTTTACCGATGTGTGGCCACTGTGCACATTGCAGCTTCTTGGAGCCACAGGTGAGAGTTGGGTGGAACAGATGGATACCAAAGGTAGAAAGAGCCCCGGAAAGGGCTCAGCAGCCATAACACCAAAGGTATTGGTGCTCCCTAAAAACACCCTACACCCCTATATATATATATATATATATATATATATATATATATATATATATATATGTATGTGGGTGTGTGTGTTCATATATATGTGTGTGCATGTCTATAAATATGTGTATATGTCTATATGTATAGATATATACATATATATGTATATTTAATTTTTTCAATAATGTTTCTGTTATCATTGCCCAGTATTTCTTCCTTCACAACAGTTTCTGGGGAAAAGTTAGGCCATCCCTTCTCCTCTCCAAAGTTAACCCTTGCTACTGCACTGTGGCTTTGATCCTATCCCTTTCTGGTCCTTGCTCTATCAGTCATATCCTAACTTTATCTCTCGCATTTTCAATAAACCTCATCCACTGGTCCCTTCCACTTAGTCTTTGAATGTGTTCAAGTAGAGCCATAAATAAAAATTATTTCTCTAGGATGCATAGATTTGGTGGGGGATGCAATGAAGAGGAGAGTTGAATAGAGAGAGTGGTATAGGATGTCAGAGACAAGGAAGAAAACAAAGCCCAGCTTCCTGGATTCAATTCTCACAATAAAGCTCCATTCATCCATCATTAATGTTAGTCTTAAAAAAAATGAAAACCTTTCATTCACCAATAAACTCCTAATCATCAAGAAAGTTGTTGTAGTTCTCTGTCATTGACATCCCTGTAACTTTTGACACTGTTGAAATTCTCAGCTCACAAGACACTTCACTCTCCTGATTTTACTCTTAGCTCCAGCCACTCACCTCAGAATACTGTATATCATTAGTCAAGTCTGCACATTTATTTGTTTACTTTTTAGTTTGGTTAGAGCTGTATTCAAAACAGTTACCATCAATAAAAAACAAATATTCACATAAGTAAAAAAAAAAAGGTTTTAAATGATCATCCACAAAGCAGAGATGTACTAGTAAATGTTTAGTAACCAGATTTCCAGAAAAAATAAAGGACAAATGAAACACTTTTATTCAGTCTGTGTTATAAACATTCTTCTGAAGTCTGAACAAATCAACAAAATAATAAATCAGGCCCTAATTTATGACTAATTTGTTGATTTCTAGGATGTGATGTTTACACCAAAAATTTAATAGTCATCCACAGAGCTCACAGGAGCTAGCTCCAACACACCACTGCATAAAACCAAATCATTTCTCATTTATTTTAAAATGTTAACATTGACTTTAATAAAATAACATAAAATAAGAAGCCCTCTACTGATTTTTTCTTTTTGTATTTTTCTCAGATTTTTCTACTGTTATTTTAAAGTGTTTATAATCAATATACTGAGCTCATTGTGCTAGCTTAATCCCAGACCATTTTATACAAGCCTTTTCACACTTGTTTGTATTCCTTATTTTCATAATTTCTTAAGAAGCACTAATATTCCATTGTATTTCTATGCCACCGTTTTTTGCTGTTCTCAAGTCATGGTATGTTTTGGTTGTTTTCTGGTTTGAGATTTTGTTTTTTGGTTGGTTTGGGATTTTTGTTTGGTTTTGCTATTACAAATTACAAAAATAATTAAATGAATACTTTTCTACAGTTGGTATTTTTTTAATTTAATAATACTCTTAAATTATATTTTTTAGTAAGATCACTGGATCAAATGATATGAGTAGTTTTATGACTGATTGCATATTGCCATATTTCTGATTATACAGATTTACAATCCCCCAGGGACTGTACCTATTTCTTCACAGCCCTGCCAACACTGAACCTAATTGTTTTTAGTCATTGCTGCCAACTTCATTGGTCTAATGTGGACTTCTGAGTTCTGTGATAACTTCACCCAATTCCTATGGCTTCAACTGTCACTTCTCTGCAGATTCAATTGCATTTTACAATCTCTATCTTAAGTACTTCAGACCCAAATTTCCAACAGTTCACTGCATATCTTCTAGATATACTACCAAACCTCAACTCAGCAAGTCTGTAATACAACTAATAGTCTTTCCCCACAAAGATTGCTCCTATACTTGACTCTTATCTCTGTTTAGGGCACCGCCTACTGCCAGTTTATAAAATCCTGGCATCATCTTTAGCTCCTCCCTCTGCCTTGCCCCCATATTAATCAATGGTTAAGTGTCATTAATTCTACCTCCTTAATATCTAGTGAATTTTTACCCTTCTTTCTTTTCAATTTAACAGAAATTATTGTGTCTACCTATATGAAAGGAACTGTGTTGAGTGCTGCCAATTCAAAATGAAAAGGAAAACACATTTCTCTTAAGGAGCTTACTTTCTCCCTGAGGTAATATAACATTTACACACTTAAGCCAGTAGAAGGTATCTAAAGTGGAAGAGAGCAGCTAACAGTAAGGGGAATCAGAAAAAGGGTTGTGATAGAAGGTAATCCCTTAGTTGAACTTTGAATGAAGCCAAACATTCTAAAGATAGGAGAGAGAAGGGAGTGCATTCCAAACATTTGGGATAGTGTGTCATTTAAAGAGGTTCAAGAGACATAATTTCTGGAGAATGTGATCATTTTATTAATAACGCCAGCATGCTTATTAATAAAAGGATAGCCATTTGGCCATCTCCTTCATAGACCAAAGACAACTAATATGGAATATGTTCATAGTTTATATGCTCATTGGAAAAAGGGTATTCCTGAGGGTGATAATCAACTCTAATTGGTTAGCAGTTAATGAGAGAATGAATATTACAATGTAGAGTTGTGTCTGAACTTTATGTCATTCACTTCTTCAGCTCCCCCCATTCTTGGACAATTTATTGAAAGAATTTATCTCTACCCAAACCATAATGGTGACTCCTCATGAGTGGGATCTGAACAAGAAAGTTAGTCCAATCTCATTATCAGTAATGTCCTTCAAGAGACTGAACTTTCAATATCAGGACTTTAGAAAAAGGGGCAAATTCTGAATCTCTCCAAATCATTGTTAGAAATAATGTCTCTCAGTAGTCAAATTTCTCACACCTCAAAAGGTGAAAGATGGAATGCTGAGTTCAGGAAAACAAGTACTTTTCTATTGATAAATAGACTATAACGTAGAGTGTTGAAAGAAAATAATGTTAAGTTAAATAAATCTGAGAATGTAGACTGAAACCGAATATTGAAGAGCTTCAAATACCAAACTCAGCTGTTTGCATTTTATCCCAGAAGCAATAGAAAACCACTGAAGATGGCTTCCCAACATGTAACACATTAATAAGACTTTTCTACATTACAAATTTTCTGAAGAAAAGGAAAAGAATACATTCTGACCTAAAACGTGCCTGCATTGATTAAGTTCTCTCCTAATTCTATGAGATTAAATAAGAGATGAATGTTCACTGAAAGCTTTCTCCCATTTATTACACTTGCAGTATTTTCTCAATGATTAATTCTCAGATATACATAGGAAGGTTTGTGCTCTGGCTAAAGGCCTTCTCAAATTCACTATGTTTATTAGGATCTCCCATACGAATTTTCTGGTTCCCAGCATGGTGCTTTGGAAAGATCTTTCTACTGTTAATATTTCTCTTGATTATAAACTTTCTGAGCTACAGTAACAAATGACTATCAGTGAAGGCTTTGCCACGTTCATTACATTTATCTGTTCTTACTATCACCGCCCTACTGTAGGCCCTCATAACCCCTTGGCCGGGCTTTGGATATAGAGTCAGACTCTGCACTGGTATCTTTGTCTCCCATTTTCCTCTATCTAACTCATTCTATAAATAATGGCCCAGTAATCTTACTTAAGCTCACATCCTATTGCTGAGGCCTTAAGCCTCAGGGACTTAAGCCTTCTGGGACACTGAAAGAGACATGTGCGTCCTGCCCAAATGAATTAGGTCCAAGCTTCTTTCAGCTAAAGGAAAACAACATTTACTTAAAATTCTCCATATTGACCAGACCATTAAGGAATCTCAGTATTGGTTAGACTCTTAAAGAATCTGAGCATTTGTATCACTAATGTAAGCAGGCCAGAGTGAATCTGAGCACCTTTGTGGAGGCTGAGATGAATCTTATATACAGAAAGACTATGGGAGGGATCTAGGGTTAGTAGTAATCTGGGGTGAATGGAGGAGGGGTCTAGGGAGGATCTTGATGGGATTGGCCAGTAGTCTGGGGTGCCTAGAGATCGAAGGTCAGGAACCAGGAGAATAGAGTTTAGAAAAGATGAAAAGTGGGAAGAAACCAGAGGCAATCCAGATGTAACAGACGATAAAGGCCTTGGCTAGATTAAGAGAGAATTGGGTTTAGCAGCAATGAAAGACAAGCATCAGATCAAGTGGGAAGATTCAAGGACAGTTCACTAGGGTTTCCAGAGCCTTTACCCCATCACCACTATGACCCTGTCCTGCTCAAAAACTTTCAGCATGTGCCTACTACTTACTAAAAACAAGTACATAATACTGACTTAGCCTGACATTCAAGGCTCTTGACCACTTGACCAACTTGAGACTTTTTAGTCTCCCCTTTGCCCATTAACTTCTCCAGCTAAATTGAATCTTGAACATGACTTGAACTTTCCTCTCTCTGTGCCTTTATGACTATTGTTCCTTCATAAACACCATCAGGGATCCTCTCAACCCTTTATTACTAATCTGTCTTTCTAGATTCTAGTCATCCTTCAAAGCCTATCTCTGGTGCTATCTCCTACATGAATCATGTCATCAAAGAAAATTTAAGTATACCCACCATTTTACTGAGACAATAGGTCATCCAATTAGCTGGAGTCTTTTGAATGTAGCTCTGATTAATGATAGAAAAATTTCTGATTTTGTATTATGACTCCTATTTTCTTTAGTTGAGACATCTAACTTTAGATCTGTTGAACTCTGGCTATCTCCTGCTCTGCTTGTCTGTAAATTTCAGTTAAAATCTGCTAGTATTTGCTGGTACAATTATTATTTTACCTTGTGCTATTGGTTCCCTATGTGTAAATCTGTATCTTCCTCTGTGTTCTCTGCAAAAATCCAATTCTCCCCCTCCTGCTTTGTCTTTTATAAGATTTTTTTTTGAAAATGCTGCTCCTAGCCCATTAGTTTTAATGTACCATGGGACTATTCTCCAAGAATATAATAAATCATTTGTGAAATGTCTCTGCACTTTGATAGATATGATTGGCAACAGTGCCTACCAAAGAATCTCTGAGTATTTTTACATCACTGTTCTGACATGACTTCTTCTCAAAAAGAAGTAAACGACTCTCTTCTGACCTGTCATAACCCTGTGACTTTTTAAAACTGTTTTTGTATGTACACTTTTCCTTGCTGTTTGAGGACATACCTCTTTTCGTGTGTGAGACTATAAGCTTTATAACAGCATAGCTGAAATTACATTCATCAGAGATAACAGGATGCCTCTCTCATAACACTGGCCCATTACCTACTCTCATGCTTATACAGAAAACAAAGCTTTGCTTTGGCTTAAAACATCTGTCTCTGCTACGTCCATTGAAGGATATAGAAATCCTTAAGGAACTATCCTAGATAGTAACTGAGACCTGACACCTGAAAGAAGTTGTTCTTTTTATGACAACATCCTCAGCTGAGGATCTCACCTCATACTTTACTTCTAGAGACCATTTGCCACATGCTCTCTCTCCTCCTCTTCATTTCAAAAACCTGTTAAATCATCCTTTGTTTCTCCTCCTTTACTCCAGACTATGATGAAAAAAATGGCATTTCTCCTTGTCAAGGTCAAACCTATATATACATATATATATATATGCCCTTAATTCCATCTCCTTCCATTTTCTCCAACAGATTGTCCCTTCAATCACCTCATTTCTTTCTCTAATGTTCAATTTCTCTCTATGTAGTGGTTTTTATCCTGTAACCTACAACTATACCCAAATCTTTCAAACTTTTAAAGAAAAAAAATCACAAGGTTCTTTGTACTATTCGAGAACCAGTTCTCCCATGATGAACCATACCTATGGATAGAAGGGGGCACTGATCCTATTTTTCTCCTTGTCATGAAAGGAGCCTCTAATCTTCAGGCTGTAGACTTCACCATGATACATTACTATCTCTATGGTATTTTGAAACACATAGTCAACAATCCAGGCTAGATTACTTTTGCAAAAGAAGGTTTTCGGGGGAACTCTGCTTGTTTAGCAAGAGGACTAAGTTCATTGCTGCTGATGGCATCTGTAATGAGAATCTGAAACATACACAGAACCCATCAGCTGATGTCTCCCAATGTCTAGGGTATTGACTTTTGGGGAAACAATGATCACCTATAAGGAAAGTGGAAAAGTACCTTGAAGAAATTGTAGAGCATTCATAGACATCATATAACTGATTCTGATTGGTTAACCTCAGGAGGAGACTCTATGGAAGCTATGGAAATATTTTAAAACCCTTGGTCAGCTTCTACCATCTCCTGCCTGTCTTCATTTCATTTGGTAAGACCTTTTCTCATGACAACTGTTAAGAGACCATCCTTCAAGGAGAAGGCTTTCCAAATGGAAGGAGGACAGCCTTGTGACCTAATGAGTTTGAAAGGTAATGGGAAGGTTCTTTGGAGACCTGGAATTCCAGAATCTTGGAGTCACAGAAACATAGTATTGATATCTCAAAGAATAATCTTTGGAAGTGACTTTGAACATCCCAGTCCAGCAGAAGAACGCATCCAATAGTCATGTTGCATTTGGACATGAACTCAATGAGGTTAATACCATGTAGGAACTGGATTAATTTATGAATCCAACCCTACTCAACTCTCCTTCCCAACAGAACAAGGTGATATAGGAGAAAATATACCCCTAAAGTGCTGTGGAAACTATTTGTACTCTGTTATTGTAATATCTTTGAAATAAATAACTTTTTTGTCAAAGTTAATGGACAGTAAGTAGATAAATGGAATGGAGGTACTAGTAACAGGTCCCCAATAATGGAAAGCTGGGTGACACAGTGGAAAAAGCACAGGACCTGAAGTCAGGAAGACTTGAATTCAAATCTGGGCTCAGCTACTTACTGGCTTTATGTAACCCTGAATAAGTCACTTAGCAATGTTTGCCTCAGTTTCCTCATCAGTAAAATGAGCTGGAGAAGAAAATGGCAAATCATTCCAGTATCTTTGCCAAGAAAACCCCAAAAAGAGGTCACAAAGAATCAAGAATGACTGAAAACAAATTAAAAGTAACAAACAACAATGTTACTGGGTGAGGGGGTGGGAAGAGAAGGGGAACAGGACTGAGTTGATAGGGACTAGAGCTGATGGTAATGGAAAAGAGATACCCCACTCTTCAAGATTACCCCACAGATGAGTAGATATTGCAACCTTGCTTTGGAAGAGGCCATCAGAGAACTCTTCCACATTGGCCAGTCTGTATTGTTGTTTTTCTTCCTTTGTTTTTCAAGAGAACCAAAGACATCACTGGGTGATGTTTTGTCTTATGTGTAAATTAAATTTAAGTGAGGCAGAGTTGCACCAAGTCTCTAGCCTCATTCTCTTTTCCAGAGTCATCAAAGTGAAAGGACAAAAGTCAAGATGGCTGGCAATGGCCCAGGATGCTGTCTTTGATGTCAGACAACCAAGCTCTAAGGACTCCACGGACCCTTCTTAAGCTATCTTCATGGCTATTGGAACAAATTTTTCTCATCCACCCATTCTGCCAGGAAAATCTTCACTGGTTGGGGTAGACATCCCTAACTTACTAATAGATTTGATAACTATTGATTACCCTTAATCTGTCATAGCACATCTGCTGGATGGTTTTACCAGGATGTGGTCACTGCACATACTTCTTGGAGTGACAGGTGAGAATTGTGTGATAAGTGGACACTAAAGGTGGATGTGCCCTGAAAAGAACTTGGCAAGCCCTCACACCAGAGGTACTAGTCCTCCCTGATCACCCCATGCATCCCAATCTCCATACTGTGTAAAGAAAGCCAGTTAAATGTTATCCATGTCCTCCCAGGTGGTACTATGGTCAAATGTGTCATTGTATACAGTCTAGAGGAAAAGTCAGGAAACCAGGAAAATTGTACTCATGTGTTTAGAAATTAGACCACAATGATATCCCACCAGCTGTGCCACAATAAACCCCACAATACTGAAATCAAAAAGACACAAGTAAAGTTACCTTAAAAGCTCTAAGAAAGTGATCTCCAAAAACATAGTTGTGGGTAATATTATTACTAGAAGAGTGATTATGGATAAACCTTGAAGCAGGTTGTCGATCTACCACAAATACAACAGCATGAGGAAATTCAAGCCCCATATACCAAGCAGCACTAGTATATGGGAAAACCATACACCATTCACAGAGATGCTCCAGATAGATACAAGGTCAACCTCTTCATTGTCCAATGCACTAACTGGCTCTGGGGTGCTAGGATACTAAGATTGGCAAGAGAAGATAAGCTAGAACCTAGGATACTGACAATTAAAAAAGCATTTTAAAAAATAGCTGTCTTCACTCTTCACCTTACATCTCAACTGTTGACAATCTGATTATCTGACTTGATCATTCAATTGAAACTGCTCTCTCCAGAGTTACCAATGATCCGTTAATTGCCAAATCTGATTTTTTTTTCCCCTCAGTCTTTATCTTTCCTCACTTCTCTATAATATCCATCATTTGATTACCCCTTCCTCCTAAATATATTCTCCACTGGGTTTTTGTGATATTGCTCTCTCCTGGCTCTCCGCCTACCTGTCTGACTTGCCTGTCTCACCAAACATATCATGCCCCCAATTATAGGTGTCCTTTGAGGGTCTGTCCTGGGCCTACTTCTTTTTTCTCTTCTTTCTCCTCTTCCCTCTTCTCTTCTCCTCTTCTTTCCTCTCTTCTTCTCTCCTCTTCCCTCTTCTCCTCTCCTCTCCACTTTCCTCCTCTCCTCTCCTCTTCTCTTCTATTAAACACCGCCTATGTTTAATTATCATCTCTATGCTTTTGATTCTCATATTAATACTTCCATCTCCAGTTTCTCTATTGAGCTCCAGTAACACATCCTTGACTGCTTCTCTGATATTTCAAATTATATATCCCAAAGAAATCTCAAAATCAGCATGTTCAAAATATAACTTATTATATTTTCCTCTAAACATACCTGTCTTCTGACCTCCCTTATTTTTGTTGAGGGCACCATCACTCTTCCAGTCTCCCAACTTTGTAACATCGGAGTTACCCTTTAACTCTCCCTTACCCCATGTAAGTAATCAGTTGTTAAGGCCTGTCATTTATATTTTAATAAGATCTCACATTTTACTCCTACTTTCTACTTATACAGGCACCACCTTAATTCAGTGTTTCTTCTCCTGCACATTTGTAATAACTTTTTAACTGGTCTTCCTCACCTTAAATATCTCCCCACTCCAATCATTCCTCTGCACAGAGAACATAAACATATGTTTATGCCCATTGGGATGTCCCCTAGGCCAAACTTAGAATCTGAAACTTAGAATGTCCAAAGTAGAACTTATTATCTTTCCCAAAATAAACAAATGAAAACCTTCATCTCTAAACTTCCCCATTTCTTTTTCATTTCATTTCATTTCTAGCATCACCTCCCCTTTTCGTCACCCAGATTTACCGCTTTAGAGTCATGCAATGGTAGAACATAAACATAATTGTCAAAATGCCTAAGTACAGACCTGGCCATGTCACTCCCCTGTTCAATGAACTGCAGTGGTTCCCTAGTGCTTCCAGGAAAAAATATAAACTTCTCTGTAGTTTAAAGCCCTTCAGAATCTAGCTCCAACCAATCTTTCCAACCTTATTATATATTTCTCCCCTTCATTTATTTGATGGTCCAGCCAACAACAAACTTCTTGTTGTTTCTCATACGTAAGAATTCACCTAAGAATCTTCCATTCCCCAAGGCTCCCCTGTCTGGACAGCACCCCAACCTCCATACTCATCTGTCCCTTCTTTTAAAACTTATTTATCTGTGACCCCCAAATTCAAAAGGATCTGATAAGCTAATGTTTGCTAAGAAGTAAATGACTAAAAATAGCTCACAATTTTCTCTCTCCAGATAAGTTTATGATTTTAATACTTCCTCCTGAAGGCCTGGATGACTTAACCCCAAAGAATGACTCATTATATAATAATAAGTTGGGCCTTTCAGGAAGATCCATCTGGGGGTCCTTACTTTCCAAATCCTATATACTGACTTCCTTTTCTACATCGGTCCAAGAAGACCTTGCTCGACAAACCTGTTCATGTCACTACTGTTCACATTGTAGCTGCACCCATTACTGTATCTTGTCCTGAGATCTGAAGAAAGGAAGTTGGATGAAAGCAGATTTTTGAGTTGGGTTAAGGAAGAATTTTCTAATAATGTGAGTAGTTTGAAAAGAGAAGGTGCTGCCTAAGGATGCTGATACTAGAGATGTTAAGCAGAGGTTACATATCCAGGTGTTAGAAACGTAACAGCTGGCATAATAAACTTGGCAGGGGATTAGATGAGACTGTCTTCACATATTCCTTACAAAATTGAGATTTTTATGATCCTAAAAATGGGCATCTCCCAAGTCTCTGACCTAGGTTACCCTCTTACATTGATCTATACTCTTCCCCTTGATGATTCCAAATGTTCAACTATCATTTCTGTGCCAGTGACTTTCAGATCTATTTATTCGACCCTAATCTCTTTCCTCAAGTCCAGCACCATATTATGAGCTGCCTGCTGGGCATTTCCACCTGGATGTCCCCTAGGCTAAACCTCAAAGTTAGAATATCCAAAGTAGAACTCATTTTCTTTTATTTAAAAAACCTCTGGCTAACATGACAAAACAGGAAGATGATAAATGTTGATAAGATGAGGGAGAATTGGAACACTAATTCATTGTTGGTGGAGCTGTGAGCTCCATTCTGGAGAGCAATTTGGAATTATGCCCAAAGGGCTACAAAAATGTACATACCCTTTGACCCAGCAATATCACTTCTAGGGTTATATTTCAAAGAGATCATAAAATAGGAAAAGGTCCCATGTGAACAAAAATATTTATAGCAACTCTTTTTGTGGTGGCCAAGAACTAGAAACTGAGGGAATACCCACCAATTGAGGAATGACTGGTGTATGAATGTAAAGGAATACTATTGTGTTATATAAGAAATGACGAACAATCAAACTTCAGAAAAACCTGGAAAGACTTATATGAACTGGTGCTGAGTGAAATGAGCAGAACCAGGAGAAAATTATACAGAGTAACAGCTGCAATGGGCTAGTACTGTTTCTGATAAACTTAGCCCTTCACAGCAATGCAAGATCCTAAAACATCCCAAAGGACTCTTGAGGCAAAATGCCATCTACATCCAGAGAAAGAACCATGGAATCAGAATGCAGAATGAAGCAGACTATTTTCTCTTGTGTTATGTTTTGATTTGGTTTGGTTTCTCTCATAGTTTCTCCTATTTATTTTAATTCTTCTATGTAACATGACTAATGTGAAAAAATGCATTTAACAAGAATGTAAGTGTAGAACCCATGTAAGATTACATGCTATTTTGAGAAAGAAGTGCGGAAGGAGGGGGATAAAATTTTAAATTTATGGAAGTGATTGTTGAAAACTGAAAACAAGTAAATTAATTAAATTTTTAAAAAAGAATTTAAAAAATCCTTATATTTCCTCTAAACTTCCCCAATTCCTTCCATAGCATCACCTTCTTTTTAATCACTCAAGTTTACAACTTTGGAGTCATTCAATAAACTGTCTCCCCTAGTCCCCATACACAATGTTGATCCTTCTTGTGTAACTTCCCTCATTTCTGTCTCCTTATCTTTATTCACCCAGCCTCAACCTTTATCCAGGCCCTCATCACATCTCACCAGGACTCCGGCAATAGCCTAAAATTGATCTTCCTGGGGGGCGGAGCCAAGATGGCGGAGTAGAAAGACTCACCTATGCTAGCTCTGAACCCACAGCCCATGGATTTCCTCTAAAAAGAACTCCCAACAAATTCTGGAACAGTGGAAGCCACACAGCAACACTGTGAAGGAGATTTCCATTCCAGAGAGCCCTGAAAAACTGACCCTAAAGGTCCATCACGCACTGGACGGGAGCGAAGCCCTCCCCTTCCCCAGCTAAGGCATGGAGAGGAGCGAGCAGATATGAGCAGGCTTCAGGGACGGAATCTCCAGCAGCCGTGAAGGTCCCTCCACCCACAGACGCACAGGTCAGTGAGAGAGACGGGCTGAGAGGGGAGTGGGGTGTCTCTGGGACTCAGGCCCCCTTGGGAGGCAGCGGCAGTGGCAGAGGCAGCAGGTGGTCAGAGGCTCCTGGAGCAGGTAGGAGCTTGGCAGGAACTCCATTACAGAAGGTCTCTGCATAAACCCCATGAGGGAACTGAGCCTGGGAGGCGGCCCTGCCCCGACATGAGCACCAGAAATTAAGCTCCCATTGAATAGAAGCCAGGCCTGCCACCCAAAGCCCTGAGGCTGGGGAGCAGCATTTGAATCTCAGACCCCAAGCACTAGCTGGGCAGATTTAGGTGGGGGTGGACAGGCATCTCAGAAGTCAAGTAACTGGCTGGGAAAATGCCCAGAAAAGGGGGAAAAAAATAAGACCACAGAAGGTTATTTCCTTGGGGAACAGATGATTGCGCCATTCCTCTCTGAGGAAAGAGAAAACTGCTTACCATCAGGTAAAGATATAGGAGTCAAGGCCTCTCTATCCCAAACATCTGAAATAGATATCCAATGGGCTCAGGCCTTGGAAGAGCTCAGAAGGGATTTTGAAAATCGTTAGACAGGTGGAGGAAAAACTGGGAAAAGAAGTGAGAGAGAGGCAAGAAAAGCATGAAAAACAGGTCAATACCTTAATGAAGGAGACCCCAAAAAATGCTGAAGAAAATAACACCTTGAGAAATAGGCTAACTCAATTGGCAAAAGAGGT
>CM053774.1:35542390-35648183 GCA_028658325.1 Potorous gilbertii | reverse complement strand
ACAATGGGGGGCAGGATAGGATGGAGGGAAATATAGTTAGTCTTACACAACACGACTATTATGGAAGTCATTTTTAAAACTACACAGATATGGCCTATATTGAATTGCCTGCCTTCCCAAAGGGAATGGGTGGGGAGGGAGGGATGGGGAGAAGTTGAAACTCAAAGTTTTAGGAACAACTGTTGAGTATTGTTCTTGCTACTAGGAAATAAGAAATACAGGTAATGGGGAATAGAAAGTTATCTGGCCCTACAGGACAAAAGAGAAGATGGGGTAAGGGAAGGGAGTGATGATAGAAGGAAGGGCAGATTGGTGATATGGGTAATTAGAATGTTCAGTGTATTGGGGAGGGAGGAGGGGACAAATGGGGAGAAAATTTTGGACCCCAAAATCCTGTGAAAATGAATGTAAAAAGTTAAATAAATAAATTTATAAAAAAATAAATAAAATAAAAAAGAATTGATCTTCCTGCCTCATCTTTCCATACCATTATCCTATAACACAACTTGGAGGCAATATGATGCATTGAAAAGAGTAGTGGATTTGGAACCACAGAGTCTGGGTCTGAATTCTAAATATCACCTGCTGCCTATAAGACTTTGGAGTAATTGCATAACATCTCTATCCTTCAGTTTTCTCATCTATAAAACAAAGGGACTACTCTCAGGTCCCTTCTAATTCTAGACCTTTAAAACTGGATCAATGAATTAATAAATCAAATCACTAATAAAAAGCCTTTTCAGATCCACTCAGTTCTTAATGCCTTCTCTCCCATGTTTTGTATATGTATATATATCATCTCCTTCAACTAGAATATAAGCTAAATATAAGGTCTGTTTCACTTCTGGTTTTGGCACACAGTATGTGCTTATAAATGCTTATTGATTAATTGCCCCTGGAACTCTAGACAACCCACATGTACTCAACAATCTTCAATGTTTTCCTAAAACCTCCAAAATAAATATGAACTCCTCAGCCTAGTAATTAATGCCCTCTGCAATCTAATCACTCCTTTCTTTTCCACACATTTCATTTTGCCCCCCTTCATACTTCTCTTCTTGTTGAATTGGCCTGTTGACTGTCCCCTATCTACAACTTATCTATCTCTTGCCCCTTTCCTTTTGCACAGGTAGTATGCCTCATATCTGTAACTCAGTCTCTCTTCAGTTCCACCTTTTAGAATCTCCCTGAGTTCCCTGAAAGCAAAGCAGAGTCCTCCATGAAACCCTTGCTTATCTCTGTAGCAGTTAGTAATCTTGTCTCTTTAGTTGGCTTTGTATTATATATTTTGTATTTATTATATCAGGTATAAATGGATTTGTAAGTATTTACATATCTTTTTTCCTACATGTATGTTATGTTCCTATGCTACGTTTCTTGTGAGCCGGGAATATTTTTGTTTTATCTTTGTCCTCAGGACCTAGTAGGAGCTTAAAAGAGATTTCTTGAATTTCTAGATGAATTCAATTGAATTCTAAGTATGTCTATTAATTTTGGCAGGGAAAACAAGAGAGCCTATAGGATCTTCCTAGAAGAAGGATATTGAAGTGGCACAGTACAATTGTGTCCACACTCATATTTTGAAAGGAAGGAGTATAAGGATTTGTTATTGAGGTCTGGGATTCGCTGAATTGCCTCCTCATGTCCCACATCAGAGTCCAGGAGGAGCTACCACTCTCCACCCACTCCATCCCACCCTCCCTGGTGCTGGACTATCCAAGACAACTATTTCAGGGAAACCTCTACATTTCATTTCACTCCCTCTTCTCTAGCCACCTCCTAGACAAATTCCTCCTCTCCTGAGGAGAACCATGAAATCAACTCTGACATTGTTCCTGGATGGGATGTGTCAATCCATTCCTCTGTGTCCCCAGTCAGCAACCCTGAAATTTTCCAGTTGCTACCCTCTATTAG
Organism: Potorous gilbertii; assembly: GCA_028658325.1. Lineage (NCBI taxonomy): Eukaryota > Metazoa > Chordata > Mammalia > Diprotodontia > Potoroidae > Potorous > Potorous gilbertii. The sequence goes on along the minus strand of CM053774.1, from coordinate 35,646,269 downwards.
TATTTAAACTTCTTAAGGATAGGAATGGTTAATGCAGTAATTTGCATGTGTTTAAGTGCTCAACAATATTTTTCATTCAAATTTAATTCCCTAACTACTTTGTCCTCAATTCTATAGGGGTTTTAGTTAATCCTCACAGCCAGCAAAGATAAAGACTTTCATCAGTGTTATTTGGATATAAGTGACAGCTGCCTGTGAATAAAATCTTACCCAGGGAGTGAAAAGAAAGAACTAACAACTTAAATCAACTTAAATGGTGACTTCTAACTTGGATTCTCTAAAACCAATAAGTTCTATCCTGCCTGAAAACATGTTGAGGAAGTAAACAGGAAATAGAAGTGGTGAACACTTGAGCTTGAACTACAATGCACAAGTATACTGTGTGGTTACCAGAAAATGCAGCAAATTTCATATAGATCTGACTTCATTTAATTTAAATAGTCTATCACACAAGTTGATGCATAGTATGAAATGGTAAGAAGAGTACTAGATTTCACATGATCACATTTAAAACTAGAAAGGTTTTAGGCAACCAAGGTATTGAGAGATTAAGCAATGACACAAGCTCACAAAGGTAGAAAAGAAAGGGAGAAATGAACAAGCGTTTAATAAGTTCCTACTATGTGTCAAGCACTATTCTAGGTGCTTTATTTCATTTGATCCTCACAACAACCTTGTGAAGTAGATGCAGTTATGCCCATTTTTTTAGACAGAGGCAAAGTGACTCACCCAGAGTCACACCTCTAGTAGGTGTCTAAGGACAGATTTGAACTCAGGTCTTCCCTATTCCAAGCTTATACCATCTTTCAGAGTCAGAAATCATGAACTCTGGTTCAACTATCTGTTTACTACTTGTGTGAATTAAGAAGTTGAACTAAATTATATCTAAGGTCTATTTCAACTTGAACATTTTATGATTCATCAGTTTCATACTCTACAAAATGAACATGATGGATTTGATGTTTTCTACAACTCATTTTAGCTCTAACTCTAAGGTAGAATATGATATATGACATCATATATGAAATGATATGCAACTTAAACTTCTTCAGTATCCTAGGCATCCCTCCAAGTTGCAAGTATATTGCAGATCTGAATTGATTGAGGGAATTTCTCCACTATGAGTTTCTTACATCAATGAAAACTCAGGTATAGAAAAAACTTATGGCATATGTTATGACATGATGAGATATGAAATGATATGATATGATGATATGAGAAATAGGATCTCATAATCAAGGGAATTCTTTTGATCTGCCTCCTAGACTAGTCATTCATGTATTATTACACGAGAGGGCAGTGTTTCACAGGCTTGTGGCATCTTAAAATGTGAAAATATGCAGGTTCATTAACAAAGAAACCCTGTTGGACTGATTTTTTTTTCCGTTAGAATATTTTAGAATCTCTAGGAGGATGCATTTTAATGACTCCAGGGGACTGATCAAATTAAACACATTATCCTGGATTTTTCTCCCCTCTTCTTCCTCCCCCTCCCCATACCCTCCTCAGCTATGGGTTTCACAAAAGCTTCTGCACAGAATGAACTTCATCACAGATCTCAGAGTTGTCCCATTGGGGCAAAGCAAGAACTGATGGTAAAGAAGGAAAGGAAAAGAAGGGACTTCACTAGCAAGCTCTGGATCTGTTCTTCCAAGGTCACCTTCTAACAAGAAACGGGGAAAATGGTGCTGCCCAGAGAGTTCTAAATTGACCCAGTGCTACCCTCCAAATAGACACTACTTTTCAATTTGTTTAAGCACAGAGATTAATTCATCATCTACACACATTTTCCTTAGCTTCATAATTAGCCTAGGAAAACCTTTGCCAGTATTTTAAGAGAATAGATCCTTACTAGCATTGGTGACTTTGGCCAAGTCACATAACCTCTCAACCTCCATTTTCTCATCTGTAAAATAGGGACAATACCAGTACTTACCTTATAGGATAATTGATATTCAAATGAGATAACGTATGTAAAGCACTTAACAGACCATAAAGTACTATAGAAATGCTGGCTAGTATCAGTATCAATACTACTATGGTTCAACTCTACATTTTCCTTGTTCAAAGAATGTTCTTATGTGGTTCTCTAGCCATCTGCTTCCTGTTCACTTTAAGTTAATACATATCACCTGTACTTCACTTCAGTCTGCTGGTAATTGTTTTTGAGGAGAATGAAAGATGAATAAATGTTTTTGTTAAAACAAAGGGGAAAGATTAGAATAGCAAACTGTTATAGGATAAGAATCCTTTCCTGAAAGAGATGTTAGTAGTAAAAAGAGCCTGAGTGCCAGGTGATCAGATCTCAGTGCTGATAAATATTTCACAACACTCCTACAACAAACTTTTAAGTTTAATCTGAATTACTAATATTTCTTTCTTAAATCTAGACAAAAACAAACAAAAATGATAAACCAAACTCTAATTTGTACTATTTGATGATTCCTGAGGTGTAAAGATGCATACTAAAAATGTAGCAACCTGCCATGAGCTGGTTCAAGCTGACTCCAATATACCCTTACCTAGACCCAAATCACAGCACTCACATTCACTAGATATATTATTAGGGGCATGTTGCTTAATTTCTGTGAGCCTCATTCCATCATCTGTAAAATGGAGGTGATAAAACTTACCTAGGTCAAAAGATTGATGTGAAAAGCAAATGTGGCAATAAATGAAATGCTAATGTGCCATGGAAATATATGGAAACCTATTTAACAAGAAAGAAGAATGTTACATCAAACAACAGAACCACGGAAAATCACCACTGAGCTTATTAATCCCAAACAGGACAACACAAAGAAAGAATTAAGGCCTCCTGATGGGTGACTTTACAAAACAACTGAGCTAAAAGACAGAATGATGAGGGTCTAAGGACCACCTTGGAAACCATATTGATGCTACTTGACATTGTGGACACAAAGTTAGTATCTAAATCCATGAATCTCCAGTAAATGATTATAATAGGGGAGCAGACATTGTAACCAGGGAAGAAAAAATCCCAGTAGAGAGATGGAAGCCACATTATAGCAGTAAACAGAACTTGGCCAAGTTTAGTATTTGATCATAAATCAAGATTATAATCCAGATTAGGTCTATGGAAATAAGGCAGCTTTTGGTCTGGGACAGACTACCACCAAGGTATTGTAGAGGGAAGTGAGGTCAAAACATAGCCACGGATAGCAGCCTCTAGAATGCAGAGGGAATGGAATTTAGCTCTAGGACTGTAGCAAGAGGCTTAAACCACCCTATCTAATAGTGTAGGAGGGAACAGTTTCTGAGTCTGGAACAAAGTTCTAATCTAACAAATGAAATAGTAGACATAAGAAAACAGAAGAAAATTCCTACTATGGTGAAAAAAAAATACTATGTATTAAAAGAATTGCAAGATAAAATGTCAGAGGAAGGAAATAACAAAAAATATCAGAATACATCTCAGAAAAAAGAATAGATTAGCCACAAGAATTTATAAAGTATGTGGAATAAAGAGCTAACAAAAGAATTAAACAATGAAAATAGAACACCTGTGTAGAAAATAAGCAGCTTAGCATAAAAAGCGGTCAACTTTTCCCAATTAGCTAACACTCTGGAAAACAGAATTAACAAATAGAACTCAATGATTCAATGATGCAACAAGAAATATTAGAATAAAGTCAAGACTGAAAACTGAAGAGTGAGTTACCTACTATCAAAAATAACTGTCCTTGAAAACAAGATAAGGAGGAATCATTTAAGAATCATCATACTCAGGAATTTTTGGAACCATGGAAAGAGTATTCACTCTCTTGGGAGTCTTTATACCTAGGTTCAAATTTTATCTCTGATGTATACTATTTGTGTGTTCAGATCCAGTCCCTCAGAAATATTCTACTTTTAGGTTACCTCTTGCAACAGTAATAGATTCAGGCACTTTATGTGTTGTGATCACTTATTTTACTGGATATAAAAAAGAAAATAGATAATATATTTCTTTGTAGAAATAGCTGTCACTAATGACATCCATTCAAAAGAAAAAAAGAATCATTTTACTTCCTGAACACCAAAACCTAATAAACAAAAAATAATCTATATATCATATTCAATAAATTCCAAAAGAAAAATATCCAGAACTAAAGGACAAAGTGAAAGTTGAAAGAATCTACCCATCACTTTCTGAAAGAAACCTCAGACCAAATACACTCAGAAATGTTATATCAAAAATCCAAGGTTTCAAAGATCAAAGAAATAATATTGCAAATAGTCAAGAAGAGAGAGATTAAGTACCAAGGAATCACAGTTAGGCTCAGACAAGACTTTGTAGCAATTGATGTTATACTACAAAATAAAATAAAATTAAAATTAAAACCAAGCTAGGCAGAATCTTTGAAATGCAAATGTAGGAATACAAAATAGTAACCATATTTGAGTAATTTGAAGGATTAAACAATGATCAAGTGCCACCTAATGGCAAAATAAAAGAGATTATTGTCTGTTTGAAATTCCAGTATCTTCACAAGACAAAGAGGAAACAAAGAAAAATAAACTATTGTCCAAGCTGGGGTTTTGTTTTGTTTTATTTAAGAGTGAAGAAAAAGGAGGTAAAAGGGAATGCATTGGAAAGAAATAAGGAAGAATAAGGAAGAATTTACTATTTTTCATAAACAGGGTACCTCAAAAAGAAGACTAGACAAACATAGGAGTAGGGAATGGGAAAAGCATAAACTCCTCTCTGATCTGAGTTGGGAAAAGAAAGGTTAAATACACATAATTTTGTTTAGAAAAACATTGAAAATCCATAGGGAAGTAGACAAGGAAAAGGAGAAAGAAGAGAAGTATTTAAGAGACAGGGTAGAATTGGACAGAACATAAATAGAAACAAATAGACCCAAATATATTGAACACAGCATTGTGCTCAATAAATATAAAGGTACCAGTTACTGTAAATGAATAAAAACTGTTTGGAAAACTGAAAAGTAATCTAGTAGAGGTGCAGTTATGTAATGCAGTGGATAGAGCACTGAGCTTAGACTTATACTCACCTGTATGAATTCAAATGTGGCCTCAGGCTAGGTGTGTGATGCTAGGCAAGTCACTTAATCCTGATTGCCTCAGTTCCTCTTCTATAATATGAGGTGAAGATGGAAATGGCAAACCATTCTACTATATTTGCCAAGAAAACACCAAATGGGGTCACAGAGAGTTGGATACAACTGAAATCATTTAAGAACAACAGTCTAGCTGAAGTTAAGTTTAGACCAAACTCTTATACCACCTACCAAAGTAAACTCCAGAGGAGGAGCCAAGATGGTGGAGTAGAAAGATTCACATATGCTAACTCTGAACCCACAGCCCATAAAATACCTGTAAAGAAGAACTTCCAACAAATTCTGGAGCAGCAGAAGTCGTACAGCAACAGAGTGGAGGAGATCTCTGTTCCAGAGAGACTTGAAAAACTGACACCTGGAGCAGAGCCCAGCCCTGACTTGGCCACACGGCACTGAGAGGAGCAGATCTGAACAGGCTTCAGGGACAAAATCTCCAGTGGCCACGCAGGTCCATCCACCCACAGACACCAAAGGTTAGTAAGAGAGAGCCTGTTTGGCTGGCTGAGAGGGGAGCGGGGTGTCTCCATAATTCAAGCCCCCTCGGGAGACAGCAGTAGAGGCAGCAGAGGACAGGGGCTCCCAAAGCAGGCAGGAGCCCAGATCCATTGTTGAAGGTCTCCTCATAAACCCCTTGAGGGAACTGAGCCCTGTGAGGTGGCCCTGCCTCCACCTGAACACCTGAACTTAATCTCACACTGAATAGCAGCCCTGCCCCCGCTGAAAGCCCTGAGGCTGGTAAGCAGCATTTGAATCTCAGACCCCAAGCACTAGCTGGGTGGATCTGGAGGCCAGGTGGGTGTGGAAAGGAATCTCAGAAGTCAAGTAACTGGCTGGGAAAATGCCCAGAAAAGGGAAAAAAAAATAAGACTATAGAAGGTTACTTTCTTGGTGAACAGATATCTCCTCCCATCCTTTCAGAGGAGGAAGAACAATGCTTGCCATCAGGGAAAGACAGAGAGTCAAGGCCTCTGAATCCCAAACATCCAAAATAAATATTCAATGGGCTCAGGCCATAGAAGAGCTCAAAAAGGATTTTGAAAACCAAGTGAGAGAGGTGCAGGAAAAACTGGGAGGAGAAATGAGAGAGATGCAAGAAAAGCATGAAAAGCAGATCAATACCTTGCTAAAGGAGACCAAAAAAAAAGCTGAAGAAAATAACACCTTGAAAAATAGGCTAACTCAATTGGCAAAAAAGGTTAAAGAAGCCAATGAGGAGAAGAATGCTTTCAAAAGCAGACTTAGCCAAACAGAAAAGGAGCTTCAAAAGCTCACTGAAGAAAATAGTTCTCTCAAAATTAGAATGGAACAGATGGAGGCCAATGACTTTCTGAGAAACCAAAAAATCACAAAACAAAGGCAAAAGAATGAAAAAATGGAACATGATGTGAAATATCTCATTGGAAAAACAACTGATCTGGAAAATAGATCCAGGAGAGACAATTTAAAAATTATGGGACTACCTGAAAGTCATGATCAAAAAAAGAGCCTAGACATCATCTTTCATGAAATTATCAAGGAAAACTGCCCTGATATTCTAGAACCAGAGGGCAAAATAAGTATTCAAGGAATCCAGCAATCACCACCTGAAAGAGATCCAAAAAGAGAAACTCCCAGGAACATTGTGGCCAAATTCCAGAGTTCTCAGGTCAAGGAGAAAATATAATAAATAAAAGCAGCTAGAAAGAAACAATTCCAGTATTGTGGAAATAGAATCAGGATAACGCAAGATCTATCAGCTTCTACATTAAGGGATCGAAGGGCGTGGAACAAGATATTCCAGAAGTCAAAGGAACTAGGTCTAAAACCAAGAATCACCTACCCAGCAAAACTGAGTATAATACTTGAGGGGAAAATATGGTCTTTCAATGAAACTGAGGACTTCCAAGCATTCTTGATGAAAAGACCAGAGCTGAAAAGAAAATTTGACTTTCAAACAAAAGAATGAAGAGAAGCATGAAAAGGTAAACAGGAAAGAGAAGTCATAAGGGACTTACCAAAGTTGAACTGTTTACATTCCTACATGGAAAGACAATATTTGTAACTCTTGAAATTTTTCAATATCTGAGTAGTTGGTGGGATTACACACTTACACACACATACACACACACACACACACACGAGCATGCACACACGTGCATGCACACACAGAGACAGAGAACACAGAGTGAATTGAATAGGATGAGATCATATTTTTAGAAAATGAAGTTAAGCAGTGAGAGAGAAATGTATTGGGAGGAGAGAGGGAGAAATGGAATGGGGCGAATTATCTCTCATAGAAGAGGCAGGCAGGAGACTTTTTAGTGGTGGGAAGAGGAAGGGAGCTGAGAGAAAAACATGAAGTTTACTCTCATCACATTCAACTAAAGAAAAGAATAAAATGCACACTCATTTTGGTATGAAAACCTATCTTACAATACAGGAAAGTGTGGGAGAAGGGGATAAGCAGGGTGGGGGGGATGATGGAAGGGAGGGCAGTGGGAGGAGGGAGCAATTTGAAATCAACACTCTTGGGGAGGGGCAGGATCATAAGAGAGAATAGAAGCAATGGAGGTCAGGATAGGATGGAGGGAAATATAGATAGTCTTATACAACATGACTATTATCGAAGTCATTTGCAAAACTACACAGATATGGCCTATATTGAATTGCCTGCCTTCCCAAAGGGAATGGGTGTGGGGGGAGGGATGGGGAGCAGTTGGAACTCAAAGCTTTAGGAACAACTGCTGAGTATTGTTCTTGCTACTAGGAATAAGAAATACAGGTAATGGGGAATAGAAAGTTATCTGGCCCTACAAGACAAAAGAGAAGATGGGGCCAAGGGAAGGGAGTGATGATAGAAGAGAGGGCAGATTGGTGATAGGGGAAATTAGACTGCTCAGTGTATTGGAGTTGGGGGAGGGGACAAATGGGGAAAAAAATTTGGAACCCAAAATTTCGTGAAAATAAATGTAAAAAGTTAAATAAATAAATTTAACTAAAAAAAAGTAAACTCCAAATGGATACATGACCTAACTAAAAGATCCTGTCTTCAAAAGAAAAATAGAAGAGAAACAGATATTTTCTCAGGTATGGGTAGATTAGCAAGAGATAAAGTTGATACTAAAAGAAAAATGACAGTCTCAATTATATAACATGAAAAATTTCTACACAAGCAAAACGAATGCATTTGAAATCAGAAGGGAAAACATCTTTACATTAAATTTCTGACCCACTGGTACCCTCTCTTCTGAGATCATATGCCATTTGTTCTGTATGTATCTTCTGCATATCATTATTTGCACATTGTCTCCCCATTAGAATTTGATATCTTTTAAGGCAGAGATCATGCTTTTTGCCTTACTTTGTAACCCTAGTGCTTAGTGCAGTTCATGACACACAGCAATAAATTAATGTGTGTTTGTCCTTCATTGACGAAGAAGACCATGCCATCAAGAGAAATAATGACATGACTCTCACTTGATTTTGTTTTGAGTGAGGGAGGGCTGTGCAGGTCACCAGCCTCACTTCTCCTCCAGAGCCATCTGAATCCAGTGACCAGATATTCATCAGGATGACTAGAGATGACCCAGAATGAGGCAATTGGGGTTAAGTGACTTGCCCAAGGTCACACAGCTAGTGAGTGTCAAGTGTCTGAGGTGAGATTTGAACTCAGGTCCTCCTGACTTCTGCACTGGTGCTCTATCCACTGCACCACAATGTTTAATGACTAACCAAAACAAATCTAATATCCAAAATGTAAAATAAAAAATAAGTGTATTAGAATAAGAGTCATTTCTCAATAGATAAATGGTCAAAGGACATGACCAAGGAGGTTTCAAATTAAAATACACACACACACACACACACACACACACACACACACACACACACACACACACACACACACACATATATATATATATATATATATATATATATATATATGTATATATATACTACTCAAAAGTCGTAAGAAAATGTCAGTTATAAATAAGAAGGGAAATTTTGCTGCTCAATCTCATACCCAATAAAATGGCAAAGATGAAAAAAATGAAAACAGCAATTATTAGAGGGCTTATGGGAGAACATGAATATTAATGCACTAGGCATAGAAATGTGAACTAGTTCAATCATTTTGGAAAATAATTTCAAAATGCACCCCAGAATCACTAGAATGGGTATATACCTTGTCCCAGTGATACTACTGCTAAATTACATACCCAAGGAGGTCAAGGGTCTCCTTAAGAATATTTGTAGCAGGAATGGAAACAAAATGGTTTTGACTGAACAATGTGCAGTATGTAAATGTGATGGCCTATTATTGCACCATAAGAAATGATGAATATGATGGATTCAAGAAATATAGAAAGATTTATATGAATCAATGAAGAGCGAAATTGATAGAACCCCTAGAACTATTTACACAACGACCCTAAATAGGAAACACATTTAAAATTAGACTAAAATAAGTCACTTAGATTACCCCAATATGTTTTTGATAGCTCCCAATAGGGAGAATGGTAGAATTAGTTTGAAAGCATTAAGTATTACAAAAAGGAACACTTGGACAATTAAATAGTCTAATTAACTAGTCTACTTTGAAAGATTCAATGAATATTGATTTGTTAAAAATAGCCACACATTCAAATATTCTTACCAAAAAAAACCCAATCCCACTGGTTTTAATTTCCATTAAATCATTCTAAATAGTCTAAATACTCTAAAACTAGGTTAAAGATTGAAGTGTCTAAACTAGCATCACACAGACCAGGTAGAAAAAACCCACGTGTGTGTGAAGAAGCCTATTTATTGAATGGGCATTACCTCACTCAAAATGAGATTAGCCTAAAAGACCCAGGGTCTCCCATTGCATCCTGGGCCATCTCCAGTTGTCCTGATGAATATCTGGCCACTGGACCCAGATGGTTCTGGAAGAGGAAGTGAGGCTGGTGACTTTGCACAGTCCTCACTCACTCAAATCCAAGTCACATGGTCTTCTTCAAGAAGGAAAGACAAACAGAATCTGTGAGTAGCAGCTCCTCTCCTTGCTCCTCTCCTCTCCTCCCTTCTACTCTCCTCTCCTCTTCTTTCCTGACCAGCCTTGCCTGGAGTGCTCTACCCAGGGTAAGATACACTTCCAAGGCCCAAAACTGCCTTTTCTCCTTTAGGTTTGCTTTCTAGATTTTCTTATTCAAAAACCAAGCTTTAAGCCCAATTCATTTTGGAGATCATAGATTGGACAACAGGTTCCCACCTACATAGCACAGAGTGAATGTAAATGCTAAATAGTAACTATTTCTCTTTTATCCAGGAAGGTCTTCCCCTCCCAGTTTGATTTTTTTTTTTAATTAAAGGGGACATCCCTTAAGTAACTACTTAAAGAAGCCTATTCATTGAAAGGGTGTATCTCACCCAAAGTGAGAATGTGATAAGACCTTACCCTAAAATTGCCAGGGTCTCACATTGTATTCTGGGCCATCTCCAGTCTTGATGAATATCTGGCCACCAGACCCACTGGACCCGGATGGCTCTGGAGAAGAAAGTGAGGTTGATGACCTTGCACAGCTCTCCCTCACTCAAATCAAAGTCAACTGCAAGTCACGTCATCATCTTGATGTCATGGTCCTCTTCAAGAACGAAAGACAAGCACAACAATAACACACACATACATATATGCATACACACACATACACACACACACACTTCAATAAGTCCACCCAGATCATCTCAATATATTTGGGGGATTTTTTATAGGAGAATGCACTAATTCAAACAGAAAGCATAAAATTTTACTAGTAGGAACACTATAATAAACATAACCAGATCCATTTTTAAAAATCAATCAATATGTGCTGGCTCATTATAAATCCTATAGCAAATATTCCCACTGGAAACATGGAAATTGGATAAGAAAATACCTAGAAATAAATCCAGTCCACCAAAAAGAATTTTGATATTCCTTGGTATATGTCAGGTATATGGCAGAGCACTATGCTATATACCCTTTGGATATAAAGAAAGGCAAAAAATAGACACTACAAGCAAGCACTTCTAATATGGGAGACAACATGCAAATAACTAGATGCTTGCAGGATATTTATAGAGTAGACAGATGGGTAATTTCAGGGGGGAATTAAATAGTAGCAACTTAGGAGTACTTAGAAAGCCCTTTTGTAAAAATTGGGATTAAGCTACATCTTGAAGGAAATCAAGGGAGTTAAGAGTAAGGAGGCAGAATATTCCAGGTATGGGTGACAGCCAATGCAAAGGGAGATGGAGTGTTACATGTGAAGAGTAAGAAGTAGAACAGTGTAACTAAAGCATAGAATGTGTCAAGGGCAGTAAGTGTAAAAAGACTGGAAAGTTAGGAAAACATCAAAACATAAAGACTGAATAATATTCTGCTCAAAACTCAAAACCATAGATATACCTTTTCATGTTGACTGTCCTCAGGTATGATTTCTATGTCACTGAGGCAGACATGCTCTAATGGAAAACCAAAAGGAGAGAAAGAAAAAAAATGAGAAAGAGAAATAATAAAAATATGTGTGCATGTGTTCTAGATGAGCAGCCTCACATATGACAGGTTGTATAGAAGAGGAGGAGCTAGGTGGTAAAGTAGATGGAGTTCTAGGCTTAAAAACAGCAATGTTGTCATTCAGTCACTTTTCAGTTGCGTCCAACAGTCTATGACCCCATTTGGGGTTTTCTTGGCAAAGGACAAAGGGAATTTTCCATAAGATAAAATTCCTTATATATGCATGCAACGTTCCCTTATTTGTCAGTCTTGTAAATTTACCCAAAAAGGAATTTACATTAGCCTAGTATTAAAAATTGTTCTTTACGACACTATTATATAGTTTAGCTATCACCATTTTCCAAACTCTTTGGTCTTTCATTTGCCCTACATTATTACAACTGCCTTTTAATTTGTCTCCCTGCCTCAAATCTCTCCCCTCTTCAACCAACATTTCATACAGCTGCTAAAGTGATATTCCTATAGCAAAAATCTAACCATATTCACTCCCCTGTTCAATAAAATATCCTGCCTGCTATTATCTCTAAGGTCAACCTAGTTCCAACTGATTTTTCCCCTTCAAACGTCCTATGATCCATCCAAACCAGCCTTCTTCCTGCTCCTCACATGTCACTGAATTTTCCATCTCTGGGCATTTGCCATGGATGCCTCCTTTCATAGGAGCAATAATTACTAGCACTCTTACACATAAGGTGGACCAGCTTTTCATAAGGCCCTAAGTAACACTAGACTAGTTTGTACTGAATAAAGTATTAGAACTGTGCTTTAGATTTAATTGGCTAAGAGCATTGGTGTCAGATTCAAATGGAAACAGAGCCACTAATCTGTACATAAAGAGCCCTGTTGACCATATATTGACTTAGTTTCAAAATGCAATATTATCTATGTTTTATTACATTTTTATTTATTTTGTTAACTATTTACTGATTACATTTTAATCTGCTTGGACCTTAGCTTGAGTGTTGAGACATATTTGGTGATCAGCAGTATTAGAACTCAATATCCTTTTTGAAGTTGAAGAAGGTAATGCAGAAGAAGGTGAGTCCTAGGTGGCTTCCATGTTTCTGGTTGTGTTTCTCATGTTTGTGGTGATGCTTTTGTTGACAATATCCAGTAACAGTGAGGTATCCCTTATTGTTCCTGGATTCTTCAATCCATAGTGAACATCTAGCAACTAGAACATCTAGCAATGTGAAAATGCTCCATATCATTAAGAGCAGTATCATGGCCTATAGCAGTGGTACCTACTCTGGTGCTCAAGCATAAATCCTATGGCAAAAATGTCAAAGAAAGTGCCTGTCATGTCAACACTCATTAGTACTCATGCCCTACCATAGGAAAGCCAGCCCTTGGGGATGATGGTGTTAGAGGTGGGGTTGGAGTACTGAGAGGAAAGAAATCACAGTGGATGAGGGCCCTAGTGGTAGCAAGAACAGTAGCAGCAGTACAAGTGTAATGATAATTTAAATAGAAATATTTTTCTCATTCATTAATAGGCTTACGTGACCTGCCTGGGTCACATGGAAGTCTGAGTCACATGGAGCCTGTGGTGGGAGGAGTTTGCTGAATAGATGGAACAGGAAGGGTGGAACAGGAAGAGGCAGAGCTAGAGAAGAGCTGAGAGGAAATTGGTGAGAGCAATCAAAGCAAGGAAGGATGCAGGCTCTTGGATAGCCTTGAGAGAAAGAGCTTGTTTGTAATTTTGTATAAGGGAGCCTGCTTGTGATTTGTTTAATGGAGCTGGTTTGTGGAAAACCTAGCAGGGGGAACACTTGGGGGTGGTGTTGTTCCCTGCATTGTTATTACATATAGATTTTTGTTACTATGATGGATTTGGCTTTCTGATGTCTTAATAAATGTTTTGGTTCTGTCTTCCACGTGGAGAGTCTGTTGTACTTTGTGATTCAGAATTGTACTGGGACACTCATGGCCACTGTAGGAGTTGTGAATATAGCACTAATGCTACAACAGGCAGCAAAGCAGTAGCATCAATAGACAGCAGTGGCAACAGATAAAATAGTGGGCAGAATTGCTGACCATAGCAGAATTGTCACTGTAGTAAGCACTGACAAAGGTAGGTCTAGCACAGTCATCTGTTCACTATGATCAAGAATTCAGCCTCCCTCACTCAAAACAAAGTCAAGTGCAAGTCATGTCATTATTTCTCTGATGGCACAGTCTTATTTGGCAATGAGGGTGAACACACACACATAATCAAGGATTAAAGGACTGTACCCAGTGTTCATGGTATAATTCCTCCCCACAGAGGTCATGGAGGACCTAAAGACTATTAGGAGATTCTGATGACAGTGGAGAGATAAAGCTCTCCAATTCAGTCCCAATAAAAGAAATGGTTGAATCTTTAGGAGGAAAGATTTGTTGTTCTCTTTTCATGGGCACTAAGTCTTATACTAGCTGCATTCGTTTTGTTGCAGAAGTTTTCTGTTTTATATGATAGTGTATATTTTAGTTTTCATGTCTACTTATATCCATTGTTGGTTAAGAAGATTCTCCAAAACTATACTAAAGGACTATAAAACTGGGCATACCCTTTGATCCATCAACATCACTACTAGACCTATATCCCAGAGATAAAAGTGGGAGGTGGGTTATTTATACAAAGATATTTATAACAGCTCTTTTTGTAGTGTTAAAGAATTGGAAATTGAGAGAATATCCATCAATTGAGGAATGGCTAAATAAGTTATGGTACATAGTTATAATGAAATATCATTGAGATATAAGAAATTATGAACAAAATAGTTCAGAAAAATCTGGCAAAACTTAAATGAACCAATGCAAAGTAAGTGAGTATGACCAGGAGAACATTGTACACAGTAACAGCAATATTGTATGGTGATCATCTGTGAGTGGCTAGCTATTTTCAGCAATACAACGATCCAAGACAATTCCAAAAGACTCATGATAAAAAATGCTACCCGCCTCCAGAGAAAGAACCAATGGAGCCTGAATGCAGATTGAAGCATACAATTTTTTCACTTTATTATTTTTTGGGTAGGGTGAGAGTCTGTACCTTCTTTCACAACATGACTAATATGGAAATGCTTTGCATGCTTTTATATGTATAATCTATATCAAATTGCTTGCTTTATAAAGGAGAAGAGAGGGAGAGCATTTGGAACTCCATTTTTTAAAAATGAATGTTAAAATTTGATTTTACTTGTAATTGGGGAAAACTAAGAATTTTTTTCTTTAAAAAGTCTTTGCATAGCTAATGCTATAAAAGATCCCCCATTTTATTTACATTATGGTATTATGCTTTATATTCATATCAGATACCTATTTTGAAATTGTAGTGTAAAATGTTGGTCTGAACTTAGTTTCTACACAACCACCTTATTGTTTCCCTAGCAGTTTCTGTCAGGTAGACAGCTCTTCACTAAATAGTTAATGTTCTCAGGTTTTTTGTTTGTTTTGGTTTTTTTAACACCGGATTTTTGTTTATTTGGTTTTTTCTGATTCTTTCCTGCCTAATTCGTTTTGTGATTTATTTTAAGATTATTTAAACAGTGCCAAATAGTTTGGGTAATACAACTTGAAGTCTAGAGGTGTTAATCTCCTTTCATTCCTATCTTCTTTTTCTTTTCTTTTTTTTTTTTTTTTTACAAAATTGTCCTGTAATTCCAGACTTTTTGTTCTTCTGAATCTATAAAATACCCTCTTTGGAGTTTGGTAAAAAACTAAATCTTCCAATTAATTTAGGCAGTTGCGTCATTTTTATAATATTGGCAATGACTCAAAAATGATCAATGCATATTAAATAAAATACATATAAATTTATCATTTCTGTAAGGATGTTTTGTGATGGTATTTCTATATATCTGGAGTATGATTGATTCTCAGATATTTTATATAGCTTATAGTTATTTTGGATGGCATTTCCTTTTCTATTATTTCTTCCAGGATTTTGTTATTAATATATCAAATACTGAAAATAATTTTGTGAATTTTTTTCTATCTGATTGTTTGCTGAAGCTATTATTTTGCCTGTTAGTTTCTTTGCAGATTCTCTAGAATTTCCTAAGCAACCCATCATCCCTTCTGCAAATAAGAATAATTTCTCTCTTTTTTGCCATTGTTTATGCTTTTAATTTTTCTCTTGCTTTTTTCAATCAAAAGCCCGTCTATAGTGATGATGATAGCTAATATTTACATAGCATGTATTTTCTGTCTTTTATTCTTCTTATAAGGAATGTCTCTGAATAGAGAAGGAAAGAAAGGAGAATACGTTGGGAAATGAAGGCAATATAATAATAACTAACATTTATACAGCACATACAATGTGCCAGGCACTGTGCTAAGCACCTTACAATTATCTCATTATATTTTCATAACAACCCTGGGAAGTAGGTATTATTATTAGTCCCATTTTACAGATGAGGAAACTGAGGCAAAGAAGTAACCTCTGAATTTAAACTCAAATCTTCCTGACTCAGGACCAGCCCTCCATTTACTGTGGAAGCTAAGAGCATTTCTGCTTTACTTCTGTATTTGTTGGGAAAGTTTCTAGTGTTTTCCCATTGCAAATAATGATGATTTTTTTGTGATAGTTATACACACACATACACAATACATATACATATGTATCTATATTGTCTATACTTTTTGTGCATCTTTTTAGCAAAAGTGTACTTTGTCAATGACTTTTCCCAAAACAATCAATATATTCACAGTTTAAGGTGTTTTTGTTTTCAATATAAATAACTGTGGAAATTATTTTCCTAATGGTTAACCATGTACCCATCAGTAGGCACCTGCCATTAACATAAACACAACTTTATCACACTAAATTGTTTTTTATTTTATCTTTTTACTAGGATTTTGTTTAAAATTTTTATGTAAATACTTATGTGACATTGATCTATCGCTCTTATTTTTTGATTTTCCCCTTCTTGGTTTAGGTATTCATCCCTACTACTACTCCTCAATGAGAAACACCAGCCCTAGGTATAAGTCCTAAACAAACTCAAGTTCTCCCTGGAATCTCTCCTGCCCTAGTGCTTTCCTTTCTGGAACATTGTCACTGCCCCCTTTTGGTCCTTAAGCATGTGAATGATCCATAAGGCTTAGCCTTGGGTCTTAATCAGATTCCCTTCCCAATGTTCACAGACTTCTCTATCTCTGTACACCAATCTGGTTGAGGTAAATGGTTTGTTGGCTTTCCCAGGACTTGGTCTGTTGTATTTTTGAGATCTTTATGGAAGACTTGTGTTGGAAGAGCTGGATTGTACTTCTTCCGCTACTCTACCATCTTAATTCCACCCATCACAGTGCTGATTCGTATAGAGCTTATAGTACACAAAACTCTCAGATCTTTTTCAGAACAACTGCTGTCTAATCATGCCCCCCCCCCCATCTTATACTTCTGAGGTTAATTTTTTTGTATCCAAGAATGAAAATTTACACTGATGTCTTTATCCATCTTGTGAGGTAAGGAAGTCAAATATTACTATCTGACAATTGTAAATAGTAAGCCTCCAACATCTAGTCTGGCTAAAATATGCCTAAATGTTTAGCCTGCACCCTGGCAACTCCCAGTGAACCATGTTCATCTCTAAAGAACCTGGAGATCTGGAATAACATATCAAACTCTTTACCCCTATTATATACAGATAATGAACCTTAGCTCAGAGAAACTAAGTGACTGACCCAATGTTACCCAGTTAGTAGGCAGTAGAACCTAGCCTGGAACCCTGGTAAGGTCATTGGACTCTAAGTCCAGTGTTCTTTTAAATCTATTGTACAGAAGTCCTAGTCTCCTCTCATTTGCAGTAGGAGTTGTCAGCCTTTTTTGTGTTACGGATCCCTCAAGCAGTCTGATGAAGCCTAGAAACCCTTTTTTATAATAATGTTTCTAAATATATAAAATACATGGGATTATAAAGGAAGTCAATTATTTACATTGAAATAGAGTTAATAAAATATATTTTAAAGCAAGTTCACAGAGCATATCTGTTTAAAGACTGTTGTGGTCTTTTCCTGTCAGTCTGTAGAAAAGATTTACTCAGTCAGGAGGAAGCTTGTATTTGCTTCCCTTAGCTTTGTTCTCACTGATAAGGAATATAACTGATAAAAATGCAAAACTAACCAATCAATCAAAACAAACAGTTGAAATCATGTTAACACAATCTGCCTGATAACATTTGTTAAGGAGAAATAATTTCCCCTCGCAAAGGGATAAAATGCAAATACAATTTAGATTAAAGTCTCCCTTGCCTTACAAAATGTCAAAGGGAAATTCCATCATGAAATGTGTTCATGGGGAAAACTGAGGGTGTGGTTGTCTCTCATACACATTCTCTTGAGTGGCTCATAATCTCAAAAGTAATAAGATTTAGCACTGGGAAGATATTAAAAATAATAATATTATACACCTAGAGTTGGGAGGAAATTCAGAAGCTATTTAGTTCAACCATCTCATTTTATAGATGGGAAACTGAGACCTATGTCAGTGTAAAAATATTGAAAGTCAAACAGATACTAAGTAGGAGACCCATGTTTGGGACTTATTTCTCCTGACTCCAAATGCATCTTATTTCAGAAGCATATTATGTCTATATATTTCACTCTGTAACACTCAGATCCCCTCCTTACAAATGTCATGAAAAAGCAACAAGGGTTATTTTAAAGTAGACTTGTGGACAGACAAACATACATGATTCATTAGAAAATTTTCCAAGAAACATGTTCAAAGGAACAAACTAAATATACAAATAATGTTTGGCCCCTAGTATGTATCTAATGCTAGTCAATTCATGGCATTTGCCTTGGAGGCAGTCTTAATTCTTCCATTTGGTGTCAAAGGTCCTCTTTTCTACGTTGTCTTCTACCTCCAAACTGGGGAAATACTACAATGCTAAGAATAATCAGGAGGAAAAAAGAAGAGAGAGGAAAACAGAAGCAAAGAAATTGGAACATTACGTAGAGAAATTGAGAAGAAAGTTGTAGTAGTCTCTAAACTGGGAAATCCTTATGAGTTTTCTCAACATCTTAAAAAACTGTTTAGTTCAGGACAAATATCATATCTTCAAATCCAGGTCATCTACTTCATTTCTTCTAATTGTGCAATAAAAATGGCTTTCTCTAGAGGGAGCCAGGAGGGGAAAAGCACATGAGCAGACATCTTAACCTGTATAATAGGGAATTCACATTATTAGAAAACCAAAAGTCTATTCTCGATCCAGAGAAATAGACTATGGAACCCGCTTGCCCCTTCTCTGTAGTGAAAGGAAGGACTCCAGGTTTCTAATCTTACAAAAATGTGTGAATTGGGTTTGTTTAATTGCTCTTATGTATTACAAAGGAGGACTCAATTCAGAGATATATATCAGATAAAAACCAAAAGAAATAGATACAAATACTTATAACATTAAGGAAAATTATTTTAGTTTTCCTCTTACCCATGACTTTAAACGACTGTCCTTCCATATATTTGAGTGAGTTGTGGTACTTTCCAGGTGGATCCAGTAAATTGACTAGAATGAATCAAATTCCATTCAACATGCATTTATAAAGTACCTTTTCTGTGTCAGGCACTGTGCTAAGTGATGAAAATACAGGCACAAAAATAAAACAGCCTCTCTCCTCAAGGAGTTTCTATTAAACTGATATATTGTGGTTATATACTGGTTTTCTAAGATTAATTAAGCTGGTCTATTTTTCTTCATCCCTAGTCACCATGATTTTCCTCACAAATGGGAAGGAATCAAATTAATTCTATAACTTTTCCCTTTTAAATACACACACACATATAGTATGTACTGTTATTGTATTATTGTATATACTATATTAAATATGGTAGATACATATAAGATGTAATCTATATAAATATACTATATATATATATATGTATATATGTTTGAAGTTTATGTTTAAATCCAAGATTATTAATGATTTCTGGAGCATGAATTCTTTTGAAAATCTAGTGAAGCAAATAAACTTCTCAGAATAGTGTTTTTCTCTTTTAAAACATAGAATTATATAGGAAACCATTTACATTGAAATAAAATAAATCAAACATTAGGTAAACAAGTGCACAGACAGGTTAAGAACCTCTGGTTTAAATCCACAAACAAAAGTGAAAAGAGGGAGGATGGAGCCAAAATGGTGGAATAATAGCACCCACTTCTAGAGTGCTGCTCCCAAGTCCAGTCAAATACCTTTAAAAAATAGCTCTAAACAAATTCTGGAGCTGCAGAACCCACAGAATGACAGAGTAAAGCAAATCTGCAGCCCAAGACAGCCTAGAAGATCACCAGGAAGTGCCTATCTTACCATTCTGGGGGCAGGGAGAGTCCAGCATGGGCTGTGCCAGCACAGACAGGACCTGAGCAGGGCTTGGGGAGATTGAATCTCTCACACCTGTGGCAGTTTACAGATATCAGGAACCCAAAATGCTGAGGACAAATTGGAAAGTCAGTGGAAAAACCTTGTGGGACCAGTGTGGGAGAGTGGAGTGGTCTGGCCCCAGTCTCAGGGCAGCAGAGGGAGAAAAGGGAATCCAGACACTGGCAGTATATTGCCACCACCACTCCCACTGGAAGCAGAGAGCTACCTTGATGAAAGAGCTCAAAAGTCAAGTACATGCCTGGGAAAATGAGCAAAAACTGAAAAAAGAATCAAACTACAGAATCTCACCTTGGTGACAAAGAAGACCAAAATATAGAAACAGAAGACAACAAAGTCAAAGTTCTTCTATCGAAAGTCTCCAAGAAAAATATGAATTGGTCTCAGGCCATGGAAGAGCTCAAAAAGGATTTTGAAAATCAAATAAGAGAAGTAGAACAAAAATTGGAAAGAGAAATGAGAGTGATGAAAGGAAATCATGAAAAACAAGTCAACTGCTTGCTAAAGGAGATCCCAAAAAATCCTGAAGAAAATAACACTACAAAAAAAAGACTAGCCCAGATGACAAAAGAAATCCAGAAAGCCAATGAAAAGAAGAATGCTATAAAAAGCAGAACTGATCAGAAGGAAAAGGAGGTCCAAAAGCTCACTCAATAAAATAATACTTTAAAGATTAAAATGGAGCAAATGGAAGCTAACAACTTTATGAAAAATCAAGAGATTGTAAAACAAAAGCACAGGAATGAAAAAATAGCAGACAATGTGAAATATCTCATTGAAAAACAATAGACCTGGAAAATAGATCCAGGAGAGACAATCTAAAAATTATGGAACTACTTGAAAGCCATGATCAAATAAAGAGCCTAGATATTATCTTTCAAGAAATTATGAAGGAAAACTGCCCTGACATTCTAGAACCAGAGGATAAAATAAATTTTGAAAGACTACACTGATTGCCTTCTGAAAGAGATCCAAAAAAGAAAAATTCCTAGGAATATTGTAGCCAAATTCCAGATTTCTCAGGTCAAGGAGAAAATGCTGCAAGCAGCCAGAAAGAAACAATTAGAGTATTGCAGAAATACAGTCAGGATAACACAAAATCCAACAGCTTCTATATTAAGGGATCACAGGACTTGGAATATGATATGCCAGAAGTCACTAAATGAAGATTAAAGTCAAGAATCACTTATCCAGAAAAACTGAGTATAATACTTCAGGGGAAAAAATAGTTATTCAATAAAACAGAAGTCTATCAAGCATTCTTGATGAAAAAACCAGAGCTGAATAGAAAATTTGATTTTCAAACACAAGACACAAGAGAAGCATAAAAAGGTAAACAAGAAAGAGATATCATAAAGGACTTACTAAAAGTGAACTGTTTACATTCCTACATGGAAAGATAATATTTATAACTCTTGAGACTTTTCCCAGTACTAGGGTGGTTGAAGGGATTGATTATATACATATAGGGCACAGAGCGAGTCAAATAGGAAGGGATGATGTCTAAAAAATTAAAATTAAAGGGTGAGAGAGGAATATTTTGGGAGGAGAAATGGAAAAATAGAATGGGGCAAATTGTCTCTCACATAAAAGAGGCAAGAAAAAGCTTTTTCAATGAAAGGGAAGAGAGGGGAGGCGAGAGGGAAATAATGAACCTTATTCTCATCACATTTGGTTTAAGGAGGGAATAACATGCATACTCAATTTGGTATAAAAATCTATCTTACACTGTAGGAAAGTAGGGGAGAAGGGGATAAGTAGGGAATGGAGGGAATGATAGTAAGGAGGGCAAATGAAAGGAGGGAGTAATTAGCAGCGAATGCTTTTTGAGAAGGGATGGGGTCAAAAGAGAATAGAATAAATGGGGGGCCGGATAGGGTGGAGGGAAATATAGTTAGTCTTTTACAACATGACTTTTATGGAAGTTTTTTGCATGACTACACATGTATAACATATATCAAATTGCTTACCTTCTCAGTGGAGATTGGTGGGGAGGGAGGAAGGGAGAGAAGTTGGACCTCAAAGTTTCAAAAGCAAATGTTAAAAATTATTTTTACATGCAACTGGGAAATAAGATATACAGGCAATGGAGTATAGAAATCTATCTCACCCTCCAAGAAAATAGAAGGGATAAGGATAAGAGAAGGGAGTTATGTGATAGAAGGGAGGGCAGATTGGGGGAAAAGGGTAATCAGAATGCACACAGTCTTGGGGTGGGTGGAGGGCAGAGATGGAGTGAAAATTTGGAACTCAAAATCTTTTGGAAATGAATGTTGCAAGCTAAAAATTAATAAATAAATTAGAAAAAAAAAAGAAAAGTGAAAAGACAAGATAATTTTTATTCCCCCAAATTTGAAAAATGTGACTTGTTGATGTATAATGGTTACAGTGACTGGAGAACTACTAAATCATCAACTAACTATGAACTGTGTAGACCTGGCTTCATTAATAAGGCTGAACTGCACAGAGTGATTCTCTGTCAAGATCTACATTCTTCCCATACATGCTTGGTAAGTTATAACATAACCAGAATACAACAATATTCCAGTGCCCCTGTATTTCAGGGGCTCCAGGATTTGAAGCATGCACTTGCATGCATGTGTGTATCTGTAATGTGAAGATACTTCTGTCTTTGAACTCAGATCCTCATGCTTTCCCTTCCCTGTCATGCTTTTCCCCTTACCTCCTTCCAAATTCATGTCACTAATTGTTGTTAGAGCCTTATCAATGGGCAATACTAGGTTCAATTTGCTTTCTCCTCTAAGGGAGAATTGATCAAGGGAGTTACTTTGATGTGTAAAACTTGATGAGCTTGCATGATATAAGACTCTGCCTGGAATTTTCTCCTTATAGGGTGAGAGCATATCTACTGGTTCCTTCTTTAGAGGACATGGTTCAGTCTCAGAGACTGTCTTTCTTAAGATGTTGGTTAGTTCAGACCTGCTGCTTTGAATCTCATAGATATCAGGGGCTAGGACTATAAGCAGAATGAAGTGGTTGACTAGGTTCTCTAGCATATATCTCGTGCATGGACCCACTCTTCTTGTTGACCTATAAAAGAATGAAGACTAATTTCTGTTTAGTTTTTTTGTCTTTTCCTCATCGGAATTAAATATGTACATGCATGTGCCCCTTGGAAAGAGTCCAAATTATATTATTCCTGAACTTCTTCTTCTTAGAGGAGGAGGATTTCTGAGGTAGCATGATTCTGATTTCTAGCAAAGAAGGGAAATTGACTGGGCATTTGGGTAGTTGCTATAGATATGCTATAGATATCTCACTGGTTTGAGAGTGAGCCCAAGTTCAAGAGTTCAGTGGATGGACCTTCTAAAGAAAAATAGGTAATTCAATGACAGTGTGCCTCGTAGGAGAAAGATGGTCACTCATGTGATTCTGATGTTGTAGGATAAGTAAAAAGCTAAAGCCATGAAATGAGGGACCAAAAGACTGGAATTTTGCCCCATATTGTTACCATGAGTGACCAATATAGTACAGGTCTAATGAGAAGAGGGTTGCCTATCCTGTAGCTCCAAAATACATCTGCTTTCCGAGGGGAGTCAGGAAGGGATCCTGAAGGATCGTATAGGAGAGAAGAATTTTACTGGAATATCATATATCACCTTGCTGACAAGTCCAAGTTCAGTTCTATTCTCAGGGAAACTTATGAGTTATAAGGAATGCCTTGTGTATTTTTTATATCTGTTCATGTATCAGTGGTGCTCTATATGCCTTCTGAATTTTTTAGGGAATGAAATACTTTCCTCTATATGATATGCAATTGTTACCTTGGGTACATGTTAAGAAAGAGGCTAACTCAATTATCTACATTTATGGAAACCTGAACATAAGTTAGTTATATCAAATACTTTCCAGTGTAAATTTTGAAAAAAGATATAAGAAAAACAAAGAAATAAAATATATAAAACACATATATAATAAAAGAAAAATATACAAACTTATTGTTTTAGTTCCTGAGATCAGACTCAGTACATGTGAATCCAGGCGTCAGGGGATGTGGGGAGGTTACACTGAGCCATAAGTTGTATTTACATTATCCTACCCTATATTAATGTAAGGGACCTGAGGAAGTTTATCCCATCCAAAATGGGTATTGGTACCACACATAGTAGAAGACATGACCAATGAGCAGCTATTGTAAGATTCCTGCGACTGATGACCTTGAGATTTATACCGACCCTGTGATTCACTCACAGAGCAGCACTTCCTCTGATTGCTGAACTTAATAATCATTCAATATATCCTCATGTCTGTAAATTCCTTCTAACCCTAACCTCACCAAAAATGGTTTCCAGAGAGTGCTGACCACTCTAGGCTATATTGCTGTTATGATGACACTCTGACAGAAGCCTAGTTTTTGAGCTACAAGCTGAATTTGAGCTGAAGATCAGACCATCACTCCCAGGAAACTGAGGGATGATTGATTCTGTTCTGTTTTGACTCAGTATTCCATCACCCCATTTAATATTTTGCATCCATGTAACTGTGTTGCCCCAGCACTTCAACCATTCATAAGTCTCCTCTGGAAGTAAAACATAGCAACTATCAGAAGAAATGATCAACCTTTCTCAAAACAATCTTTCATGTCTGATTCAGATGGGGTAAAAAATATTTGTCTTTTGCGAACTCCCCAAATATCCAGCAAACGTGGTTTTCCCCTTGGAAATATGATCGCAAAGCCCAATATTTCAAAACTTCCCGAGTATCAGTCATCCTTTCTATTGCATATGATTCACCAGCGTTAGAGTTTTACTCGGAGTCTTGTCAAAACAGTGCTGTCCCTGCTGATTCAAATAATTTTTTGAAATACTAAATTGCTGCAACTTGACCAAGGAACAGCCTCCAGTGGGAATAGCAGTAATGACAGCCCATTTAGATAGAGTTCACAGCACATTGCTCAGATTTTGTATCAGCTATCTCCAATTCCCCTGTATATTGGGTTTTATTGCATTTCTTTCCTTGCCAAGTTATCAAAGCAGGTTAAAGACTGCCACCTTCATGGGAACTTAATTCTAACTTCTATATACTTTATATTTTATGTTTATACTGTGGTAAAGCAAGCAGTTCTTTCTCTTTGGGATTATTGGAAGAGAATGGGGCAAGAACTGAAAGATAATTGTCAATTCTCAGTTGGCAAACAGAGGGCCTACCCTGTAGGTAAACCTCAGATTGCCTCAGATACCTTTCTACGTTCCCTCTCACTGAACCTTCCTTTCATTTTGACAGCTCCCTACCTGGTTCTCTTTCTGTGTCTCATTCTGATTCTGTGTTGGCTGTAAGTAAGCAACATCATAGTAGTATAACATGGTAGCTGTCTTCAAGTACTTGAATAATTATGTAAGAGATTAGATTTGTTTAGCTCAATCCTAGAGGTCAAAATTAGACCCAATTGGTGGAAGTTGTAGGGAAGCTGACTCAGTTTAAGGACAAACTGAAATAGGCCTTCTCAAAAGGTAAGGATTGCCTTCCTTCTAGAAATGCAGTGTAAACATATGGGACAATCCTACTTCTGACTGGCTCAGAAGTTTTAACATGTTCCCTTTTCCCAATTATGAGCTGATTCACTCCTTAGATAGCTTGGTGTCCCCTGGTGACTTGATCTAGTATGTCTCTGAAACTAGATTCACCTCTTCCATTCTCTCCCTTGCTAATTATCTATGATTCGATGCTAATCAATATTGTATATCAAGTAGTATATAGTACCATGGGACAACTAGCACTGGACCAGAAGTCAAGAAGACCTGAGTTCAAGACTGACCTCAGACATTTAACTAGTTGTCTGACTCTGGGCAGGTCACTTAACCTCTGTGTCAATTTCCTCATCTGTAAAATGAGGGAATAAATAATACCTATTGTTGTGAGAATCAAATGAGATCATAATTATAAAGTGCTTAGCACAGTGCATGGCACGTATAAAATACTATATAAATGTTAGCAAGTAGAAGTAGCAATGATTTAAAGTAGGAGCTTTGAAACTATACCCTGTAATCTCTAAAGTTCCATGCAATGTCCAAAGGCCTTTCTGAAAGAAAAGAAAAGAAAAAATATACATGCATTTATATACAAATATGTGTATATGTATATATGTGTGTATACAAACACATATGTGTATATATGTGTGTGGATATATATGATGGTGAATAAATGTAGACACCAAACCCTTTCAATTTCACTGTCCCAGCTAGTCAAACACTGGATGTGAGTGTGGATGTTCACACACTGATATGTATATACATGCGCACACACACGCACACACACACACACACACACACACACACACACACACACATAATTTGACCACCAGAGACAGCAAAGTTAGAAGGGAATATCTAAATATATATGTACATATACACATAAAATATGTATGTACATATACACACATACACACTTTCTTTTAGACAATGTGGAGAACCCTTAGAGATATGCAGATTAGGTAAATTATATCACATAGCTGAAAAATCTCAAAACCCTCTTTTTGGTGACTTTTGGCACTGAACTAATCATTAAACATGATCAACAAGTTACAGGATACAATCACTTGATTAACAATCTCTTTTGACAAATCACTTCCTCTCTCTGGACCTCTGTTTCCACAATTGTAAAATGAAAAGGTTGAATTAGATGATGTAGATTCCATACCTAGTGTGGGAAGCCATGAATCTTACCACCTATTAATTCTATGATTGATTATAACTCTACCTATCAAGAATAGCTAAAGTAGCAATAGCAAAGCATGGTCTAGGGACCCCTGAAGTTCCCCCAAGTCCTTTCCAAGACCTAGAGGTAAAATCTATTTTCATAATAATACCATGATTCTTTCACTTCTAATATGGTAAATAGCAAAGGTGTGCTAGAGTCAGCTCAACTGATTGGTAAATTTTCTATATTTATGAAAATTTATGAAAAAAATAAATATTTATACACTGACACCTTAGAAATGGACAAACAAAAAGAAATGGGACTTGAATGATTGTTTTATTGATTATCTAGATTAAATAAAATATTAATAATGTAAATGAAAGTTAAAAAGATTTCCTGCTCATGACCATGAGGCTGCCCAACAGCCTGCTCACAGGTACCCCCAGGGGTTGGAAAGACCACACTAGGGAAAGAGCTTGTGTCAAGAACA
This sequence comes from Potorous gilbertii, assembly GCA_028658325.1. Taxonomy (NCBI): domain Eukaryota; kingdom Metazoa; phylum Chordata; class Mammalia; order Diprotodontia; family Potoroidae; genus Potorous; species Potorous gilbertii. Next base: position 35,619,154 of record CM053774.1, on the reverse strand, counting down.
GGACTGACATACATTAATTTGAGTAATTTAGCACAAGAAGGACAGTTATATGATGGCTTTGATGAAGACAGAGTAGTTGATGAGTTAGAAAATAAAATGAAAGAAGGTGGAGTTATTGTTGATTACCATGGCTGTGACTTCTTCCCTGAATGATGGTTTCATATTATTTTTGTTCTTCAAACGGATAATTCTGTATTATATCCAAGATTTAAAAAGAGGGGGTACAGTATAAAGAAACGACAGGACAATATTGTGAAATTTTCTAAATTCTTTATGAAGAAGCCATGGCCTCCTATAACCATGAAATAGTACACCAGCTGCCCAGCAATGTACCAGAAGAACTAGAGAATAGTTTAGATCAGATAATGAAATGGATTGAGCAGTGGATAAAAAATAATAATTGAACCTTGAGGACAAAGCATGGACTTTTCAAGGTTTTCCTCATGCTGGTTTTAAAGATTTTCTTGATGATTTCTCCTTTCCCATGCAGTAGAAATTAAGACAACATACACCAAATTTTATGATCCAGGATTGTGTTGTAGAAGTAGCAGGAGGACATAAATAAAGTTGAGTTATAACTAATTAATTTTTTTTCTCCATGAGAAAACTGAAAACCCCCTAAATACATTGAATAAGATATTAAGGACTTTTTAAGTTTAGGAATATTCGGCATTCTCATTTGTTTTGGTTAACTGCCAATGAATAAACAAATTTGAGAAAATAGGTAGAAATCTTTAATATTTTATATGAAAAAGAAAATGAAGGCTAGAAAGTACTGCTGCCATAAATAAAAGAGTCTAAGGAGAAAGCTACAAACGTTACATTAAGTCTTCTATTGGTGGTGAATTGCTGTTGTTTTTTTAATCTTGGAAGTTGGTTATAAATTAGGATAGTCATAAAATAAATGATGAGATCTTTGAGGAAAAAAATATGTCCTGATAACAGGTTTTGCTTTGTTTTTCCTTAAAGTCAGTTTAAACATTTATCAGCACACCCTTGGAAATAACCCATAAAACAACAGCTCATGGGGAAGGAGTCCTCAATAACTGTTAAAATATAAAGAGATCCTGAGACCAAAAGTTGGAGAACCACTAAGCTAAAAACATGCAAAGTACAGCATTTAATGGACACCATAGACGTGATTTTTACCACCGCTTGGTAGTTTACGCACCAAAGAAAAGTATATAACATAACACAAAAGGAGAGGAGAACCCCAGGTTAAGCAGGCAAGCCTAGTACTGCACTAGAATCTTACCTGACTCCATTTGTCTATCAGTTCTAATGTGGAAATGGTAAAAAGTAATAGAGCTTCAAAGCCAATCTGGATACAGTAGCATATTTAATCAGTCCTTCCCCTCCTTCACACACTCAAACTGAATGCCACTTCTGTACGCTAGAAATTGAAAACGTAATTTGCAAAATAACTCCACCTGCTCCTTTCCACCTTCATGCCTCTGTGGTCTGCCCAAGTTAAAGCTACACCTTACACTGGCCTAAGCAAGTAAAAAGGAAGTGAAAGTTGTCATGAAGCATCTCACAAGGTGAATTATCACATCCAATATTATCCCAAATTAATTTCTTGCTTCTTGAGAACAAACACATCCTTCTAATTATATAAGTTGTTTGTTATTATATTAGTAGTTGTGTTATCAGAAAGCAGGAGGATTTTAAAAGGAAATCAGCTTGGGAAATGGCCAAATTGTTGCATATCAATGAGTGGAATGATAGTGTTTTGCTAGAAATGGCAAATATGAGGAATTCAGAGAAACTTGAGAAGACTTATAGAAACTGATACAGGATTGAGAGAACCAGAACAGAGTAAATAATGACTCCAAAAATGTATGTAAATACAGATATACTTTCATTCTGAAGCTTAAACCGTGGAGAAAAATCCGGAGGGGACCACTGGCTTCTTGTTTCTGAAACTGCTCAGATTTGAATTATCAATATGAGTCAAACCACCAAGATGTTTAACTGGATTCCAACATTCAATAGATAATTAAATCAATTACCAAAGAATCTTTACTCAAGATTATTGGATAAAAATCACCGTGTTCTAAATATGGATTTCATAAGAAGGAAATGCATAAACATCCACATTGAAGCACTGTAAATATCTTTCAGAGCCACCAGCTCTGACTAGTGTGACTCATTTACCAGAATCACAAACTTGCAGAATTGGGAAGGGACAGTATCCGTCCATTTAGCCCAGCCTGCAACTCCTACACAAATGGGGGTCATCCAGTCTCTGCTTCATAACCTTCAAGAAATGGAAGCCATCACCCCTTTGCCTCTTTTGCAACTTTCTACTCACTGCACCCGGTTGCAATCACCTTGGACCACCCAGAACAAGCTTCATCTCTCCTCCTCACAGGAATCATTCAAATATTTTATAACAGCTAATAGGTATACCCTGAATCTTATTTTTCTCAAATTAACATGTTTATTTTTTCTCCCCTTCCCACTAGAAAAAAATTACAAGAACCTTATAACAAATACGCAATGCCAAGCTAAACAAATTCCTTCATTGTCTATGTAATTAGCCCATCATTTCTCTGACAAAAATGAATAGCATTTTTCATCAAATGGAGTCAAGGTTGATCATTGAACTGATGAAAGTTTTTATAATCTTTACAGCATAAATTATTCTCCTGGTACACCCCAGTTCATACAATATTTCTCAGGCTTCCCCAAAACTGTTCCTTTTCTTACAGCACAACAGTATTTCATTATATTCAAATTTATTACACTCAAAATCATTTCCCATTACATTCAAATACCATCATTTGTTCAGCTACTCCCCAATTGATGGACTCTCCCTTAGTTTTCAATACTTTGCCACTAAAAAAAATTAGCTACTATAAATATGTTTTGGGACCTTTTTCTTTCTTTGATCTCTTTGGAATATAGGTCTATAGATTTCTCTAGGTCAAAAGGTATTTTCTCCAATGGTTTTCAGCTGATATGTCATATCTCATGTATCATGTTCCTAAGGACCTTCACCAACCTGGTTGCCCTCAGTTTTAGGGTAATTGGCATTTTAAACAAGTGAATCTTGAACATGAAAAAATCTTCAAGGCATATTTGAAGTTTTGTAATGATGGAATTGTATGCTGATGATTTACTACATTTGAGTAGGTGCCCTTGTAGGCAACCCCAGAATCACAGTAGATGGACATCTACTCCTAATATTGGTCCTATAGTTTCATATATAGGTGTAATTGTGGAGGCTTTGAATGCTGAGAGTGGAAGATATCACCATACTACTACCAGGTTCTTTATGCAACTTGATGTAATACACCAGAAGCCAGATCTCCCTTCCCTCCCCATCTCCACATTTCAAATTACCTCAACCTTATTAGTCATTCTTTTCTTCTTTGCTCCTGTCTCAGAAAGGAGACTGTGTCTATTCTTGCCATTTTAATAATCATCTCTCTCTGCTGAACTTTTCCTTATCCACTGACTCCTTCCCTATTACCTATAAACACATTCAGATTTTGTCCTATCCAACCCCTCTCCAAATCAGCTTTTGTAATGAGTATTCTCTGGGCTCACTAATCCAGATGAAGGCTACTACATCTTTTTCTCAGGGTTTTAGGGATATTTCCTGAGAGATTGAATATTTTTCTCTAATGTTTTCAGTTCAAGCCCCAATTCTAGGTGTCTTTCCTACTATTAACCATCAGTAACTAACATTCCAGTTTCATTTAGCCAGTTAACATCAATTAGTCTTCACAAAGTGATATTTAATTTGAAGGGCAAGCTAGGTAGCACAGTGGATAGCACTGGGCATAGAATCAGGACTTCTCTTCGTGAGTTCAAATTTGGCTTCAGACACTTACCAGCTAGTCACTTAACCCTGTTTGCCTCAGTTTCCACACTCCTGTTAAGTGAACTGGAGAAGGAAATGGCAAACCACTCCAGTATCTTTGCCAAGAAAACCCCAAAAGGGGTCACAAAGAGTTGGATGTAGTTGACATGACCAAACAATAGGAACTTTAATTTGTAGGTATAGTAAGAAAAGAAGTAGAAACTTTTCCTCCAACACCTCAAGAGCACACTCTCCCTTATACCACTTCAATATCTGGGAAGTAAGCTCAGACTTCTTTATGACTTCTTTATTGATCACTTTCCACTACACTCCACTACACTGGCTTACTTGTTCCATGTCAATTGTGCTCTAGATCAGCACTTCTTATACTGTGGATTTTGATCCCATATGGGGTTGTGAAAAAATTGGCAACAGTAAAAAGTTTCTGAACACACAATGAACAAAAATCAATTCAAAATCAAACATGTAATGAATCTGAGGTTTTTCTAGCCGTGCTTCCTGTGTTGCATTGCAGAACTTCACTCCAGCTTTGGTTCTGAACACACAGCATGTGCACTTTGCACTGCACATGCTTTCATGCTACAAAACACTGATGAATGCTGCTGAAACATGAAAAGGGGTCTTGAGTGGTAAAAGGTTTAATGGCTTGCAAGAACCAATTGTTAAATTTTAGTGTGAATAATTTACAACCTCAGAAATCAGCAATTGCTCCAGATCAGGGCTTGATTTATTGTTTTATTGACTTTTTCTAGATTTAGCAAAGTGATGAAGAAAATGTTGGTAATGTAGATTAAACTTCAAAGCATGTCATTAATCATTTTTATTTCCAGCAAGCTAATTATTCAACATTTAACAGTATTCCCTCCAGGAAGATCCTCTTTCCTAAAAGGAAAGTTCCTTCTTGAAACTCATCTCAATTTATAGTTCAATTCACGTGTCACCCCCTGTTAGAGAGAGTTCTTTTCTCATTCCTCCACCTGTTAGTGCCTGTACCCAGTCACTTTGTATTTTTCTGTATTCTGTATTTACTTATCTGGGTTGTTGTTATTGTTTGACTCTTGGGTGACCGCATTTGGGTTCTCTTGGCAAAGATACAAGAGAGGTTTGCCATTTCCCTCTCCAGCATGTTTCACAGAAGAGGAAAATGAGACAAACAAGGTTAAATGACTTTCCCAATGATGAGGTTCAGGGGCACCCCAAAATATTGGGATACAAAGTTATCTAGAAAGAATGTGCTCAGGCTGTCTCCAAATCAAATAAAGGCATTTATTGGGGTAACACAACACACCAAGTGGAGGCTGTCCCTTTCAGTGGTCATCCTTCTTAAGTGAGAAGGCATCCCACTCACTTGGGCATACCCTTTACTTGGACTTCTCCCTTACTCAGGCATCTTCCTTAAGTGGAGAGCATCCCCCATAAGCTGGCACCTCCCTTAGTGGACATCTCCCTTTAGCAGACCTCCCTTGTAGGGCCCCCCTCTCTCTTAGGGAGCTGTCTCCTTTTGGGGATTGCCACCCCTCTTAACCTGGAGTCTCCCTTTAATGGCTTCTCCCTTCAGCTGTGGCTCCTTCAAAGGAGCTTGTTTGGTATATTGTATTACCTGAACAAATGCCTTTACTTGATTTGGAGACTGTCTGAGTGAACTCTTTCAAGATAACATTGCACCCCAATATTTTGGGGTGCCCATGAACCTCATCACCAGTGTCACAAAACTATTGTCTGAGGTCAGATTTGAACTCATTGAAATGAATCTTCTGAACTTCAGGCCTGGCACTCTATCCACTTCACAGGACACCTAGCTGCTCCCCTTATCTGGGAACATCCCCTAAAAGAATGTAAGCCCTTTCAGGGCAGATACTCTTACTTTTGTATTTGTATCCCCAGCAACTATTCCTGGTATGTAAATAAGTGCTTTTTCAGTACTTCTTGATTGATTGAATGTGACCTACTGTATCTCTAAGGCAATATTCATAGCACATATGTGACTATGAATACGCCAGCATTGTTCTGAATTTCAAATATAACAGACTCTCTATATAAAAGGCAGAAGAAAAACATTTATTCTCACACCAGAACACTGAATCCCAACACCAGAAAGTCAAATCTATCATAGTAACCAAGAAGTCTATACATACTATCACTGCAGAGATACAGCCATTCCCAAGCCTTTACCACACCACTGCTGGGGCCTTCCCAGCAAACACTCACAACCCTAGCTGTCTGCATACCTGTATCCTGTCTCCCTCTGCTCCAACCGCTTTCACCAACTTCCTCCAAGTTCTGCTTCATCTTTCCTGTTCTACCCATTCAACAAGTTCCTCCCACTGCATGTGACTCAGACTTCCATGTGATTTAAGCAGGTCACATAGGCCTATTAAGGGGTTGGAAAGATCTTCAAATTAAGCAAAAATACATTATCGATACACCAACCCAACAGCCCCAAGGAGGCTGGATGGGATTCAGATAAGTAATAAGATAGAAGTCATTAGGTTGACAGCTAGAGGAGAGGGTAGTAGATTGGAAGACAGTAAGGAAACTTGGAACAATAGAGGTGTGACAGTGGGATGTGGGCATGGAAAAGAAAGTTCCACCAAAAGGGAAAACTTCATTTAGCCTCCTAGATATCTGGTCAGCCCCAGGAAAAGTTTATGTAGATGAATTTTACCTTCAGTGTTCCTGGGGTATCCCCTTCCCCAATAATTTTTTTCTAATTTCCATCCTCCCAATCAAAAGGTGCCTGTCTTAAGGCATTTCCTCTCAGATCCCTGCTCTTTTTCTCCTTATTTCACAAGCTGAGTGCAAACAGGTTTCTTTGTGATTCCTTAATGAATTGAACTGTTTTCCCCATATAGGTTCTTTGTATTTTAAGAGTCCTTCAGTTTCTAAACCCAAATGAAGGAATCTCTAATGATGAGGAAAAACTGACTGTCATTCTGATTAGTTTCACCAACTCTTTCTCCAGGTTTTACAATTGTGACTATGCTTTTAGCACTCCCCCCACCACACACACCCACACACCCCCCCCCACACACACACATATACACACACAGACACACACTTCATGATAGCATTCTATAATTAACTATAATCTTTCCACGTCTCTCTTGTAAACATCTCCAATTCCAAAATTACATCAACAATATGTCAATATAGTCTGCATTTTCCTATTTCCTTAAAATATCCTTTTAATAGTGAATTAGACTTGAGGGTAGAGGCTGTTTTTTTAACCTTTTCTTTGTATAGCCATCTCTTAGAACAGTGTCTGGCACTAGTATGCACAAACTGACAAAGGCACTTCATTGGAGGAAATTTTCTTCTTATGTCCACATAAAGTATGAGAACAGTTTCATATATGTTACTATTTCCCAGGGCCTCTTGAGTCAGAGAGTGAATTAAGCTTATGTTGTAGTTACTGATTATTACCAGTCAAGGTGATGAGAAAGGATCTGAATCCCTAAGAGGAAAACACCATGTCTTTGAAAACAACCTAGTACTTGAATTTTCCTATACATTTCAGTAGCCCAGATCAATGGCACATCCACCCCAGACATCTGGCCCACCACAGCCCATTTTAATAATTTAATTAGCTAACTTGCCCCTCTTTAATTCTTTCAATCTCTTCCCATAATCTTTTCTATATAAAAATATCAGTCCCATCTTTGTTAAATGCTCAGATTCCGTCCCCCTTTTGTTGGCGTCACAAATATCACAGACTCATTAGGAATCTCACCCACACAACCAACATCATAATAAACTTGTTACTTCAACTGAAAGAAGACTTGAGGGGTTGAACTCTTTCGAGCCAGAACCCTGCTCTGAACCTGTTCTGGCATTTCAGGGTTCCTGGAACACCTTAGTGGAGTCCAATAAGAAGAGAAACCTCACAATAAAGGCCCCCAATTCCACTTTCCCAGTAACATCAGTTCCATGGACCAAATTTTAAGTATATTTTTGTTGAGGTTTAGGGGTACTCGGGACTCCAAAATACCAACATGCTGGGTCCTGCCCTAATGAATTTGACCCAAGCCTTCTTTCAGCCAAAGAGAAAAACAAAGTGTGTTAAAGATCTGCTATATTGGCCAGACTTTTAAGAAATCTCACCATTGACTAGACTCTTAAGGAATCTAAGCATTTGTATCGCTCATGCAATTTAATCTGAGCTAGACTGAATCTGAGCACCTTCCTGGAGACAAGATGGATTTTATACATAGAAAGATTGTGGAAGAAATGAGGAGTTGTCTAGTATTCTGGGACAAAAAGAGGAAAAGTTTAGGGAGGATCTTGATAGAAATGACCTGTAGCTGAGGTGACAAAGAACTAAGAAAATGAGATTTTGATGGGATCAAGGGTAAGAAGTTACCTGAGGCAATCTAGAGATAACAGACAATGGAGGGCTAGGCTAGGTTAAAAGTAACAGATTTGGGCTTAAAAAGTTAGAATAAGTGGGAAAATTCAAGGAGAAATTTCGGGGGGGGGCGTTACCCAGAGTCTATGGACATGGGGATGGAAATTCTTTTGGAGTAAAGGGAAAAGGTATTGACTTGGGCCCATACCTTTGTCATTTTGATGTCTGCAAACCTGAGGATCCTCAAATCAGAAATCCAAATGTACATCATTTTAATATCAAGTGATTTAAAGGGATCTATGAGGGGTATCAATGATTTTAACAGTGGGAGGAAGCTCATTTGGAAAGTTCATGATATCAATGTTTCAAAGTTCCACTTGAATCTCAGGGTTGAAGTTTCATCAGTACTCAAAGGATAATAAAGACAAACAACTCTGAAAGACTTAGGAACTCTGATCATCACAAGGACCAACCATGACTAGAGGACTCATGATGAAACATGCCACTTCTCACGTGAGAAACAAGTGTGTCAGGCTGAAATAAAGAATACTAGCAAAGTAGGAAAACTGGAATCTTTAATGGAGGCAAGGAAATTGGCAATCTGGGTACACACTACGGCACCAGACTTCTAGGGTATCCAAGAGAGGCAATACACTTCAACAAGGAAAGAGTCCCAAGGGAAACACAACCTTGAGAAGCCACGATGTAAGTTGTTTTACATAACAACCTAAAGTCCAAGGAGAAGACTGGAGGAGGGTGAAAAGTGGTAACATCTGGCCAGAATAGTATCTCCTTTTTTTTTTCACCTGATTTCCATATTTTGCCTTCTAATTGGTTTCCATTACCCTTAAGCAATGAACAGCTCCGGGTCAGTTCATAATCAGCTGCATGCAACTGATGATAGGCTTGGGATGTACCAGCTGAAACATATTTCTTGAACTTGACTAATACAGGAATTTGTTTTACCTGATTATAAAAGTTCATAATAAGATTTTTTTCTTGCTTCCTCAAGGAGGGAGGAAGAAAAAGGGAGGGGAAAGGAAAAGGAGGAAATATTCATGAAAATAAAATAAATTGTAATGTTAATAAATAATTTAATAATAAGCATTTATTGAGCACCTATGTATCAGGCACTGTGCTAGTATCTGGCAATGCAAAAAATAAGAAAAGAAAAGAAAAAAGGAACAGATCTTTTCTTCAAGGAGCTTACATTTTCATTCAATAAACTTTCATTAACTTCTATGCATAGCACCTTGTTGGGTGCTAGACAAGACTAAACATTTAGATAGGACATAGTCCTTGACCTCATGAAACTTGAATCTGTCCCTTATCACTCCTTCAAGGTTCAAGGTGTTCATCGAAAGACTAGTGTCTCACATTTCTTTTTACCTGGCATTCCTTGGTATTGTGCTACCCTCTCATGTTCCATTAGAATGGAAACAGTTATAGAAAGTAACAAAGGGCCTTGAATGAAAAATTAATTAATGGAAGAGAAGACAAAAAGAGAGGAGGCCATGGGATTGCCTTCTGTTTTCGAGAATTGCTTCTAGAGATTTTAGATCTGTTTTCTTGGGCCCATTCTGTTCCAGATTTAAGAAAGAAATTAGGCCCATACATGAACATTTTTTCCACATGAGGTAAACAGTGATGAATTTTAGAATGAAGATAGCAAGAAGTTAAATGACTCCCCCAGAGGCACACAGCTTTCCTAGGGGCAGAGCCAGGACTTCTGACGCAAAATCAGACCCATAGCTAAGAGTTATGGTACTGAGAGAAAGAGAATTTGACAATGTTGCTCTGGTTCAGGGACCAGGATTGAGATGTAAGAAAGCCTCAAGATTTGGCATACACTTACTTTCACTTTTACTTTGCATTTGTAAGTCCTTAACAAGTTGGGTAAGGTAATGATAGGGGAGGAGTACCTATCCAATGATCCAATATGAATCTCCATAATCCTATAATGTCCTACAATTCTACAATAAACAATTTCTCTAGTCCCAGAAGAATGTAAAGACAGGGAAAATTGGAAAGATGAAGTAGGAGGGAGATGCAGTAGTGGAGGAAGGCATAGAGAGGATATCTCCTTTAACTCTTGAACGTAGAGAGAATTTATTGTAGATATGGCAGTGAGTCAATGGGCCCATGAAAAAAGATACACCTCTGTTAAGGCCCAAAGAAGCAAGGGTACTTGTAGTGGGGCTGCAGGATGTCATGTTATATTACTGATGGAGAATTACAAGGAGAGGGAATGTAGGTTACAGAACCATCAGGGAAGAAAGCATATGGCCCCTCTAAATTTCATCTCCCTAGGAAAAAAAGCTGTAGTTGCCCTGCCCTAGTTACAGTTATTCTAATCCCATGCTTTTTCTACTATACCATGACACTCTTATTTGATAGTCAAGGTAGTCCATAAATGCTTCCTGCATGTATTCAAACACTCTTAATGCCTCATACATAACATCTGGGAGAAAATAATTTCTTTTTTATTATGTGGAATACTGATTAATCTTCAGCTTTAGCAAAGCAAGGGTACTCAGAGCCCGCTGGCCAAGACGTCCCCCAGAGTTTTCTCACCACAATTAAGAAGTACTAAACAAAGGTCAAAAACGGATTCATGAAAATTTACTCTTATATAAAGGATTCCAAATTAAAATGACTCTGATTTATGGAGAGTTTAAACTTTTTCTTGTTTCTTCTGCTCCAAAATTTTCCCTTTCCATTTACCATGAGAAAAAAATACAAATTTATTTACCAATTTCAATTTTAATAAGTATTTATTAAGGAACAGCAGTATGTACAAAGTGCCAAGCTAGGCATCAAGAAGCATCATGTGTATAAAACATGTTCTCTCATCTTTGAAGCTTAAATTCAAAATAGAGACAAGGCAAACATAATTCAAATTTTTTCACAGTAAGTCTGTAAGAGAGGTTTAGACAGTGCTGTGTAAGTTCTGATATGGGACATGTATCATTGACAAAAAACAAATGGAGATCAGGGAAGTCTTCATGGTGGAGATGGTATTTTAGTTGGGTTTATGGTATGGGCAATAATTCAAAAGATAGAAAATGGGAGAAAGGGTTTCCAGATAAATGGATCATTGTGAACAAAGACATAAAAACAGGAAAGCACAGACATTTTTACAGTCATCTTTAGTAGAGGTTTGTTATAACTTTTAGAATATTGTTAATATCACAAATAGTACAAATCCAGCTGGGTTAAATTATTCCATTCAAGAAGAAACAACTCCCTGGATTATGAGGACCATTAGAGTCTTTGAGGGTAAACACAAAGGCTAATCCTAATCTATTTTTTGAAAATTCAATAGCAACAGTCAGAAAATATTTACTGAATGCATATGGTGTGCATAGTACTACAGCAGGTAATGTTTTGATGGAACCTTGAGTCACATTTAAAAATAACCATCACCAGGTTTTGTAAGGTATGAACTTTGAAGCCATAACTAGAAAAGTGTCTACAATGAAGTTTTTCTCCAAGGTGCTGATGTTGGGGGAGAGAGATGAATGGGTAAGGGAGGGGGAAAGGAGTGTCTCTCTGTAACCCTCTGCAATATATGATGCAATCATACCAAGACACTGCTGCCACCACCAACCCCAAGATTCCACTGCCATGGTGTCCCTCTTCTTCCCTCTCCTTCACTTCCTTCATCTTTCCTGGGGATGTGAGCCACACTGCCTAGGGCCACTCCTAACATAACTACGCACACATTCAGATAATCCTCTTCATGTACTACTGCCCCTCAACTAAATTTGCTCAGGCACAGTTACAGTTAGTTATAGTCTTGATGAACACCTGTAAAGAAAGACTCAGGGATCAGAATTTTAATATCAGGTGTTATCTGAAATCATAACTTAACTTAAGCCAGAGATGGAGAAAAAAGGAATCGTACCTCCTCTGTTGCTTCCACATCTCCAATACAATAATTGTATTTTCTGAACCAAAAATCAGGATATGCAGAGTAACAAATGATATTATTTTTCCATAACCTCTTTAAAGGCATATTGTTTTTCTTGGGAAGAAAGTTATATTCTTTCCCAGAATATCCAAGTCATGGGTTCACCATGTCAGTAAGATACCATATGATTTAATTCATCAAGAATTTCTCTAGTGCTTCAATGTACTCAGAAGGGAACAGAAAAGCATATCAAATGTGGGAACAAAGTTTATCATTCATACAGTTTTCCCCCAGTGTTTGATGATCAAATGGATAAAAACTGAATGGAATTAAAATTCAGTCAATCCCTTAATCTCAAATGGGTTGTGATCCAAGAATGCATATGGAAGACAGGAATCTGAAACCCAAAAGGCAAAAGAAATATTGATTAAAAGAGAGGAGAGGTATTCAGACTAGCTCATAAAGCCTAATCCCTAGTATAACTGAAGAACTATTCATTTGAAAGAAAAAAAAGTAGTTTTTTTGTAATACTAGTGATTAAACAATCCACAGACCAATAATGTTGAACAAAAAAGTAATTTATTTTGAATGTTGGTGCTGGAGGAAAAGTCATAGTTTAAGAAGAAAGAGGAAAATTTTCAATAGTATTACATGGGGGACTTTGGTTACTTCAGATGCTTTTATGATTTTATGGCATCAGTTTTTCTGAAGAACTTAAAAATATTTTAGGGAAACCTAAGCAGTTTTCTTTATCCAACATAAAATACCTTCTACAGGAGAGAAATTTTCCTGAGAAAATTGTAGCAAATGCCACCTAAATATTTTAACTGGAAAAGAATGCATGCTGGCCCCAAGAGTATGCTGGTAAGTGTTTAACAACTGGCTCCCTGGAGAAAAAAAAAAAAGGATACCTGACAAAGTTTTAAGTTTAACCTCTATTATTAAAATTTTCTTCATCACTTTCTTAAATCTCCAATTCAACAAAACATAAAGTCAATTTCTGATTTGGAGAATTTGCAAATTATTGTTTTTCCAATGAGATGTTTTACATTATCTTCTGTTTTTTAATCTTTTGATTTTGTTTTGTAAGTTCTTGGTTTATCACATAGTCCTTGGCTTCCCTGAACTCCATTCTCATTTTTAAAGAACTATTTTGTTCAGTGAGTTTTTGAACCTCCTTTTCCATTTGACTAATTCTGCTTTTTTAAGTCTTCTTCTCATCATTGGCTTTTTGGACCTCTTTTTCCAATTGAGTTAGCCTGTTTTTAAAAGTGTTATGTTCCTCAATATTTTATTGGTTCTCCTTTAGCAAGCTGCTGGCTCACTTTTCAAGCTCTTCTATGGCCTGAGCCCATTTCATATTCATTTTGGAGGAACTGGAGGCAGAGGCCTTGACTTCCTCTGACAGTATGCATTGTTCTTCTTCGTCTGAAAGGATGGAAGGAGATACCTGTTCACCAAGAAAGTAGTCTTATTTTTTGTCCCTTTTTTGAGCTTTTTCCCAGCCAGTTACTTGACTTCTGAATCCTTTGTCAAAAGAAAGGTCCTAATGCTCCTTCTACCCCCAGGACCATGCTCAGCTGCTCAATTCCTCCAGGGTCTTTATGTGGGGCCACCACTGAGGGCTGAGGTTCAGATCAGCTGCTCAATTCCCCCAGAGGCTTTAAGCTGAGCTGTTAGGACAATGGACCCAGGCTGTTTTCAGCAGCAACCATAGTCACCTGCCACACACTGCAGTTGCTGCTACCGCCTCTGACACGGCCTGGGGCCAGTGCTGGGGGGACCCTCTTCCCCTTTGTGCCCAGCTGGAAATGCCCTCCCACACTGACTTTTCTTTGTCGTTTGTGGTTTGAGGGATCTGGAACCCTCCCTGCTGTGGATTCTGCCCTGGAGACATATTCTGGTTCTGTTTCTCCCCATGCTGCATGACCAGAGCTGGGCTCCACTCAGTTCAGCATCCCACGGGATAGGCCTTTCCTGTCAGCCTTACAGGTTACCTTTGACTGGAAATATCTTTCACTCTGTTGTTTTGTGGCTTCTGCTGCTCTAGAATTTGTTGAGAGTCATTTTTTACAGGTATTTGGGGACTGTGGGGGAAGCACTAGAGTATATGCGTCTTTCTACTCCGCTATCTTAGCTCTGTCCCCAAAGTTGCAAATTACTGATGTGCAAATACAATGAAATTTTCATAGCCATCTCTCTCAAGTTTCTCAAGAAGGCTCCAGCACAATATCCTTTGACCTACCAATATCGCTTCTAGGACTGTATCCCAAAGAAGTCATAAAAATGGGAAAGGGTCCCACATGCACCAAAATATTTATAGCAGCTCTCTTTGTGATGGCCAAGAACTGGAAATTGAGGGGATGCCCATCAATTGGAGAATGGCTGAACAAGTTGTGGTGTATGAATGTAGTAGAATACTATTGTGCTATAAGAAATGATGAACAAGAAGACCTCAGAGAAGCCTGAAAGGACTTACATGAACTGATGCTGAGTGAAAGGAGCAGAACCAGAAGATTATTGTACATAGTAATGGTTCCAGTGTGCAAGAAATTTTTCTAGTAGACTTAGCCCTTCACGGCAATGCAAACCTAAAACATTCCCAAAGGACTCTTGAGTCAAAATGCCATCCACATCTACAGAAAGAACGAACTATGGAATTGGAACACATTTTCTCTTCTGTTATATTTTGTTTTGTTTGGGTTTTTATCATGGTTTCTCTCATTTATCTTATTTCCTCTATGCAACATGACTCATGTGAAAAGCATTTAATAAGAATGTATGTGTAGAACCCATATAAGATTGCATACCATCTCAGGAAGGGAGGGGTAAGGGAGGGAGAGAAAATCTTTGACTAACTAAAGTGATTGTAGAAAACTGAAAGCAAATAAATTAATAACAAGAAAATAAAAAAAAAAGAATGAAAGGAAGGAAGGAAGAAAAAGAAAGAAAGGAAGGAAGGAAGGAAGGAAGGAAGGAAGGAAGGAAGAAAGAAAAGAAAAGAAAAGAAAAGCTCCAGCACACCTAATCCCTTTGTAAGGATGAGAGGGAGCAGATGTGACAGAGCAAATATTGTATCAATAACCATGAAATATTAAAAGGTTGATCTTCTATGGTCCAAGGAACATACAGAAGAAGTGTATAGGTTATAATCTGAACCAGCAAAGGGAGTTTACCTTCATCAGTGAGTCACACAGATCCATTAAAAGATTAAAGATTAACAAATTGACTAAGAGTTGAAAGATAAATGGAAAATTGTATTTGAATTAAGTGGGGTTTCCTGATATGTTTGTGAGAAAGTGATATGTAATGTAGAATTAAAGTATGGTTAGTATTTACATAAGACTTTAAGGTTTGCAAAGTGCTTTACAAATATTATCTGAATTTATTGTCATAGCAGTTGTAGGAGTCAGATGCTATTACGGAGCAGTTAGTTGGTGAAGTGGATAGTGTTGGGTCTGAAGTCAGGAAGACTCATCTTCCTGAGTTCAAAACTATCCTCAGACACTTAATAGGTATGTGACCCTGCACAAGTCACTTTACCGTATTTACCTCAATTTCCTCCCAGGAGCTGGAGAAAGATGCCAAACTGCTTCATTATCTTTGACAAGAAAACCCCAAACGGAGTCATGAAGTGTTGGACATTATGAACAACACCGGTAGGTGCTATTACTATCTCCATATTTTGGTTGAGAGAACTGAAGCAAAGAAAAATTGTGACTTATCCACAGTTACTAAGTATCTGAGATTCTTTTTGAATTCAAGTCTAATGGACCCCAGGTTGTCCACTGCACCACCTAGCTGCTTTGGGAAAAGGTGGAAGAACTCTCTAAAATAATTAATAAAACAGAAAAGAAATGAGGGTTGAGTTCAAATAGCTCCTGATGCCAGCCACGAGGTGGTACCATCAACAAAGAATAGCTTTGTTGCCAGACTAAGCGGGAGCCGAGTTAAATTTCTGCCTTGGAGTGGATATCCAAGGGCCAGGGATGTTGCACCAACCATTTGTGCATGTAGATATTGATGTTAGATGTTTGCAATTCAAGAGTGGCCACATACTGCTGCTTATTATCTAGACTGGTCTAAAAGAACTTTGACCATGGCTGGGTCTGCATGTCTCCTGGCACATTGGACTTGTCAGATTCACTATGAGCCATCTAACATTGTACAGACAATGAGAAAAAGGTTTCCAGATCTGCATTGTGCAGCTCAGACTGAGTTTTGACCTTGTATGCTTTTCCCGCCATTGTACAAGTCCAGCCTTTGTCTCCATATGCAGCCAAGTCCAAGCAGCTGAGAAAAAGGACTCCTGCTCTTTTACAAATTGCTCATGAATTTCCAAGTCAGCCTGCTGGCTGCTGATAGTGGCAGCCTCCTTGGGCCTCCTGCTGAATAATACACTTGGACACGGCTGCTCAAAAGGCAGTAAATGAACTGCTGTCCTTGTCCAGCATGCCCAAGCAGAAGGAAATAGACAGGACTGTGCCAAGTGTAGTTTACAAAAAAAATTGCTCTTAGGAAATGAATGCAAGTGTAGTCGCTCTTAGTAAGGAGAGACAGGCATTACCTGCTTCCTGATACAATCTTTCAAAGAACAAATCAATTGAGAGCCAAAAACCAATTTCGAAAAGGTCTGATAGACTTGGGGTCATGATGTTGAGCAACAAAACTGTGTTACAGCAAAAATGTCAAATGGAACTGCAGATTGCTGCATGCCACAATGAAGGATTCATTTCTGGTTTGTTAGAAAATAAGTAGAAAGTATACACATATTTTTGAAGGATTCATAATTAGCAATCAAATCGCTTTTGTAAACAGAACAAGGCATTCCTCTTCATGTTGTAAGAGCGTTTTGATAATCTCAATCTCTCAGAGTGGGTTCATTTTGAGTTATCCTTGAAAATAATTCCCTGGGGCAGTAGAAGGAAAGACCTGATTCTAACTTGTGGAGAGACAGATGTTTACCAGGAAGTCTGGGCCCTGTACCCAATAGCGTCTAGAATTTTCCATCTTGCCTAAATTGACAGTAAGTACAACTTTGTAGAGACATTGCTACGGTGAAGTTTTCCCTTAAGCCTTTACTATTTCCCTAAGAAATCCAGTGGTTTTAAAGTCTCAGTAACAGAAACTCAGAAAGTGGGCTGGTCCTGATTTAACGTTACATATCTACCAGGTCCCAAACATGTCCTCTTGAAAATTTAGTGAGGAATGTTGATGCAATATTACTTTGACTTTATTCTGACCTAGTGAAGACACTGTTCAGTTTGAAAGTTAGATAGCTAAGTTGAGAAGTCATCCAACCATGTTTTCCAAAGGCCAAAAGTCACCTCTTCGCTCTTAGCCTTCCCAAAAAGCATCTTGGGATGACACTTTCACCTATCCTCTTCCTTTTTCCTGTCCCTTTCTCTACCCTGAATTGTGATCATTTTCCCAGAAAACATCTGCCTTATTGCTTTCCCCCTTTGTGTTGTTGTTTTTGTGAAGTTATGTCCCATTCATCATGACTGAATTTGGGATTTTCTTGGCAAAGATACTGGAGTGATTTGCCATTTCCTTCCCCAGCTCATTTTACAGATGAGGAAACTGACACAAACAGGGTTAAGTGACTTGCCCAGGGTCACACAGCTAGGAAGTGTCTGAGGTAGGATTTTAACTCAGGTCTTCCTGACTTCAGGCTCAATGCTCTATCTACTGCACCACCTAGACGCCCCCTCTCCCTTTTACATATCTTCACTAATATAGCTTCCCTGCCTTGGAAAACTCAGTGGACCAAGTAAAGGAACTGAAATTAATATGGGAAATGAATAATATTGTGCTAATGGTAGGTAATGATTCATATGCTAGTCCTTCCATTAAGACATTTGCATTATAAGACAGAATTCCAATGTCTGCTGCTATTTCTGTGTCTGTAGATATTAGAATCAGAAATAATAACTTCTATTTTTACAATTTTTGCAATTTTGCCTGCTTTACAAAGAACTTTCCTATGCATGATCTCATCTTGTAGTGTATGTTTCTTGTCATCTTTAAAATTTTAATTTTGCTTTTTTGGGTTACATTTTAAGTTCTTAACTGTCTTCCTCCCTACCTCCTCCCTAGAAGGCCATCATTTGACACAGACACATATATTTGAGTGTGTGTGTATGTGCAAAAACATACTATGCATACTTCTATTTATACATTCTTTCTCTAGACATGGATGGCATCTTACTTTCTTTGTAGTTGATTTGACTATTTATAATATTATGAATAACTTAATTGTTCAAAATTGTTCTTCAAAAATATAAGCATATACGACATTGTCTTGGTTCTGCTTATTTAACTCTTTGCTATTTCATGCAAGTCTTTTCATTTTTTCTAAAATCATTTCTATCTTCATTCTTTCTTACAGCATAGTAGTATTGCATCACAGTCATATGCCACAACTTGTTTTGGAAATTCTCCAATTGACGGGCATCCTCTCAATTTCCAATTCTTTGCCACCACAGAAACTGCTATTATAAATCTTTGAAAATACGTAGGTTGTTTTTTTTCCTCTCATTCACTTGGCAAAACAGACCTATTAGTGGTAATTCTGGGTCCAAGGGTATACACAGTTTTATAACTCTTTGGGCATAATTCCAAATTGCTTTTCAAAATGTTTGGATCAGTTCACAGTTTTACTAACAGTGTACTAGTGTTCGAATTTTTCCACACTGCCTCCAAAATTTGTCATTTCTCCCTTCTATCATTTTATCCAATCTGATAGCTGTGAGATACCTCCACTGTTTTAATTTATATTTCTCTAATCAATAAATGACTTAGAAAAGGGGTGTGGAACCTGTGGTCTTCTCAGAACAAATTCCCTTAATAAAAGAATTTGTTCTGTAAAACTTGGACTCAGTCAAAAGGCCACACTCAAGGACCTAGAAGACCCCATGTGACCTCAAGGCCACAGGTTCCTCACACTTGATTTAGAATGTTTATTTTTTCATTTGGCTATATATAGTTTGGATTTCTTCATTAAATAGTGCTTGTTCATATCCTTTGACCATTTGTCAATTGGGGCATGACTCGTTTACTTATGAATTTGACAAAGTTCTCTATATATGTGAGATATGAGACCTTTGTCCAAGAAACTGTCTATAAATTTCCTCCCTGCCCCCCCTCAATTTTCTGCTTTCCTTCTAATCTTGGCTATGTTGGTTTTATTTGTACAGACCCTTTATAATTTAATGTAATCAAAGGTATCCATTTTAAATCTCACAATGCTTCCTTTTATTTATTCATAAATTCTTCCTTTATTCATAAGTCTGATAGGTTCTATGTTCTTTTAATTTACTTATAATATCTCTCTTTAGATATAGGTCATGTATTCATTTTGACCTTTTCTTGATAAATGGTATAAGATATTGATCTTTGGCCATTTTCAGCCAGACTGCTTTCTAGTTTTCCCAACAATTTTACCAAGTAGTGAATTGTTATCCCACAAACTTAAATCTTTACATTGGTCAAACACAAGGTTACTATAATCATTCACTACTGAGTATTGTACGTCTACTCTTTTCCATTGATCCATTTTTCTATTTCTTAGCTAGTATTGGATAGTTTGGGTAATTACTGCATTATACCATAGTTTAAGATCTACCTATTTCCTTTAATTTTTTCCATTAATTTCTTCTTCCAAGTGAATTTTGTCTTTATTTTTTCTAGTTCAATAAAATTATTTGTTTTTAGCAATTTAATTGGGGTGCATTGAATAAGTAAATTAGTTTAGGTAGATTTGTCATTTTTATCATATTGGCTCTGCCCACCCATGAACAATTAATATTTCTCCAATTATTTAAATCTGTCTTTATTTGTATAAGTGTTATATAATTATCTTCATGTAGTTCTTGGGTTTGTCTTGGCAAGTCTGCTCCCAGACATGTCATACTGTCTATTATTTTTTTTAAATAATATTGTATTTTCCCCATTTACATGCAAAAACCAATTTATAACATTCATTGTTTCTTTTTTAAAATTTTGAGTACAATCATGTAAAACATCTCCAAGAAGGAAAGAAAGGAAGAAAGAAAGCCAAAAGCTTAAGGAAAAAGGTGTCATAAATTTAGGTACTTGAAGGAACTTTAGAGATCATTTAGTCTGACCAACGCCCTCCTCATTTTACAAATAAAGTAATCAAGTCCCAGTGATATGAAATGACTTGGCTATGGTCACACAGGTATTAAGTGAGAGTTGAAGATCAAATTCATATCTTCTGCTTCCAAACATGGATGAGCCTTCTAGAAAAGACTTTTCAGACTTTAACCAGTGGGAGGAAGTTTAAGGAGAAAGGAAACCCTCTTGAAGTCATTATCACACCTAGTTCTTTATGCTGCATTCCTGACAGACTAGTCCTAGAATAAGGATGTGCCTCAGCAAGAAGTTTGCTGGTGCAATTCTTGAGTTCAACAGTTTTATTCCTCTTATTTATTTATCTCCTTCAGAAAGAAGTGAACCTGGATCATCTTATCTCATGTCCCTTCTTATAGCTCTACATTTCCCTAATTACATTTCTCATATAGACTCCAGTTTAATTTCATTGTCATTTAACCTATGTAATTACAAGAATTCCCATAGTCATCATTTCTTTCCATCTTAAATGTTAACTGCAGTTTTCAAATTGCCTTTCTTTAATAGTCTAATGGATTTGCACTTGAATTTCTTTTAACCAACCAACAAAAAAAAAACTTTTAAAAGAAATTTGTTAACTTATTAGCCATCAGGTAAATACTAAAAATCAAATAAACAAGCTGAAGAGAAGCAAAATTATTACATTAAACTCCTAGCTTTTGCCAAAATTGGCCCCTGAATTAGCAAACCATATAAAAGACACAGAGGTGAAAGGCATTTCAGTAGAAATTTTTCCACATTCCCTCCAAAATTTGAGTGAGTCTAAGTCTATGTAATTCCCATGGAGATGGGCATGTATGTGGACCACATGTTAAATTTTCAATGAGTCATGTTCTCTGGACCCTAGCTAAAGGACATGTGAGAGTAAAGGTTTCTGGTTGGTTCCTTGGTTCCCATGACTCACCCGGAACTGGGAGAATTATGGCAAAGATGATTGGGGACTGACCTAAAAAGAGCAGTCCATTCTAAAAGAGAGGAGACTTCCATTCTCTTCCTTTCAAGGTTATCTCTTAGTTGGGACAGAGCCAAAGCCATCTCTCTCTTGAATTTCAAGCAAGGTGATATGTCTTCAAGCAGTTATGGCTGTTTTGTATAGAAGGCAGTGAAAACATGTTTCTTGCCTAAATTAGCCTGAGTCTGCATGTTGGATTCCTGGCTGCTTCTTCTATTTTATGTTTCATTTCCTGAACATAGTTTGCCAAAAAAAATATACAGACATGGACTTACCAAGCCTTGGTGACCACTTTTTTAGTTCTGGAGGTATGTAGTCCTGTAGGAAGAGCTTCTGAAATCACACCATTGTTGGAGAAAAATTAACTCCAGGAAGCTAAGCTACTCCCTGGCTATCCAGATGATCCAGACCATGAATGCTACCTAGATAATACCGACAGAACAAATAACAAAGTAAATTTGTTCAGCAGTATCACAAGTCTCCTTAGGAGTCTCTCTCTTTTTTTAATTTTTTTTTACTTATTTTGATAAATATTTCCCAATTACTTTTTTAAATTTCATTTGTTTTCAGTGCTCTACAATCACTTCCATACACCTTTTTCCCCTCCTTCCCCACTATCTCCCCATTCCCTCCCTGAGATGGCATACAGTTCTATATAGGTTTTATACATATATTCCTATTAAATTCATTTTCACCTTAGTCATGTTGCATAGAAGAATTAAAATGAATGGGAAAAATCATAAAACAAACCACAATATATAATACAAAAGAAAATGATCTGCTTCATTCTGCGATCAAATTCCATAGTTCGTTCCCTGGGTGTGGAAGGCATTTTGCCTTAACAGACCATTGGGGATTATTTAAATCCTTGCATTGCAATGACGTAGTCTACCAGAAAAATTCCTTGCACACTGTGGTTGCTGCTGTGTACAAAGCTCTCCTGGCTCTGCTTCTTTCACTCAGCATCCATTCATATAAGTCTTTCCAGACCTCTCTGGAAAGACTTCCTGTTCATCATTTCTTAAAGCACAATAGTATTCCATTACATTCATATACCACAATTTATTTAACCATTCCCCAATTGATGGGCATCCCTTTGATTTCCAGTTCTTGGCCACCACAAAGAGAGTTGCTATAAATATTTTTGTACATGTGGGACTCTTTCCCATTTTAATGTTTTTTTGGGGATACAGTCCTAGAAGTGCTGTTGCGAGGAGTCTTTCATACCTAATAGGAGAGTGTGATGGAGTATAGTTGGTTTTAAGTGTGCATTAACAGATACTTGAGTCTCTTGTGTTTTAAGCATTTGTTTTGTGGTGATGGACATAAATAAATGGACTATACTTGATATCTACTATTTCAAACACAGAGGAACTTTTCTAGAAAGGATACTGTTCATCTCTTTTAGGGAAGACCCTAATCATGAGTCACATCAAAACTTTATTTTAGATTTTATTTTTTTTCCCTGGAGTTTTACTTTGGGATACAGCTGTAATGAGCCAGAGTCTGAGGATAGACTGATTGCTTTCTTTTTTAAGCTCCCCACAAGCTGAACTTTTTCTGCTAGATACTAGAAATAGAGTTACTTTATAGGAAGATATACTCAGAGATTTAGATGACATATATAATTGTGGTCAATATGCATCCAACTTTGCTTCATCTGATATTTTTTTGCATCATTTTAAAAAGATCTCTCCACAGTTCTTCATATTCTTTGTATTTAATGGCACCAGAATATTGAATGAATGAAGAAGCATTTCCTAAGTGTTTACTTTGTGCCATCCATTAATATTTTGTATCTCCTGACAAAAAATAGGCACTTGATAAATGCTAGTAAAATGCTATTTAAAGACAATATTCCTCAAAATTTCTCTTTAGGTTTAATGCTACGGAACTCAGTGTCAATGCTTTACTTTAGATATCTGGACAAAATAATAACAATGTTCTTAATGCATATGAGACTGAGGGGTTTTTTGTGCTATATAAATCACAATGTTCATGGTTAACTTTACAGAATTAGACAAAATAATAACAATATTCGTACATATATGAGATTGTGGGGTTTTGTGGTTGAAAATACAGCATCAAAGCAATGAGGTTTTGCTGCTGACATATATGCATAATAAAGACAGTATTGTGGTCTAGGTGTCTATGGTCTGTTTTGTTCTGGTTCCAATTCATTCGTAGTTAAGTTGCAGAGGATCTTATGAATATCTAAAAAGGTGAAACTCAAAGTCTAAATAGCTAATATTATGAAATATCAAAAGAAATTATTGAAAAGAAATTTTCATATTTCAAATTAATATATTTCAAATTACTTTATAAAGGATTAAACAAATTATCTGGATTCTAAATTTAAAAAATGAGAAATTGGTCAGTGAGGTTGCTAAGAATAAAGAGGAAAAAAAGCTAAAGCCAAAGCTTAGGATCACAAAACCAAGGAAAATATTTGTCATTCTGCCAAAATTGGTGGGGTGCAATTTGGTGTATAATAGTGTAGCAAGGATGGTCAGAGGAAACCTTGATTTGCTAATCTGGGCACCTCCCATGAAGTTGGCATATGGGATATATTGTCCCTTTATTGGTCTCCAGGAGCTGGAGTTGTTTGTGAGATGTTATATTATCTCATTATGATATACTCAGGAAGGGGTCAGAGCTCATATGAGACTCCAGAAGAAGTGCACCAGTCCAGAAAATCAGTGGTTCTCCCTGCTATAGGTGAAAAGTGGGAGGACAATGAGGAGAGGAAATGTGATTAGAAATCAGATCAGATTAGATCTGACAGGACAGAATGGAAAGGGGGAGAATTTAGAAATGATGACAGATCAAACTTTCCTTTGATCTAGGAATGAGGGTAGGTCAGGGTTCAAAATGTACAAAAGCCACAAAAAGTGTGTTAGTAAAGGGGTAAGGTCGCTGGTAAGAGGGGTTAATTGAAGAAACTTGCTTTTTCTCTAAAGTTTTGATAAAGAAAGAAACAAAAGAATAGTCTGATGGGATGATGAGCACCTCAGATATTAAGGACTGCATATTTTAAGAGTTCCAAGAAAGGATAGGAAACAGTGACATGGAACTGTGGAAAAGGTGTCCAATTTGGAGAAAGGGATTTGGGTTCAATTCTTAGCTCTGCCATTTTCTACCCATGGGATCTTAGACAAATCATTTCACCTGTCTGAGCCTCAGTTTCCTAATCTGAAAAATAAGGAGATTGGACAAGATGATATCTAAGGTATCTTGAAGCTGTAAATTCACAATTTAATGTCGTTATACTTTGAAAAGGAAAGTTAGCCCAGGAAGGATTCCATTCTCATGAGTGAAATTACATACACACACACACACACACACACACACACACACACACACACACGCAAGTTACTCTATTAAGGACAAAAGAAAGGGAGTCAGTTGAAGAAATAGATATGGATGTACAGGAAACTTAATATTAGCCTTTTTTGCACATATAGATAGAAGGTTTGAGAGGGGAGAGACACAAGGCAAGATCCACAGGTATAAACACTACACACAATATCAGATTTTTTTTTCAACATTTTGATTACTTGCTACTTTTTTTCCTCTTCTTAAAAAAAAATCCTCTTATAAGGCATAGCTCTGGGGAGGGGAAAGAGGAAGAAAAAAAGGGAAATTATCAATATATTATTAAAAACTAAATGCTTGTTGATTAGCTAATCCTTTTTTAAATATCAGACCCTGCCACACACAGTATTTCATTGTCACAAAGTCTTAATGCCATTTAAAATTTAATAACAATACTACATTAAGACTTTTAAAATACTCTGTATATTGTATTTTCATGTATCACAGAGGTTATCAGATGAAATTTTTTCAATATCAAAAATCTTAAAGGTTGCTCAGTTTTATTTCATCTGATGGCATAAGCTAGGGTAATTTGATATGTGTAGAATGATGTAACTCTCTTTTGAAATGTACTGACATTTCTGATGCTTTTGAATGCCTCTAAATGATTCTCCTTGTTTGAGGAGGAGTATCTGAGTTGGTAATAGAGTATCATATCCACAGTTCCAAAAAAGACATCTCTCCATGTCACTTGCACACTCTCTCTCTGTGTCTCTGTCTCCATATTCTTTATGTATGCCCTTTATATTTGAAGATTACATTGCTAAAATAACTTTCCTCAAACATCAGTTTATTGCATCACTCCTCTGATCAAGTTTCAGCCTAGTACTCAAGCCCAGTCACTAACTACACCCTTCTTTTCATTTCTTGAGTCTCCTGTTGCAAACTAAATAATATAAGTGGCATTTCCACTTGCCTTGCTTGCCTTCTACTTAGACTTAAGAACATGACCTTCCTTCTACCTCCTCTCCAGCTGCTTATTTTTTTCCTATTCTTAAAAACTGATCCCAGGTATAATTTAGTCCCCTTTCAGGGAAGGAGGGAAGCAAGGGGCTTCTATCACCCCAGTAGTCAGTCCTGCTCTGTGTATATTTCCTGATACAGTCTTTTGCAACCCTCTGGGATGAGTGGGAGGAAGGAAGGCAAGGTGGGATGTTTATAAATTCCTCTCTCAATCTCCTAGTCTTTTGTTGATGCTGTTCATGCATGTTTTTCAAATGCTAATGAGCAATTAGTTAATTTATAGTCCCTAAACATTCCCTTGGTTCTATAAATGGCAGAGGAAAACACATAACTTCAAGAGCCCAGACAGAAAGCCCAGTTGTGCATAATTGATTATTCACTCTTCCATAGGAGGACCTTCCCATAAATCATCGATGTAAGATTTGACCCTCTATCCTCAGGCTTTAGAGCTAGTGAAAGGAGGGGCTTGGCTGCAGAATCATTTGTACTGAATCACATTACAGGATAAAAATTAGAGTCATGAAAACTTTTTTCCTAATTAAAAAATTGCTTCTAGCATCACCATAGAGTTAAGAACTGAAAAGGTCATGTAGAAATGTAACTTTGATGTACCATGACATAGGCAATCTGGTTGCAAATGCAAAAATAAGCAAATAGATACAATTCAAAATTATCAGGACCTATTAGGACAATACCCAGCTAAAGTATTTGCTATTTTTCCCCACCCTGAACACTGGAGGAAGAAATTTTTTATTCGATAGCATTGGTGTGAAGTATAAATTTGGGTAATTTATTTTTAATTTTTGTAATTTTAAGGAAAATTTACAAAATACATTTACAAAATGCTGAGAAAATCAAAACATTTTCCCCAAATATCTAATTTGAAATGTAATTCATTTGAAATTATCTACACTTGTCCATTTCAATTGAGAGAAATTATTTTTTCTATTAATAATCATTAATGAATTAGATCTAGGATTTTTTTTTCAGAAACCTGTCAAGACATTGAACTGAAAGACATTGTTGATGGAAGAAATTGCCCAAATCCCAGGGGAAATTCTTTTCTGTCCTGGGGGGGGGGGGTCTTCTCAGCCAGTCAACTTTATAAAGAATTTAATCCAAAGTGAATTCTGGGCCCATTGTGCTCTACTCAAACTTAGGGAGGGGTAGGAATATTTGTCTAGACTGCCCATGCTGAGGGTGATCTATGATGGAGAGTGACCAAAGTCTTGTCTCCCAGTCCCCCATCAGAATGGGCCCACCTTTCATTATCATATTCATTCTTCTCATTAATTGTTAACCAATCAGAGTTGATTGTCACTTTCAGGAATAACTACTCTTCCAATGACATATAAGCATGTAACAGCCAGCAACATAACATCCCCAGTATAACCTGCTAGCACAGTTTCTTGGATCTGCTTTTCTTAAAGGAAAATAACTTTTAAGAGGGTCAAAAATCTTCTTTAATTACATTCACTAATTCAGGGGAAAAGTCAGCCCCTGAACATCAGAGAAAATAGAAGCAGAGAAATTAACATAAAGGCCAATAGACAGGGCTCTAGTGCCTGAATCAAAGCAATATTGCTATACACTTTACATGCACCACTGGATCGAAAGAGCCATTACATCTGAGTAGTCAGGGGTCCTGAATATGTGACTACTCAGTCTCAACCAGGGAATCAAATGGTCCTCAGAAGTGAATCCCCAAAACAAAATACCAACTCAGAGTACATATACACTTCTCAGAGCCGGAAGGCATCACAACCTTCATGACTCAGTGCCTTTATCAACTTAGTACCAAAAGGTGTGGAAGCCTTCCTACAAGTAAGCCTCCTCTAAGCAAGCTCCTCCTTAGGCAAATCCCTCCCCCAGTGGGCTCCATGTGAAACCTATTAATTCAAGGGGAATATCTTACTATCCCATTAACATTACAAAGTATTGAGTGGGTTCCATGAGGGATCTTTGGCATTCAAGAGAGTCATGGACCCCTTTCATTCATTATCCACTAGCATGAGTAATAAAATAATTAATTACCCAGAAACCATGCCTCTTGAACTTTTTATACGTCACACCATCATATCGTTTTGCATTTGGGTTTTTAATTTGTTGTTTAGCTTCTTTCTGCTCCTTCTCCCCAGCCACATTTTGTTAATCTATGTCATTACCTTATTAGCCACAAGATCCCCAGATACAGTATTTTTAACCTCAAAAAATAATGTTGAGGTTTGCCTCAACAGGAAAACCCTATCTTGTCCTCAGAGATCTCACTAGTAGATATATATCCCAACAAGGTCAAAGAAATAAAGAAAGTTTCTACACATATCAAAATATTTATAGCAACACTTTCTGCAGCAGCAAAGAATTGGTGGAAAAATTGGATGCCATTGTTTGTGAATGACTAAATAAATCATGATATATGAATGTAATAGGATATTTCTATTTAGTACGAAATGAGGAATATGAAGTACACAAAGAAATGTAAATAGAAACAAAGTGACAGACAAAAGCATGAAAATGATATGTAAAATGAGTTTAATAACAGAAATGGAAAAAATAACAAAATAAAGCTGAATGCTATATAATTATAATGGCCAGTAGAATAAGAGGTGAGGAAGTGCATTTCCATTCCTTCATTGAAAGGGATGGATATTCTACTTACTGCCCAATGCAGTTAATGAATAGCATTTGTTGATTTTGCTCATTTAGTTGTAATCGTTCATCTTTGTTACTTGGGAAGGTCTGCTGAGTAAATGAGGAAGGAAGAATTTATACCTATAAATAATGAGATTTAAAAATAAAAGGCATTCATTTTAAAAACACTTTTAAAAAAAGCTTAATGAATATTATTTTTAAGTGGTTTTCTTACATAGTGCATCTTTTGGAGCTTCACCAAAAGCAAGGGGAGACAGAGACAGGACTTCCCTTTTAACTAGCCCTGCTTTCTGACATCTAGTGTTTCCTCTCAAAATAAAACTTCCATGGAAAATTGAAAGCATTTTCAAATTAGTCAACTCAGCTACTAGACAAAAATGGGGCTGGGAGAATGTATGAATTTGTAGAGGTCTTCCTAAATGTGGTGAATATGGAAAAAATTTCATTCAAAATTCAGACCTAGTTAAAGGCAATAGAATCTCCCCAGCAAAGAAGCCAAGTGCAATAAATATAAGACATTCTTCAGCTATAATGAAGACCTATTCAAAATCAGAGACTCCACTCTAGAGAGAAAACTTATAAGTGCAACAAATGAGAACAGATCTTCAGGTGTAGTACACAATTTTATTGTACATCAGAGAATTTGTACCAGAGAAAAGCCCACTTGTCTAATATTTGTCAATAATTCTGGCCTACTAAGTTGAGAAAGGAAGATGTCAGTAGCCATCACAAGTTCAATGATAGTGCTGCCCAATTAGAATTCAACATAAAATATTTCTTTTTTTATTTAAAAACAATTTAATATGTGGAATATTTTATATGTGTACAATTATATTAAACATTTTTTTCCATATCAGTCAAGTTGTGATAGAAAAATCAGAACAAAAGGGAAAAACCACAACAAAGAAAAACATGAAAATTGATTTGCATTCAGAATCCATATTTCTTTCTCTGGATGTGGATAACATCTTCCATCATGAGTCTTTTGGAATTGTCTTAGATCCTTGCATTGCTGAGAAGAGTTAAGCCTATCAAAGTTGGTCGTTGCACAATGTTACTGTGTACGATTTCTCCTGGTTCTGCTTACTTCACTCAGTATCACTTCATATAAGTCTTTCCAGGATTTTCTGAAGTCTACTTACTCTTCATTTCTTATGGAACAATAGTATTCTATTACATTCATATACCACAACTTGTTCAGTCATTCCCCAAATGATGCGCATCCCCTCAATTTCCAATTCTTGGCCACCACAAAAACAGCTGCTATAAATAAATTTCCTTTTTTTCTGATCTCTTTGGGATGCAGAGCTAAAGTTTTATAGCCCTTTGCACATAGTTCTAAATTGATCTCCAGAATGGTTGGATCAATTCACAACTCCACAAACAATGCAATAGTGTTCCAATTTTCTCACATCTTCTTCAACTTTTATTATCTTTCTTTTCTGTCATATCAACCAATCTGATAGGTGTGCTGTGGTACCTCAAGAGTTGTTTTCATTTGCATTTCTCTAATTAAGAGCAATTTAGAGAATATTTTCATGTGACTATAGATAGTTTTAATTTCATCTGAAAACTGCCTGTTCATGTCCTTTAACCATTTATCAACTGAGGAATGACTTGTATTTTTATAAATTCAACTCAGTTTTTTATGTACTTGAAAAATGAGGCCTTTTTTAAAACCAATGGCTGGAAAAGTTGTTTCCCAGCTTTCTGCTTTCCTTCTAATCTTGTTTGCATTGGCTTTTCAATTAAATAAAATCAAAGTTATCCATTTTACATTTCATAATTTTGTTTGTCTCATCTTTGGTCATAAATTCTTCCCTTCTCCATAGATCTCACAAATAAACTCTTCCTTGCTCTCTTAATTTGCTTATGGTACCCTTTTTTTCTAAATCAACATAGAGCACTTCAAACCATGGTTGCCTTGTAACTCAGTTGTTGTTCAGATGTTCTTGAGAGTTCTGCAAATAACAGGTGCTAGATGAGACACAACCCAAGCAAAATATTTCAGATCAGTAACACTTGGCACCAACATTTGGCTTTTTCCATACTTCCAATGGGGAAATTTGGTCTCTTTCCAACAGACTGATGAGTCTAGGGTTGTCAGCAAATAGATGTTTAGTGAATTCATTTTGTGATGTTTAATGATAATGGCCAAGGTTGGTCCACAGAAGGGAAAATACACCTTTATTCATTCCTTGCAGAGGTTAGGATCTTTGGGTGTAGAATTGCACATATGCTATCAGACTTAGATGACATGTTTATTATCTTTGCTGAAATATATTTTTTCTCTGTTTTTTTTTCTTTGTTAAAAACAGATGGTTCTTGGGTGTATGTGTGGTAGTTGAGATATTTTGAGAAATGGTGGTGTCAAAAACACAACAAAGGACATCAATAAAAACTTATTTAAATTTTTAAAAAGAGAGTATACGCCTATTTGTTAAACCTTGCAGGGCTTTAAAGTTTACGAATAATAAGAACTCACATTTATATATCACTTTAATATTTACCAACCACTTTCCTTATAACCATCTTATGAGATGTCAACATTTACTAAGTCAAGACAATAAATACTTATTAAGTGTTTGTTATATGCCAGTCATTATTTTAAACTATGGGGATACAGATACAAGCCAAAAGAAAGACAATCTTGCCCTCAAGTAGCTTATACTTCAAAGAAGGAGAAACCACAGAAAATGGAGCTGAAAAGCAGAGGGAGGGATAGTTCCTAAAATAAGCTAAGGTGACTAAGTCTATGAAGAATGACTGCTCTTTGCCCTTGCTCAAAAGAAAGATTCAGGGAGGCTTCCTTCTCAAGTTCAATGGCAGAATTCATTATCTTCCCTCTAAAGTCATCCTTCATTTAAATGTCTTTAAATGAATAAAGGTGCATTTTCCCTTCTCTGGACCAAACTTGGCCATTACCATTAAACATCACAGAATAAATTCACTAAACATCTATTTGCCCCCATGTAATGTCTCTTTTATATAGTCTGTTATTTATATTTTTCTATTAACAAACTTTTCAAAAATTAACCTATTCTGACCACTATCCTTCCAGTCCCTCCTTTGTATGAGAAAATTAAAACAAAAATATAACTCTCTCTGTATAGCTGCATAGTCAGGAAAAACAAATTCCAACATTAGCCATGTCGAAAAACATTATGACTCTTTCTTCATTTTAAGTTCATCACTTTTCAGTGAGCAGTAGGCTTCATCTTCATTCCTTTGGTCTCATGGTTTAATCATTGCATTGATCAGAGTTCTAAACTTTTTCAAAGTTATTTTTCTCTATAATGTTATCATTGTGTAAATTTTTTCATTTCTGCTCACTTCACCCTTCATCAATCCAGAGTGATCTTTCAATTTCCTCTGAAATTGTCCATTTTGTCATTTCTTATGACACTATAATATCCCATCATATTCATATGCCACAATTTGCTTAACCATTCCCCAGTAGGATGATACTCTCTTAGTTTCCATTTTTTGACTACCATGAAAAGAAATGCTATGAATATTTTCTATATAGAGATCCATTCCCTCTTCCTTTGAGTTCCCACCCAATTTCTTCAAATTGGTCCCCTTATCCCTCTCACAGCTGCATTGTGGCATTCTCTTTAATTTCCTTTGTTATTGTGAACTTATCGATTATTAACAATCAATACAAAAAAATTACAAGAAAGCAGAACATATTAGAAACTATGAAGTTTTGTTACGTGCAGTTTGTTCTTTAAAGAAATATAGATGTACACGCACACACCACACACACACATACACACACACACACATAGTATTAAATTTAACAAGGTAGCAATAACATTACTCCATTTGTTGGTAATGCCTTCTGTACTTCTTTTTGTTTTCTCTTCTAAAATTGCATTATTTTTTTTAAGGTCACTGAAGGAAAGGAATTTTCCTTCTTTATTGCTTTTTTTTATTTGTTCATTTTACAAATATTCTTTAGGGTCTGACTGCAACTGGCCAAATAAGTCAGTTTCTCCCCAGGCAAAAGGCCCTATGATTAGTTCATGAACTGACCTTCTCTCAAAAGGATTTGTGGAGCATTGGGCTTCATTTTCATGCATTAGCCAATTAGAAGGGTTTCCGGAAATTTTATTCCTCTTGGGTTAATAGAGATCTTCCCTCAATTCCAGATCCCAAGATCCCAAAGGGAAATTTGCATCAAGCCACAGGGACCTGGGAAAATAGCTGCTGGAATTATAGAGGTTCTCTCAGCTCAAAACTTTGACAGTCTTTCCCTCTGTGGCCATGAAGTTCTAAAAGTAAAAAGTTTAAAACACTACATAATTCAAAACAGCTGTTATTCCCCAGCCAGCTAGATGCCCAATTAGTGTTTAATAAAAAATAGCACCTAGCACAGTGCCCTGCAGAAATATCTGGTTATTAAATATCTTTTTATTGCCTGATTGAAGTGAGGTCATGCAAACCCAGCTAACTCTGAGTTCATTTTTTTCCCCTAAAGTAACTCCTATCTGCAAACTTGCCATAAAGTAATTTTATTGGCTAGCTCTCCTGTCATAAGATAAAATACCAACACACTGGAAATTTATATACCCATTATCTTGTTCACTCTTACAACATCCCTAATGAAAAAGGTAGAAAGTTGCATCATCATTTCCCTCTAACAGACAGACAAAGAAAAACTATAGGAAAGGGGAAAAAGTGAACAAAAATGTAGAGATTAGAATTGTCAAGATGTGCTCTCTTCCACTGATTGACAAGAAGATTCTCAAAAATATCTTTGTCACCCATCAGTCATAATACTCAAAATTCCCACTGCTTCCTACATGGAGAGTTATGTTGAAAATATTACTGCTGACCCACTTAAAGATGAAAGCAAAATCCAATACACAACTCATTTATATTCTAATGGGGTTTATTGATGTATATTACATGCCAACTCTCAGATATTTAGAAAGTACAGAGAATATGAAAGCTTCCAGGTGAGTTTCCTATTCCTATGACAGCAATTGACATACCAGTAGGAGCACCAGTATCCATTCTATAAGGTCACAGGATGAATCTCCAGCATCAAGAAAATTTGAGCCTGTATTGCTTTTGCTTTATTAACCATTGATTGACATAGTAAAAACAAGTTTATTAAATTTACTTGATAATTGGAAATTAACAGAACCTTAATTCAGTATAGAGGATGGGTATATTTTGATGGGATCAAAGAAACAGAAAGAACAAGCAAAGGTTTGAGCTATGGTCACTGACTTGGTAGCTGATATATATTAGTACAGTTATATCTATTTGAAGTACATATAGCTATAAATATATATATATATTTGTTCATATATTTATATATAGACATGTATAAAATAGAGACAGACATATGTAGATACCTATTTGCATATTGTGCGTTGTGTATTCGTCCTTTGTTGCCAAACAAGATCATGCCATTAGAGAAATAACTTGCACTTGACTTTGTTTTGAGTGAGGGAAGGCTGTGCAGGTCACCAGCCTCACTTCTCCTCCAGAGCCATCTGAAACCAGGGATCAGATATTCCTCAGGATGACTGGAGATGACCTAGGATGAGGCAATTGGAGTTAATTGACTTGCCTAAGGTCACACAGCTAGTGAGTGTCAAATGTCTGAGGCGAGATTTGAACTCAGGTCCTCCTGACTCCTGTACTGGTCCTTTATCCATTGTACCACCTAGCTGCTCCCTATAGATAGATAGACAGACAGACAGACAGGCAGACAGATAGATATATAGATAGATATACACAGATGAAATCTGTATATTCCTGTCTATATTTGTCTCTATATATCTATAAGTGCAATAAAGTTGCTTATTTGGGACTAGGGGAATAGGTTTGTGGTCCGACTGCTGCTATCATTTTATGAACCAGGATTTAGTCTTCTAATACTTTATCTGTGAAATTTTTCTAACTCGTTTGTTCCAAGATAATCATGCTTTGGGGATCTTCAGTCACTCCAACCAAAATCCATAAAAGGTTGATTTATATATCAAAGAGAAAATTTGAAAGTTTAGAATAGAAAAAAACTTTCCAGTAAAGAAGCACACTTGGGAAATCACTTTAAGGCTCCAAGTCTGTTTAGGTAGCCTACAGAATGAGAGCAAGAAACTATAAGGAAAAGCCTACTGGGACAAAACCCCTCTCCTTAGCCAATGTGTGTGTGTGTGTGTGTGTGTGTGTGTGTGTGTGTGTGTGTGTGTGTGTATGTATGTATGTATGTATATATATGTATACACATATATGTGTGTATACATATACATACATATAGTCTCCAATTTCTTAACAGTAATAACTAGTATTTATTTAGTACTTTCAGGTTTGTAAAGTGCTTTACATATATCACGTCATAAATATCTCTCTTTCAGCAGCTCTGGGAGAGGTTGCTGCTATTATGCCCATTTTATAGATTAGAAAACTAAGGCAGACAGAGGGCAAGTGATTTGCTCAGTGTCACATAGCTAGTTAGGGTCTCAGGCCAAATTTGAACTCAGGTCCTCTTGACTTCAGTTCTAGCACTCTATCTACTGCACGACCACAATTCCTTTGTTTGATACTTCAGTTATACTCACCACATCAAAAAGTTCCTATTAGTTTCAGGAATAAAGATTCAAAACATAAATTCCCCTCCAAACATCTGGAGGATTATTCATGCCCATTAATGATTGTCCATCTTCGAAAACAGTATGTCTCTGTTGAGTGTAACCACTTAGGACCTCATAAGGGAGGAGGGATGCCAAAAAGAGGTTGTAGAGGCAAATATTTCACCTCATAATTTGATTCTGGAATTAACAGATAAACAATAGACAAGTCATTTTGGATTAAAGAATCCAGAACGTTCTAAGTGTTCCTCCTAGGATATCCTAAGGATTAAGGATAAATATCAAAGGTGGGAAAAAAAAAGAGTCTCTGCCCTCAAAGTGTGATGTTTAAAAAGATTGGGAGACATAATTTCTGGGTGATTATCTTATTCATAAAGGCAGCATTTAAATAAATGATCAATGACACTCTCAAATGCCAAAGACAAAGCATGGTGGTAGGGCACATGACTTATATGCCCTTGGAAAAGGGGTGTTCCTGAAGGTAGCAATCAATTCTGATTGGTTTAACAATTGATGAGAATGAATATTATAATGAAGGGTTGGAGCTATTTTAATGAACTTTTATTATGTCACCTACTTCTAAGTTAAGAATTTCATTCCACCCAAACCAAAGTAGACCACAATGGCTTCTGAACAAGATCCTAAGAAAGTTAATCCAGTCTCATTATCAGTAATATCCTTCAAGAGACTGGACTTTTGAAATAAGAATTTTTAAAAAGGGGGAACTATGGATCTCCCCAAGTCATTAGTTATAAATAATCTTTTCTTTCAAAGGAGTATATATTCTGATGGAGGAGACAATACACAGTTAATTAGAGACATACGAGATATATAGAACAGGTGAAAGGAATCAGAAAAGGAGGGGACATTAGCAACTAAGGGGACTGGAAAGACCTGTAGAAGGTAGGATTTGAGTTAAAATTTGAAGAAAGACAAAGAAATTAAGGGGAGGGAAGTAGGGGAGGGAACATTTCAGGCATGTAGACAGTGCAAAAGTCATAGAAACAGCATATCAAAATCATATCCAAGGAACTGAAAGTAGGATCAATTGGAAACAGTGAGGTTGGATCAAGACTGGCAGCTAAGCAACATGAATAGATTAAAGAGAAAGGTTCCCTCTAAACGAAGGATTTACTCACATGGAAGCACCTTGCTAAAATAAGAAGATATGGCAATTCTACTGATGTGACAATCTAGCTTCCGGTAGATTTGGAAAAGAAAAAGAATCTCACCTATAATAGATTCCCCAGTTGACCCCTTCTGTTTGGGTGTAAAGACAGAAGAGGGAGAGAGGTGAGGTCCTTGGCAGGTTTATCTGGAATTTTTTCACTATCTCCAGCTCAAACTTCTCTATGGTTGTGTTCAGGTTCTCTTCTGTGCTGGTTGCTAACACAGACTCAAGATAGAGATCTCAGGTGCCAGTATCTATAGGGTGACTTCCATAAAGATTTCTGTGAGGATTGGGGGTCTGGGTAAAGGAGGTGGCAGGGCAGGGTACCCTGAGAAAGAGACTCCAGACCAAAGTTTTAGTCTGAATCCAGAAAAACTCCCTAAAATGAATTTAAAGAGAAAGGCAGTCATTAACTAGCAGTTTTAGGCATTCTGCTTAGCTGTAATCATTCCATCAACCAAACATTTATTAAACTCCTAGTGATTGTCAGGCACTGTTTTAGACCATAAAGATACAAACCCCCAAATGAAACAGTCCCTAACTTCAAGGAGCTAACAGTCTATCACACTCATGATAAGCAGAAAAATAACCTCAAATCATAATTTTTAATCCATGATGTCAAAATACTTCAAGAAATATAAATGATAAAAATGGTGAATTAGTTACTATAGGAACTATTCTTTGCACGCTCTGAATTTATATTATATTTAATTATATTTAATTTAATATATAATTTAAAATATAAATTATATTAAATTTAATATATAAATTTAATTATATTAAATTATATTTATATAGCTATATAGCTATAACTATAGCTCTGGGTCAAGTCAAACATACTGGTAGCTATGGAAGTCATGCCTTAAGAATTCCTTGGAAAGAAATAAAATTCTTTCTCTTCATCTTTCCTGTGAGCTTTTCAGGTCCCCAGCATGGTCCCTGTACTGCTGCACTTTATACTTGCTGACGCAAAAGAATAATACTTCCCTATAGCACACTACCAGATGGTAATTGGATTCTAATAATAGAACAAAATCCTGAGAATTCCCACAGCTTGGCTAGGCTTTAATTGATGTGACAGAAGAAAATCAGCCCTTTCATTGTACGCCCATGTGAAGAACTGGCTATGCAGAATATGAAGTCTGGTTTTCGTTTTGGTCTAGACAGAAACAAGGGGTTCAATTGCTTTCTGCAGTATATGCAGGGCCTTATAAAGTTTGGGGCATATAGAGATGGAAGTGACCTTAGAAACCATTTAATATTTATTTCATCTAGTAGAAGGATCATATGGATGTATAACAGGAAGGGAACTTAGACATCATTCAGTTCATCTTCCTCATTTTACAAATGAGCAAACTGAATCCCAGAAACTTTTTCTAAAGTCACACATTTCTCTCAAGGAATTTACAATAGTGAAGAGTGAGATTTTTACTCAATGTGGGGAAGAAATTCTGCATAAAATCTGCTTCCAGAGATGGAAAGATTCCCATCAGTAAGAGTCTTTGTGACTAGGCTTAAGGATTGATTGCTTGTCAAGAATATCAAGCAGGAAATTCCAAGTACTGATAAAACAGTCAGTGATGGCTCTCCAATGGTCACTGAATGGATTTCAACTCAAACCCAGCACAGAGTGCATCAGAGCACTCTGTATGGTTATCAATCTATTTTCCTGGTTTTGGCTCACATTCCTTCCATTTTTACAATCTACGCATCCACCTCCAAGATTTTGCTCACAGTATTGTTTTAATCCATCATTCAGTCTCTACAGTGATGGTCCTAAACTACAGGTCTGCTTAGGTCACCCTTCTCCCCACCCTTTCCAGTGACTCCCTATTGCCTATAGGGTTGAATACAAAGTTCTCTGTTTGGCATTCAAAGCCCTTCGTAACTTAGCCCCTCCTCCCTTTCCAGTCTTCTTATACCTTACTCTCTCCTATGTACTCTTTCATATAAAGTGCTTGGCACAGTGCCTGGCACAGAGGGAGCACAATATAAATGTTAGCTAACATTAATATTTTTACAATATTCTTATTTAATGACACTGGTCTCCTGGCTATTCCAACAATATGACGTCCCATCTTTCACCTCTACATATTTTCTCTGACTATCCCCCATGCCAATGTTTTCCCTTCTCCACTCTTGACTAGTAATGTTCCTGACCTCCTAGAAGTTCCAACTAAATCTCATCTTCTACAAGAAACCTTCCCAAACTCTCTTCATTGTAGAACTTTCCATTTGTTAATTATTTCCTACTCATCCCCTCTAGAAGTTTGCTTTACATTTATTTGCCTGCATGTTTCCTCCCCTGTTATATGGTAAGTTCCTTGAGCATAGGGACAGTCTTTTGCCTCTTTTTGTATCTTCAGCACAAAGCACAAGGCCTGGCACAAGACATATGTTTAATAAACGTTTAGTGGTAATTACTTCTACTTGGAATGCCTACTCCTTATCGCTACCTCTTGCAATTTTACCCATCTTTCAAGACCAAGTACAAATATAATTCACCCATGAACATAGATGAGTTCCTCTAATGCCAACAATATATTTTACTTCTCTTATGACAATTATTGCATTCTACCTTGTTATATTGCACATATGTGTGTTTTTATATATGTGCTTCATCTGCCCAATCGGACTGTAAGATTCTTGACTGTGACTGTCATTACTTAATTAATTCATCATTGTCTAGCACTATATAAAGGCACTAAAGTATTTCCTGAATGAATGAGGTGATAAGGGAAGGTTCACATGAGCTGAGATTTGAGCTTGGACCCTGCAATATGGATAGGATTAAGAATGATGGAGGCAGGGATGTGTCTTGAGCCTTTGACTCAGTACCAAAGACAAGAGATCCAAGCTCCTGGGTTAGGTTTGGGACAGAAATTAGGAATACACTCTTGTCACAAGATCAGGAACACTTGGGACAAACCCTGATTCTGATGATATCTGGATGCCCGAGTACACCTCCAGAGGTGTAATTCTACATAGCAGACTAGGGAATAAGATTTTTGAAGGGACAGAGGGTGGAGAAGAAAACAATACATATTGCCTGGAATGGTAAAGAACTTTGAGTTTACATTCCAGAAAAAATATAAACTCTCTGAGAGCAAGGATTATTTTTCATTTTTTCTATAGTGCTTAGCCTTGAATATGATTGGCAACTTAAAAATGCTTTCTGGAGGCAATAAAACTGAATTAGATTGGATAGGACTGTATTTGGTTGGATGGGAGTTGATCAATTTAGGAGCTAGATAACTATTGTTTAGACAGTGAACAATTGATTAAAAAAAAAGTTGAGGTTAGGGCACATGGAGCCAGATATTTTCTGGTGCTTGGATCGCAACTAATAGTGACTGTCTTGAAATCCTTAGGGAAGTACTTATATAAATGAGAACAGATCTCATTTTATCAGTATCTTCCATCTTCAATATTCATTTTATTCTATGAAATTTCACACATGTAACTGTTCTGATGTAACACCCAATACCTAGGATTTGGAAGAACTCCTTCATAGCTTGAATGTGTTTGGTTGACCAGTTCTAGCATACATGCTATTTTTCTCACTATCAAGTGTTGCTTAAAGCAAAATAACTGAACATAAGCTAACCTCTGGAGAAGAGTATAACCAAGAGAAGTCTGGGGGTCAAGGAAATAAATAAAAGACCTTGTTCATGTAATATGGGGGTAATTTGTTCTTGGGACCAGGATATAAAGACAATGATCCTCTTGTGGGCATAGTTTTTACGCTTGGACCAAGAGGATAGTCACTTTATCACTATGGCAGGTAAAAAGTCCTAGCATGGGTTCTCTGTAGGAAGACTGGCAAAATCTGCTTTCAATACTTTCAATGGAACCCTAGAGTAAAAAAGCACTGTAAAGCAGTGGTGTCAAACTCAAATAGAAACAAGGGTCACTAAACCATACCTAAGGATCCCTGCTGGTCACATATTGACTTCCAGAACCACTACTTACCCTATGTTTTACTGATTTTTTTAAAATTTTGTCAAATATTTCCCAATTGTATTTTAATCTGATTCAGTTGCAATGGGGAGTATTGTGGGCCTGCATGAGGTCAGGTCAGGCTGTTTGATACCTCTGCTCTAGAAAACTCAGATTCTTAGGGGAAGGAACCAGCAAAGGACAAATCTCAAACACCATGCCTCCTGGCTGATATTGCTTACCCCTGCATATCCAAGATGGCATATTATAATTGGGAGAGTCCAGTGAAATTCCTGTCTGATTCAGTTCTTTGAGTACAATTTATCAAATCACAGAAGAAATTATATACTACTATTTTTTTAAAGGGCACAAGTAAAACTACTTTCTGGTTCCTGGCAATATGGTGATAACTTGGGCCAACATAATTTTATGGTCCTAGTCTGCTTTGACTGTGGAATGCAGATAGTATCCCAGTTAAGACCAGCAATAACTAGATCGAATTTGGAATTTTAAAATCTTTTTTTAGAGAGCTGATATATTCATCCTTCCTCCCCACATTCAGGGAAAATCATATATGAGGGAGACAAGTCTATCAGCTATAAGAAACAAAACCTGATCTGACTGCTGATAGAAAGCTGAATTAATCATTGAAGCATGATTAACCACTGATAAATCTGTTGCTCATTCAGTTACATCCACGTTAGTCCCTGCTAAGCAAACACCATGTATTACTGGCAAAGGGAAATTGGGAATCCAATGGAACCAATTTCCCAAATTTCCTCAGGTTATAAAACCTTCAGAAAGTCCGTTGTTTAGTTCATAATCAACAAGAATTTATTAAGCAATTACTGTATGCTAAGCACTGTGATAAAAGCTCAGGATACCAAAAAAAGAGGCAAAAATGGTCCTGGCTCTCATTGAGCTCACATTTTAAGGTTGAGACAAACAAGTATAAATAACTACGCACTCAAGTTATATACAGAATAAATTAAAGGTAATCTCAAAAGGAAAAGTAGGCACAGCTGGGAAGATCAGGAAAGATTTCCCATAGAAAGTAGGATTCTTGAAAATAGAAATTTCTTTTTATAGAGAGCAGCTGTTTCTTGACGGAATTCAGGGAAACTAAATGGTGAAAATAAAAAGGGAGAGGTTTCCAGGGTAGGAGACATACAGGTCTAAGGAACAGAGATGAGAGGTGGAGTTTCAGGTTGGAAAAAAAGCAAGAAAGCTAGTGTACCTAGAATGTAGAGTACCCCATGAAAAGAAACAAAAAAGGAATTCAGGATCTTTGAAGTTAGTTTCTTTACAAATTGAACATCTTCCCTCTAACCCAATGATTTTACACTATATTTGTACAGTGCTTCACAATTTTCATTGATCTCATTTATTGGAGCCTCACAGATAACCCTGTGTAATAGGTAAGGAATGCATTATTTTCCCCAATTTTACAAAAGAGTAAACTAAGGTTCATAATGTACCTTATCTCTATCCTACTACCTATATCTTGTCTCTATCCCAAGAGATATCCAGGTAGTAAAGGAACATGCTGTCCAGATTTTCCAAAAAGAAGAGCAATGAAGTCTTCAAGCTATAGAGCAGCAAATTTGACTCTAATCCCTATCAAAATTCCAGAATGTATTAAGAAATTTGAAAATTAAATAGTGATCACAGAGGCAGCATGGTTTCATGAAAAGCAGATCATGCCATACTAATCTAATTTCCTTTTTCTTTTTACATACTCACTAGACTGGGATCTCAGGGAAACAAATGTTGCAAATGTAGTTTATATAGATTTTAGATTCAGATAGCATAGATTTAGTGCACTTAATGATGTTTCTCTAGCTATTATTGTGGACAGATGGAAAGATACGGGGGCAGATGAGAGTACAGCTAATTGGATTCAGAGCCAGATGAATGGTCAGAGTCCAAAGAGAAGTCATTAATGGTTTAACCTCAACTTTGAAGGAGGTCTTCAGCAGTTCCTCAGGGCTTTATCCTTGACCACATTTCTCATGTTTTTCAGTTACATGGATGAAGACATATTTTGTACTCATTTGTAAATAACAAAGCCAAGAGGGAGAACTATGACATTGGATGTCAAACATCTCTCCCTTCTTCATTGCAGAGGTGTGTGTTTTGGTGGGTAATATCCATGGGTATGGATATTGTGTAGAATATCAGATTTTTTCATTTTTTCCTCTTCCTCTTTCTGTTTTTTAAATGTTTATTTATTTATTTTTAGGTTTCAACATTAATTTCCACAAAATTTTGAGTTCCAATTTTTCTCCCCATCTCTTCCTTCCCCCCACCCCATAACACCTTGCATTCTGATTACCCCTTCCCTTAATGTGCCCTCCCTTCTATCACACCCCACCCTTCCCTTATTCCCACCTTCTCTCTTTTCTTATAGGGTAAGATAGATTTCTATGCCCCATTACCTGTATTTCTTATTTCCCAGTTATATGCAATAATAATTCTCAACATTCGTTTCTAACATTTGAATTACAATTTCTCTCCCTCTTTTCCTTCCCACCCACCCCTACTTAGAAGACAAGTAGTTCAATACAGGCTATGTATGTGCATTTTGCAAAAGACTTCCATAATAATCTTGTTGTATAAGACTAACTATATTTCCTTCCATCCTACCCTGTCCTCCATTTATTCTATCCTCTCATTTGACCTTATCCCTTCCCAAAAGTGTTTACTTCTAATTACTCCCTTCTCTCATTTGCCCTTCCTTCTATCACCCCCCTCACTCCACTTATCCCCTTCTCCCCTACTTTCCTGTAGCGTAAGATAGATTTTCATACCAAATTGAGTGAGTATGTTATTCTCTCCTTAAGCTGTATGTAAAGAGAGTTAAGCTTCACTTTTCCCCTCTCATCTCCTCCCTTTTCTCCTCCATTGAAGATTTTTCTTATTTCTTTTATGAGTGATAATTTATCCCTTTTCATTTCTCCCTTTCTCCTCCCAAAATATTCCTTTCTCACCCCTTAATTTTATTTTTTTATAGATATCCATTCTGATTCAACTCAAACTGTGCTCTCTGTCTATGTGTGTGTGTGTGTGTGTGTGTGTGTGTGTGTGTGTGTGTGTGTAATCTCTCTACTTACCCAAATACTAAGAAAAGTCTCAAGAGTTACAAATATTATCTTTCCATGTAGGAATGTGAACACTTCAACTTTAGAAAGTCCTTTATGATTTCTCTTTCCTATTTACCTGTTCATGCTTCTCTTGATTCTTGTGTTTGAAAGTCAAATTTTCTTTTCAGCTCTGGTCTTTTCACCAAGAATGCTTGAAAGCCCTCTATTTCATTGAATGACCATTTTTCCTCTGAAGCATTATACTCGGTTTGTCTGGGTAGGTGATTCTTGGTTTTAATCCCAGTTCCTTTGACTTCTGGAATGTCATATTGCAAGCTCTTTGATCCCTTAATGTAGAAGCTGTCAAATCCTGTGTTATTCTGATTTTATTTCCACAGTACTCAAATTGTTTCTTTCTAGCTACTTGCAATATTTTCTCCTTGACCTGGGAACTCTGATATTTGGGTACAACATTACTAGGAGTTTCTCTTTTTTG
This sequence comes from Potorous gilbertii, assembly GCA_028658325.1. Lineage (NCBI taxonomy): Eukaryota > Metazoa > Chordata > Mammalia > Diprotodontia > Potoroidae > Potorous > Potorous gilbertii. The sequence continues at coordinate 35,575,671 of CM053774.1, read as the reverse complement.
GATCTCGTTCAGGAGGTGATTGATGGATTCTTTCAATATTTATTTTGCCCTCTGGTTCTAGAATATCAGGGAAGTTTTCCTTGATAATTTCATGAAATATATTGTCTAGGCTATTTTCTGATCATGGCTCTCAGGTCGTACTATACTTTTTAAATTGTCTCTCCTGGATTTGTTTTCCTCGTCAGTTGTTTTTCCAATGAGATATTTCACATTATCTTCTATCATTTCATTCTTTTCATTTTGTTTTGTAATTTCCTGGTTGCCCATAAAACCATTAGCTTCCATCTGCTCCACTCTCAATTTTAAAGAACTATTTTATTCAGTGAACTTTTGAAGCTCCATTTGGCTAATTCTGCTTTTTAAAGCCTTCTTCTCCTCATTGGCTTCTTGGACCTCTTTTTCCAATTGAGTTAGCCTATTTTTAAAGGTATTATTTTCTTCAGCATTTTTGGGGGTCTCCTTTAGCAACGTGTTGACTTTTCAAGTTCTTCAATGGCCTGAGACCATTGTATATTTATTTCAGAGCTACTGGATGCATAAGCCTTGACTTCCTCTGACAGTATGCATTGTTTTTCCTCATTCAAAAGGATGGAAGGAAATACCTATTCACCAAGAACTTATTTTTTCCCCTTTTTTTGGGCATTTTTCCAGTTAGTTACTTGACTTTTGAATCTTTTGTCAAGAGGAGGGCCCTAGTGCTTCTCCTCACCCCAGGACCATGCTCAGGGCTGAGACTCAGAGAAGCTGCTCAATTCCCTCAGGGTCTTTAGGCTGAGTACCTCACAAATGGATGCTGCAGCTGCCACCACCACTGCTGCCCCCACTGCTGTCACTGCTACCGTAGTGGCCACTGCCACCTGGGGCCAGTGCTAATGAGGGATCTTGCTCCCCTCTTGGCCAGTTGGGAAAGCTCTCTCACTGACCTTTGAGGTTTTCCTTTGGTGCTTGTGGGTTGAGGGATCTGAGACCCTCTGCTGCTACTGTGAATTATAACCTAGTGACCTGTTCTGATCCTGTTTCTTCCAGTGCTGGTGCCTCCCAACCAAGTTTGAGCTCTGCTCCTGAATAGTAGACCTCTGCTCTTGACTTTTCATGTTACCTTTGGCTGGAAATCTCTTTCACTCTGTTGTTCTGTGACTTCTGCTGCTCTAGAATTTGTTGAGAGTCATTTTTTACAGGTATTTTCTGGGGGAAGAACTAGAGTACGTGTGTCTTCCTACTCCGCCATCTTGGCTCTGCCCTCCTTTCTCTTACCCTTTAAAAAAATCTTTATTTTAAGGAATGATAGCTTGAGAGGGAAGAGGGAGGGATAGAGGGGGAAATAATTTAAATAATGCAAAAAAAATTAAAATCAACTCAGAAGTCATTGGATGTCAGAGACAGCATTTAAACAGATCTTGTCAGGCTAAAATTTTGGGTTGAAGTCATCTTCAAGATTTATAAAGCACTTACTCATACACATATCTCATGTGTATGAGATATGTGAAGGTATATATATCAGGGAGGACTGGAATATTTTGTTGGAGGGCTTTCCTAGCCCTTTTCAGGGCTGCTCATATACCTTTGGTGTTCATCTGTCACTCTAGTGTCATCTGCAACTCCAAGAAGCTGTAGCATGCACAGCAGCCATATCCTAATAAAACCACCTTGGCAGACATACTAAACCAGGTTAAGTAACCAACAGGCTTCAAATTTGTCAGTGAATTAAGGGGAATATGTACCTCAAGCATGTGAAGATTTCTCCCAGTGAAATGAGAAGATAAGAACAGTTTCTTCCAGCCTCTATGAAGGTGGATAAAGCAAGTGTTATGGAGTGTCTAGAGTATGGTCAGACATGGAAGATGTCAAGGTCATCCCCAGGCCATTGCCAGTGGTCTTGACTTTTATCTTGCCAATAGACTTTGATGACTGTAGAAGAAAAAGTGAGGTTAACAACTTTGTGCATTTGCCTTATTTAAATCCAATTCATCCATGAGTCAAGACATCATCCTATAATGTCTTTGATCCTCTTTGAAAATGAAGGACCATCAGCGTCAACTATGTGCTAGGTACCATGCTAAGTGTTGTGGATAAAAAGAAAAGCAAAAGAATAAAATGAAATAGGACTGATCTAAAGAGTTATACTGGAATTTTTAAAAGATGAATTTTACGTGTGAAATGGAGAAGACATGACTGGATGACAATTTGTCTATGGGGGAAATATTTTCATGGACTTTGAGCTCTGAATGAACTGTACTTCAACACTCAAGATGATTTGCACTTACCTCTCAGGATTGTGGTAAAGAAAAAGTCTTCTAACTTCAAAACACTAAAAAATGTTAAATTTTCTTATTAATTAATAACAATGAGCAAAGAAGTAGCCTCAAGAAAAGGATGGCTTAATAATTGGATAAATGATCCATGAATAATTGAAATTCTGTTATAATCTGTCTGGGTTTGCAGAATGAACTTGGTCTCTTTGTTCTCTGGCTGCTTAGCATTTGTATCAGGCTGCTTAGGATGTATTAAACAGAAAGATGAACTGAGGAACATACTCTAAGGAAGGCTACCATTGTTTTAATCCAGTTCAGGAGACTTTTCCCAAGAGACTACTTCAAGCAACACTCTGTGCTACCATTGAGGTACAACAATGAAACTAGATATTCTATTCCTCCTTAAAGAAACTTAAAATCAGGAGAGGGGGCAGAAACAAGACAAGAACAAAATAGCTGTTACCCCATAAAGGCAGCAGGAAGGTCCATGAGGTATGAGAACTTTGAAAACAGAGAGATAACTCCGTTAGGAAGATTAGAAAATATTTCATGAAGCAGATGATACATAAATTGGACCTTAAAAGGTATACATCCAGGTATGGAGAAAAATACAATGAGGAAGGGGGTAGGGAGAGAAGGGCAGGATGAGAATATTAGCACATATAGAGAATGGGTGAGGGAATGGTAAGGGGGGCATGCCAACATACCTAGAGGTATGCTGTCCTATATTCTCTTCCATGAATTTAGATAGAGTTTGGGTCCAGTGAGCAGTGTGGGGGAACAGTTTTATCGGTTCTGTTTCTAAAGGAAAAGAGAAGGACTAGAGGGAATACTCCACCAGCCTGTGTGGGCATACCTGACCCATTTTCCCTATATTCCCATAGATTGAAACAAGATACAGGAAATGCTCTAATCTCCCTGGGGTGTAGAGAAGATGAAGGAGAAACAAATAAAGATTTAAACATGAGACAAAAATGATGACTACTTTATGTCTGAACAATTTCTAAATTTGTAATACAAATCACTATTGTTGTCCTTAAAAGATTTTTTTTGACTAGTGTTTTCTGTAACAAATTGACTGTAACCTATGATCACAGAACTGGAAATGCCCTTAGAGACCATCCAGCCCAATGTCTTTATCTTATAAATGAAAAAATTGAAGCCAGAGTAGGTTAGATCCTTTGCCTAAGATCATGTGAATATTAGTGGCAAAACAGCAAGTAGAATCTGAGTTGTCCAGTGTGTTTTCCACTGCATCTCAACTTTCTAAATCCCCACTTTAAAAAAAGAAGCAGGCAAGAGAAGTCCTCAGATGACTTAACAACAGAAAGGAAACATACGTAAGAATCTAGGATACACCAAACTTGACATCTACTCTTGCCCTCATATATAATGCTTCTATTTTTAATAAGATAGCATCTGCACTTGACCCAGTAGCTCTGTTATTGGGCATAAATGAAAAGAAGTTAAAGTACAACGAATGGGTCCCATAAATAAAATTTTTTCTAGCAGTGATTTTTGGAATAGCAGAAAATTAGAAATGAAATGAGTACCTGTAAATTGAGAAACGCACACTTACATACATATATATGTATATATACACATACATACACACATATATGTGTGTATATATACATATACATACACATATATATGTGTGTATATATATAATATATACATATATATTTTAAATATATGTATATATTATACAGAGAGAGAGAGAAAGATTTTGCACATGATGGAATACTATTATTCCATGAGAAACAAAAACATAAGAAATTCAGAGAAGCATGGGAATATTTATATGAACTGATGCAGAGTGGAGTAAGCAGAACTAGGAAAACAATATATGTAGAAACACTAATAACATAAATGAAAATAATCCTGAAAGACAGCCAAACTTAATTTAATTTAATTTCAGTGACTTAAAACTAGTCTAGAAAAAAAGTAGAAACACACTTTTGCCTTGAGGTATGATAGGAGTAGAATGTTGCATATGATTTTTTGATGTGGTTGCTATGTCATTTAGCTTTAACTGTTTTTTTAATTATAGAACCTCTATTAGAACCTTTCTTATAATAGAACCTTTTATAATAATTATTACACTAGAACCTTTATTATATACCTCAATGAGAGGAGGTATATCAGAAAATAAATGTAGTGTAAAACCAAGACAATTATTTTTTGATATAGGCCTGTGCAGTTCCTTTGACAGTCTGCACAAGAACTTTGGCCCATTTTAATCTCAAGTGCTTTGAAAGTTCAAAGAATCATAGAGTCTAAGATTAGGAAGGAACCATGGAGAACATCTAGTCTAATCTTACTTGAAACAAAATACATTTCCAACAAGTCGACACATGAATTCTTTTTTTAAGACTTCTAGTGATAGGGAACTGACTATCTCTTGAAACAAAAAAACAATCCATTTCTAGACAATTCTAATTGTGGGTAAGGTTTGTTGTTTTTGTTGCTGTTGTCATTGTTATTTTATTAAGTCAAAGTTGACCTCCATGGAACTTTTTTCACTGTTTCTCATTTTCTACTTGGGGCCGAAGAAGAACAAAGATCATTCCTCTTCCTCATGACAGTCCTTCAGATAGGTGATGACAGCTGTTTTTATTTAGTTTTTTTTTACCCCCAAGTCTTCTCTTCTCCAAACTAAATATCTCTATTAGCTTCAAATGATTTTACAATGGCTTCCTATTGGGGGTATATTCAATTATGTCACATCCTTCCAAAACTATGAGACCTGGAATTGAACTTGATGTTCCAGAGTAGCCCAAGTACAACCTTTCGTACTTGATCATCTATGTGTGTTAAAGCATTCTTTTGTTTTGGGGGTTTTGCTTTGTTTTTGGCTGCCACATCATTCTGCTGACCCTCCAGCAGATCAGAAATTTCTTTTCTAGACAATACTTTCTGCTTAAGCTTGGGAGGGGCCATGTATAAAGTTCTGACACATGATGCTGTAATCCATTGTAAGAAACATGGTCGAGATGGGCCCCAACAATGTTATTCCAGTATGCCTCAAACACACTGCAAACAGCTGCACCAATTAAAATGCAATTAAATGTGTAATAAATGGAAATGCTCCAAAATCATTCCGTTGGGGAGGCAAATGGTATTTGCCAGGATGCACTAGCTGAGGGAGTAACATGTGCCAAAATGAAGGTTCCTCATTTCTTAGCCTGTGTTGCTGATCTGTAACTTCAGTAAGGAATCTGTAAAACCACAGTGCAAAATAATTTATTTTCAGGGAGTTCAACTGATGACTTGCACTGGTAATGTAACTTGCTGGCCCACCCTTGTACAGAGGTCAATCTGAAGATGTTAATTTTCCCTGTGGGAGGAGATGTATGGGACAAATTATCTTCATGGACAGTAACAGAGAACGGCTTGATAGCTTTCATATGGTACAGGGACATCCACTAACATAAAGAATGAAGGACAGAGAAGAGCATGAGCAGCAAGTATAGCAATGACATTTATTGAACATGTAACCCAGGGCCAATAAGGAGATATAGGGACTGCCACACAACTTTCTTCCTGGATCCTTCCAGCAGGGATTAGTAGCCAGAATACATTATATTATACTTTTACATTATACACTGTGTTATAATAATTTGTGTACATGGTGCTAAGTAAAATGATATCAACTCTCCTGGGACACATGTAAATAGGCAATGAACTGAAAAATTTATGGGGAAATATCATGACTATAGTGAAAGATTCACAGGGGTTTGCTAGTAAATGTTTAACAATCAAATCTCAAACAAACAAACTCAAAATAATTTAAACATGAAATCCTTTTAAGTTTAATTGGCATTATTAAAATTTTCTCCATCACTTTCTTAAGTCCAATTAACAAAGCAATCAATCAAGCCCCATTCTGTAGAATTCTCTAATTTCTGAGGTGTAATGGTCTCACTGAAAACTTAACAACTGACTATCAAGATCTAGTAGGAACTGGCTTTACCACAAACATGGCTACCCAGTTTTGTCATATGCATTGCTAATGCTATTGCAAAAAGATACCAGCCAATGCAACTTTATGCCAGGTATGTCTACCCTGTTTTATTTTTTAGGTGCTAGATATAAAGGCAGATCATACACTATTACTGAATGGGATTTATACCAGGAATGCAGGGGTGGTTCAACATTAGGAAAACTATCAACATAACTGACAACATTGATAACAAAAAGAACAAAAGTCATACAGTTATATTAAGAAATGGAAGAAAAGTCTGACAAAATACTGCACCTATTCTTATTAAAATCACTAGAAAGCATAGGAATCAATGGAGTTTTTCTTAAAATGCTAAATAATAGCCATTTAAAACCAAAAGCAAGCATTATCTGTAAGAGAGATAAATTTGAAGCTTTCTCGATAAGACCAGGGGTAAAACAAGACTGTTCATCATCACCACTGTTATTCAATATTGTACTGAAAATGCTAGCTCTAGTAATGAGAGAAGAAAGAGAAATTGAAGCAATAAAAATAGGTAATGAAAAACAAACCTATCACTCTGCAGAAGATATGAGGGTATATTTATAGAACTCTAGAGAATCAACTAAAAAACTAGTTGAGAAAAATAATTTAATTTGTAAAGTTAGAGGATATAAAATACACCTATACAAATCATCAACATTTTTGTATACTACTAACAAAAACCCAGCAGGAAGAGATTAAAAAGAGAAACTCTATTTAAAATAACTGCAGACAATATAAAATACTTGGGAGTCTACCTGCCAGGATGAATCCAGGAATTATATGAGCAGAATTACAAAACACTTTTCACACAAATAATGACGCCTAAACAATTGGAGAAATTTTTCATGAGTTGACCCATCTAATATAATAAAAATGACAGTTCTACCTAAGTTAATTTACTTAGTGCCACACCAATCTTAGTACCAGAGAATTATTTCAGAGGGCTAGAAAAAATCATAATAAAATTCATCTGGAAGAACAAAAGATCAAATGTATCATTGGAACATTGGGAAAAAAGTATTGAGAAGGCAGCCTAGAAGTTCCAGATGTCAAATTATATTACAAAGCACTAATCATCAAAAACAATCTGGTACTGGCAAAGAAATATAGTATTGGATCAGTGATAGATTAGGTCAACAATACACAGTAGTCAATGGCAATAATGAACTAATGTTTGATAAACTCAAAGATCCAACATTTGACAAAAATTGCTGGGAAAACCTGAAAGCAGTTTGTCAGAAATTAGGCGTAGACCATAGACAAATGACTTAGATATAAATGATAGGGGAACTTGGAAAAATGCTGAGTTAGCCTATTTATAAAGGTGTTATTTTCTTCAGCATTTTTTGGATCATCTTTAGCAAGCTGTTAACTTGCTTTTCATGCTTTTCTTGCATCTCTCTCATTTCTCTTCCCAATTTTTCCTCCACCTCTCTTACTTGATTTTCAAAATCCTTTTTGAGCTCTTCCATGGCCTGAGACCATTGCATATTTATTTTGGATGTTTTAGACATGGAAGCCTTGACTTCCTCTGATGTTACCCTTTGTTCTTCCTCACCTGAAAGGATGGGAGAAAATACCTGTTCATCAGGAAAGTAACCTTCTACAGCCTTATTTTTCCCCCTTTTGAGCATTTTTCTAGCCAATGGCTTGACTTTTGAGCCCTTTGTCAAGTGTGGGGTATAGTACCCCAGGCTTCAGAGGTTTTGTGCAGCTGTTCTCTGAGATATCTTTAGGGACCTGTAAGTTCTCAGTTCCTCCAAGGTGGCATAATTAAAGGAGAGGTGTTTACTCCTCTTCTGACCTGCACTGGGATCTCTGAGCAGCCCCAAGCACTCTTTTCTGTCCTTAATTGCAAGTAGGATTCCATCTTCATAACTGCCACCAGCTCTGCCAAGCCAGTGCTCCTCCTTATCCTAGGATCACCACTCAGGACTGAGACCCAGATCAGCATCTTGAATCCCCCACTATCTGTAGACTGAGAGTTCCAGAAGTGACTGCTGATGCAGAAGTGGTTGCCACTACCCTAGAGCCAGACTGTGTTCCCCTATCACCCACATGAAAGAGCTTTCTCTGATCTTTGAAACTGTCTTTGGCATTTGTTGGTTGAGAAATCTGGAACCCACAGCTGCCTGAGATTCAGCACCCTGAACCCTACTCCAGTCCTATCTGTGCCATACAGCCCACATTGGGCTGTGCTCTCCTTCAAGTCTGGTGCAACAGACTCTTCCTGTTGGCTTACTAAGTTGTCTTGGGCTGGAAATCTGTTTTATTCTATCATTTTATGGCTTCTGCTGCTCTAGAATTTGTTTAGAGTCATTTTTACAGGTATTTAAGGGCTTTGAGGAAAGATCTCAAGCAGGTCCATGCTTCTACTCTGCCATCTTGACTCTGCCCACTTCCTCATAATGTCTTATAGCATGATAGTATTTCATTTCATGCATATAGCACAGAACTTGTTCAGCCATTCCTCAGTTGATAAGAATCCTCTCAATTCCCAGTTCTTTGCCACCACAAAAATAGCTGAAGCATACATATTTTAACATTTTTTATTGTTTTATTTTGTTTGTGTTTTTTTTCAACTTGGCTAATAAGGAAATATATTTTGCATGACTTCACATATGTAATGTATATCCAATATCTTGACTTCTCAAGGAAGATGGAGGAGTGAAATGGAGGGAAAGAATGTGGAATTCAAATTGTTTTTAAAAAATACATGCATGTAATTGGCAAATATTTAATTAAATAAACAAAAATATTTTAAAACATTTGGATATGTGTTGAGGGGTTGGGATAGGAGGGTATTAAAATGAAAGATATGTAAAGTTAGGCTGGGCTGCAGTAAAGTTATAATTCACATTTATAAAGTGCTTTAAAGATTGCAAAACCATATCCTTATAACAGTTTGGGGATGTAAGTACAATCATCATTGCCCCACTTTACATATGAAAAAACTGAAACTTTGAGAGCTAAATGACTTGCTCATGATCATCTCTTTAATAGTTTCAGGCAGGATTTGAATCCAGTTCTTCTGATTCCACATCCATCATTCTACCCACTATGTTGTACTGTTTCCCAAATATAATAGTTGCTGAAGGATTCAAGTAGCCTGAGGCACGCCATTCTTGCAGAGGTTCTGTGTGGAGGGATGACTTCCCTGAAGAGTAGGGCAGTATAGAGGTTCTCAGCTTAGATCAGATTGATAAGGTATTCCTAAGTCCTTGGCATCTCACATAGAGCTGCTGTGTACCATCAGCTGTTTCTGGACTTTACGTGAACCACAGGGAATACAAATTTAAATTTTATACAAAGTTAGGGAAAATTAGATAAACAGTCAAAACTAGAAGGGATGGTTTTTAGATCTATTACCATTGCTCCAACCACTACTATTATCAGGATTATCATTAAATTTAATAAATATAATTACTATATCTCATTAAATATAAATATTATATGTGGTCTCTGCCCTGTAGAAACTTAGAAACAAGCAGATGGCCTACTTTGGAGGAAGAAATTAACTCTATTTCTCCAGGATCTAGAATTATTTATAATTCTACTTCACACATTCAGAAGAGTCCAAAGTAGCTACTGCATCTCAAGCACACTCCAGCCCAGACCTTAAAATTTTCTTCCTGAACACACAGGCAGCCTTCTAGGAAAGTAGAAGGATTGGTCAGGGAATGGAATTGTATCTGAACAACTTGATATTGAATGAAATACACCCAGTTTCTTTGAAACCAGGATTCTTGAAACATCCATATTAACCAAGATAAAGCACCTACAGATGTTCAAGCAGTCGAAGCACTTGATTAGCGGAACATCTAAACGCCTCTATTATGAAAAGTGATAGAGTTTCATTCAAAAACAGTAATGAGCTGTTTCCCATTGCTGCTGTGGGGAGGGCGTCTGGGAGATTTGGATTATTTTCCTATTTTGAGTTACTGCACTGGAGAGATGGAGAGGATCCAATGCACATGAGAATCACAGCTGAGAAGTTTTTCATGTTCAGGTATATAAAAGTAGACCCACCCTCTCATCTTCAGCAGGATATTTGTTTCTTTTAATCTCTTCAAGGAGTAAAGGAAGACACCTTAGGGGCCCAGTGTGTTCAAGTCCAGTGAGATCCCAATGGGTAAGCAATAGAAGAAGTGGGGAGGAACCTCCTTTTATTCCTGAAAAGACCATGCCTGATCTCAGGTTCAGCAACTATTCCCCTGATCGTTAACCATGTGCTTACCTGGAAAAATGACACTTATGAAGATAATGGAAATTTTAGAGACCAGAAGATTCAGATTCAAGATGTTACTCTTGATATATACTAGTTCTGTGACCATGGACAAGTAAGTCACATAACCTCGCGCTGTCCCCCAAATACCTGTTTAAGACAATAAATTCCAATCTGAATTGTTGAAAAGAGTTTCTACAACACTGGGAGCTTTCTGCACTGATGAGATCAGAGAACTAAACAAAAAATAACACTTACAATAATAATAGCTAACATTTATATAATCTTTACCGTGTTCCAAGCATAGGGCTAAACATTTTGCAATTAATATCTCATTTGATCCTGGCAACGCTCTGGGAATGAGATGCTGTTATTATTTCCATTTTATAGATGAGAGAACAAAGGCAAACAGAGGTTAAATGACTTGTCCAAGGTCACATAGCTAGTAAATGTCTTAGGTCAGATTTGAACTCAGTCAGGTCTTCCTGGTGACTTGGGTCACTAGACCCAGTGCGTGCTTTACCCATTGCTCTACCTAGCTGTAATTGAAAGTCTTCTAGTTGTCCTATTTCAAAGCCTCACTATAGTATGAAATAACCCTACATTCTCAAAGGTTATGCAAGTTATGACAGGCCCTAGCAAAGTGAAAAGGCTTTGAATATGGGCAGACTGTGTCTATTGTCATCAAGAAGTCAACTAAGTTCAGAGAGGCTTCTCATTGCAAGATCAGCCATCAGGGGATGAGTTCTTTCTGTCCCAGAACTGACAGACAATGTACTAAGAGAAAAAGGGGGAATGATCTATATTGGTAGAGACAAAATATATTATGAAAAAATCAGGATCTTGAAGAATTGAAATCTTTCTGAGATTAATGCCGTTGCTGTTCAGTTATTTTTAGTCGTGTCTGATTCTTCGTGACCCCACTTGGAGTTTTCTTGGCAGAGATACTGGAGTAGTTTGCCATTTCCTTTTCCAACTCATTTTAGAGCTGACAAAACTGAGGCAAATTGGGTTAATGACTTGCCTGTGGTCACACAGGTAGTAAATGTCTGAGGCCAGATTTGGATTTAGGAAGATGTGTCTTCCTGACACTCTATCCACTGCAATCCCTATCAGCCTTGAGAGTAATGCTGAACTGGAGTAATGGATAAGGTCAATGACCCACAGAGGTAACAGACAAAATCTTTGGTGCATCGACACACTGCCTCAATTAAATCCAATGGTCATTTCTGTCCTCACCTTTGATCTTCAGTTTTTTACTTGGTTGATTAGTTCCTCCTTGTGGATATTCCTCCTTTGTGTTCTGACACTGCTCTCTACTAATCCTGTTACTTATATGACCATTGACTTCTCAGTCTCCATCACTCATCCATCATTCATGTCCTGCTGCCTAAGTAAGATGCCAGGTGGCACAGTGGATGGAGTTATTAGCAGTTCTATGTGACCCTGGACAATTCACTTAAGCTCTGCTGGCCTTGGTTTTTTCAACTATAAATACCATCATAATAGCATATCTCTCTCATAGTTACTGTGAGAATCAAATGAGATAATATTTGTAAAGTGCGTAGCATAGTGTTTGTCACATAGTAGGCATTATATAAATGTTTATTTCTTTCCCCTCCCCTAAGCATGGCCAAAAGTGTAAATGCATCATTTGTTATAGAATATATTGGTGCATATACACATTTCAAATGAGGACTTTAACCCTTTGTGAAGATTTTTGTTTACTGGAAGTATATTTCACTACCTTTATAGAATCTCAACTAGTATTTCATGTGTAGAATCTGTAGGGAAGGCAGGGAAAGCAATTCTGTAAGGTCTTTGATTTATTACTTGAGAGAATAACTCAAGGCCATTCTCCTTACACTTACTAAAAGATTCTGTGTATCCTATAGATCTGAATTGTCTCTTACCTTATGTTTTCTACTCTAAACCCAGTTAGATCATCCTCTCCTTCTGCTTAATAGTAACTTCACAATTAAAATGTCCATCTAGGCCCTAACGGCCCCAAGGGACCTGGCATCATAGAAAAGACTCTTAATATCCCCTTACTAACCTACCTTGAGAAAAATCAGAGAATGTTCAACTTTTCTATTCTCATATTCCTTACCTAAATAATTGCTGTTATCAAAGATCCCTATATATAGATTTGGAAGTAGAGGTACCAGTTAACACCTTCTTCCCCACCTATAACCATCCTGGAACCCCTGATAAAGAGTGTTTCTACACACATTAGAAAAGGGAATTTTCTTGCACAAAAAAGGAAACCCAGGAAATTATCTAACCCTACTACGTGAAACCATCACCCTATCTGGATACAGATGGTGAAATCCATAGTGTCCTATTCCCTCTACAGTTGGCTATAAAAATAGCCTTCTAATCAATCTCCTTTGGGCATTTTAAATCTTGTAGTTGGGTTTCTTTTTCTTTCCTATCCCTAGCATGGATACAGTATTACCAGAGTCACTACATTTGATGGCATTTGCCACCAAATGAAAGAATGTATGTAGGTAGGAGAAACTGATCAGTATGCAACGCATTTGGAAACCCCTCTAACCCAAGTCTCCCTTCTTCCAGTTTTAAAGTGAGAAGCCCTTATTTCGCTGTCCAAGTGAAATTTCTATTGTCTGGCTCTGACTACCTCACTTCCCTGCTCAAATCTTTGTTGCCTATAGGATAAAATGCAAACTCCTTAGCTTGGCATTTAAGATCCTCCATAATCTGACTCCCCTTTATTCTTTCAGCCTTTTAAAAAACTTATTCCCCTTCATAGGATCATAGCTTGAAGGGACTGGAGAGGTCAAGTTAATCAGTCAATCAACAAGCAATTATTAAACACTTACTATGTTGGGCATTATTCTCAGCCCTAGGGATAAAAAGAAAGACATTATCTCTATGAAAAATCAAGAAATTATAAAACAAAATCAAAGGAATGAAAATATAGCAAACAATGTCAAATGTCTCATTTGATAAAACAACTGACCTAGGAAAAAGATGGAGGACAGACAATTTAAAAATTATTGGACTACCTGAAAGCCATAATCATAAAAAGAGTCTAGACATCATTTTTCATGAAATTATCAGAATGCGTGTGGTCTTAGGGTGGGCAAATAGGGAGAGATGGGGAGAAAATTTGGAACTCAAAATCTTGTGGAAATGAATGTTGAAAACTAAAATAAATTAAAAATATATAAAATAAAACAATAAAATCTTTAAAAAAAAAGAAAAAGGAGAAAAATGTTCTATTCAAATAAAGTTCTATTCATTCAGCATATGAGGATGAAAGCAGTAGAACCTCTGGATACACTATCAATTCTACCACATTCCTGAGAATTGATAATGGAGTGCTCTGTCATTTGGCAAATAAGAAGAAATACCCTACGAATAATCAAAACCACTTAATTATAGAGATGAAGTTTAATCTCTGAGTCAAATGTCCATTTGTTTACCATTTCTAATAACTTAGCAAACATTAAATATTCACACAGCATAAACTTAGAAGAATCTAAATCATGCATTATATCTTCAAGACAGTAGCTAGTCAACAAACTTTAGGAAAGACAATTAGCAAGAAAGGCCAGATGCTGATACACTTCTCAGGGATGGGCTAGAGTAACAGAATGAGGGACTGACTTTTATACAAAGCCATATGCCCTTAGCACACAAGGACAGCAAGTAGTGATCCATAAGTATCATTCATTTACTGAAGCAACTGATAATATTAAGAGCAGATCCTGTAGGGGCTGATGTCAGAGTAATAAGGAACAGAGGTGGGGAACCTGCAGCCTTTAAGCCCCATGTGGTCCTTTAGGTCCTCGAGTGTGGCCTTTTGACTGAGTCCAAGTTTTATAGAACAAATCCTTTTATTAAGGGGATTTGTTCTGTGAAGTTTGGATTCAGTCAGAGGACCACACTTTAGGACCTAGAGGGCCACAAGTGACTTCGAGACTGCAGGTTCTCCACCCCTGCATCTAGAAAGATAGGGAACTCTCCTCACATTATTCCTTACAATTCACTTAGCTTGCATTTCCTTTCCTATCTTCCCTCAATTAATTTAAACAGTTTAACAAATGATGGTTTGTGTGGAACATAAAATTCTTAAAGTCAGGAACGGTTACCATCTTTTTGCTTCTCTATATTTCAAATCTAGCCTGGTGTCTTGAGCATAGTAGGTGACTGGGGGAAGAGAACAAGAAAATAAGTGCCTATTATGTGTCAGTTACTGTGCATTTCACATATGCATCCCCTGTCCCAAAGTCCCACTGGCATGGGATGCTCTCCTTATTGGTGGAAATGACTTCTCCACCCTGTGTGTATGGTGGAGGGTACGGTAGGATTGAGTTGGTAAGAGGCAAGAACTTCAGTTCTCAGCCAGTCTTAGGACTCTTGCTTTAATTCTTAATTAGGGACTTTTCAGGGACAATCCCTTTCCAGATTTTTCAAGTGAGTGCTCCCTTTGAGTCTAACTTTGAGGTTCTATGGGGCCAATCCTGAAAGGGATTGGCTGAGAACTGAAGCTCTTGTCAACTCAGCTCTTCCTCTGGCCCCCATGACAGGCATTTATCATAGGCCCCTTTTGGGGATGCTTCAGGGATAGCCCCTTCAAGGATAGTCCCCTTTGGAAGCAGTCAAGCTTTAAGATTTCTTTAATTGTTGAGTCAAGTTGAACACTCACTCTTTTCTTCCAATTTCAGGAGAAAAGATGGAAAAAGCTGACCGCACTTCAGGTTGCTGAAGGAGAAGACTCTGGGAAGACAAGAAAGGAGCTGACAGTCTCCACTATGTCCAATTCCCAGCTCATTATACTAAAGACTGTAGGGAGTTTTTCCCTTGAGTGAGACCAAAGACACTCTCTCGGTTGAGGTGTTATCTTTCTCCCAATGGGAGAGCTCCTTTTCTCTGTGTTGTCTAGTATATATTGTCCTATGCATACCTTCTCTATTTCTGTTTTGCTACTGATTTGGATAAATGGATTTCTTTGCTATTCTCTTTATATGTTTGTTATGGAGATGGTAAAGAAGCCAAGCCTTGGATATAGAAATGGAGTCCTCCTCCACTACAAAGTGATAAAGTGATCAGAGTTAGTTGGGAACTTGATCATATTCCCTAGACTAATAATATTTAAGGGAGCAGATAGACATATTTCTAGGCTGGTTCCCCACTCTCTGGAAAAAGCAGAATGGTGGCCTCTAGCCCCAACCTCCTGCTTCCCCTCCAGGTAGGAATGAAAGTCTCCCTTGGAAAAGGGTGGGGGGAGAAGAGTCTAAAGTTGTCTATTAAGTCTTTCCTCACCACTGTTCACCAGTGAGTCTTGAAACACCTCTCTCTTTCTTGCTAAACACACCACATTTATTTGATCCGCACATCAACCTTGTGAGGTAAGTATCATGATCCTCATTTTACAGGTGAGGAAACTGAGGCAGACAGAGGTCAAGACACTTGTCCAAGGCCAAACAGCTAGTAATTATCTGAGATGAAGTTTCTCTGACTCCAGGCCTGGCATTCTATCTATTGTGTCACCTAGCACTCATAAACATTAGTAAATCTTTTTTGAATTAAATGTATTAAGTACCCTCTATGTGCTAGGTGTTGGGGATACAATGATGAAATAAGACAGTTGCTACTCTCAAGAAATTTATATTATAGTAGAGGAGATAAAACATGAATACAACAGAAAATAGTATAAATATTGTATGAGAGTCAACTTGGCATAATAGCTAGCAATCTGACTATGGAATTTGGGAGACCAAGATGCAAGTATGTATTTTGACACATACTAGCTTTGTGACCTTGCACAAATCACTTAACTTCTCAGGCCCCTGGTAACTCTCAAAGATCTTAAGCTGAGAAGGTTCAGATGAACACAGATTGAACGCATTTATTCACTGAGACTTCCCCATTTTTAGAGTGTGGTTTGGACTTATTCAAACCACCCTAGGCTATTCCCAATATCAGTACTCCCAGAAAGAAGGCTGATTATTTAGTACTTCCTAAGGTGTCTGGGGCTACTTAGATAGAGCCGTGAATACAGTGACTAGCCTAAAGTCAGGAAGACTCAGCTTTCTAAGTTTGAATCTGCCCTCAAACACATGCTAGCTTTGTGCTTCTGGGCAAGTCATTTAACCTTGTTTGCCTCAGTTCCTTAACTATAAAATGAGCTGATGAAGAAAATGACAAACTACTTTCACCAAGAAAATCCCAAATGGAGTCCTGAAGAGTTAGAAACTGATTGAACAGCAAAAAGGCGGTAGGTACCATTAGACTTCTAGGATTCTTTTAAACTGCTGGAGGAACTAGGAAAAGAAGATTTCCCCCACTTCAGCTAAGGATGAAAGGAAATTGTAGTTGATGTGATAGTCACAAAACCAGAATTTTTTTAAAGAAATCTCTAAGTGTTTTAATTTTCTTTTCATTCATGCTTGCTTAATGTTTCAGGGGTTGGCTTTGACAGAAATGATGAAAGGGTAGAAAGGGTGTGACATGTAATCAAATATGGAAAGTCAGAATGGTGCAATGAGAAGAAAAATGGACCCAGAGTCAGAAGAATATGATCCTATACTAGTCTGACCCTAACTAATCACTAAGTGACCTTGTTGGTGCAAATAGCAAAACCTTCCAGGGCCTGAGTTTCCTCATCTATAAGATGGGTAAGTTGGGTGAAAAGTCAATTCAACAATTCAATAAGCAATTAGTAAGCACCTAATAGGTGCTAGGCATAGGGGCAACAAAGGTTATCAAAATAAAAAGAGTCCAGGTCCCTTCCAGCTCTAAAATTCCACACTATTTTAGGACCACAGCATTTTCCTATATCATCTGGAAAGAGGAGATATTATAGAGTAGGGAACAGGGAGGAGAAATTCAGCCAGGAAGGGATGGAAAGCAAGGAAAAGGTGGGAGGGAAACTTTTTGTTTAAAAGAAAAAATTCTTAATACTTACTATTATAACTTTGAGTTCCAAATTCTCTTCTTCTCCCCTACTCAAGAAAAAGGCAGGCAACATGCTACTCATTATACATGTGAAATCATGTAAAACATATTTGTATATTAGCCATGTTGCAAAAAAAAAAAGGAAAGAAAAAAGGTATAAAGTATGCTTCAATCTGCACTCAAAGTTTATTAGTTCTCTCTCTGGAGGTAGATAGCATTTTTCATCATGTTGTTAAATTATGTCCAACTCTTTATAACCCTGTTTTGGGTTTTCTTGGCAAAGATTCTGAAGCGGTTTTCCATTTCCTTCTCCAGCTCATTTTACAGATTAGGAAGTTCAGGCAAACAGGATTAAGTGACTTGTCAAACAGCTAGGAAGTGTCTATGACTGGATTTGAATTCAGGTCTTCCTGATTCCATACCTGTCACTCTATCCACTATGCCACCTAGCTGCCCTTTTCATCATAATGGGTCCTTTGAAATTGTCATGGATCATTGTCTTAATCAGAGTCCCCAAATTTCCACAGCTGATCGTCCTTACAGTATTGATGTTACCATGTACAATATTGTCCTAGTTCTATTCACTTCACTTTGCATCAGTTCTTATAAATCTTCCCAGGTTTTTCTGAAACATCCCCACTCATCATTTCTTAATAATACAATAATCCTTCATCACAGTCATATACTACAATTTGTTCAGCCATTTAAGTGATGAGCGTGAAGGATAACTTTTCTCACAGGCTTTCTTTCAGTTTCACTTTAACCTCAACCAATGATGAGCCTGTTCTCTCTTTCCTGGTGCTTCTAAAACTCCCGACATTACCTTCCTCTGTCCTTTCTTCCAGATACCCCAACACAGGAATAGCAGCATAATAAAGTAGAAAAAATAATAGGCGAGACAGCAAAAGACCTGAGTTCAGATCCTGGCTAGAATATCAACTGGTTGTCTGACCTTGAACAAGTTGTCTGACCTTTCTATATCTTAGTTTTGTCATCAGGAACATGAAGAAGTTGGACTAAATTCATTTCAAATATATATGAAGTGCTTCTTATGTGTAAGACATTATGTGCTAGAGACTAGGAGATGGAGACTGGACCTGTGATTTCAGTAGTAGAGTGAATTTCTAGATAAGGAAAGTCCTTCTACCAATGTAGGTCAGCACTTTTTCTGCAACTTAACGTCTTACAGAGTTGCCTAGAGCTCTGAGATGTGAAATTACTTTCCCAGGGTTATAAACTAGTGTGTGTCAGAGGCAGGGCTTAAACCTAGATCTTTCTGAATTCAAGGCCAGCTCTCTATCCATTAATCATGCTGTCTTCTGTATATAAGATAATAAATTAGTGTGTGTGTATACATATATAGGTATATATGTATGTATGTATGTGTACATACACACTGAGGATGAAAATGAAAATGTCATAGTACTAGCCTTCAAGGAGTTTGTAATCTAATATAATCATAGATTTATAGTTTATAGATTATAGAAGAGATTTCAGAGGTCATCTGGTCCAACCTTTTCATTTCAAAGATGAAAGAAAAAAAGCAACAGATAAATTAACTAGCTTCCCTAAGGTCACACAGATAGTAAATAGAGAAGCAAGAATATGAACAGGATCTTAGATTCCAAATGCAAAGGTCTTTCTTCTGTACCTTATTCTATCTAGCTCCAAATTTATATCCTCTCTATATAAATAAGAATGTGACACAAAATAGAATGTAATTGGGGC
Source organism: Potorous gilbertii (assembly GCA_028658325.1). Lineage (NCBI taxonomy): Eukaryota > Metazoa > Chordata > Mammalia > Diprotodontia > Potoroidae > Potorous > Potorous gilbertii. Next base: position 35,556,548 of record CM053774.1, on the reverse strand, counting down.
AAAGGAGAGATCCGGACAGAGTGGCACTAGAAAAACCTTCTAAGATGCCTTCTAGCTATAAATATTCCAGGATTCTTTGCTTCTGTGACAGGGAGCTATAGCCTCTCTGGCTGCTGATCTCAGTGACACACCCATCAGAGAGAGAAATAGCTGAGCATCTGCTCCTGTCATGTAGAGGGCTTAAAGCTAATTAACACAGGGCTCAGGATCTGAGTTTTGCAAGTGCTAAGAAGATTTTCAGGCAATCCAGCTCTCTGAGAACACGAATCATGCATTTGCCCTGACTGCCTTTCTTTCCCTGGTAAGCTAATGAAAGGATTAATGGCAGGAGACTTTGTTTCTGATCATTGGAAAGGCAAAAGAAGGGCAAAGGAGAGGACTGGATCAATACTGCACCATTTTCACATACAAAGACTCTTAGGATTTCGAGATAGGAGGGATACTAGAGACTATCCAGTCTAACTCTGTTATTTTACAGATGAGGAAACTGAGACCCAAAGAAGTGATAAGAATTCCTGAAGGTCACACAGCAAGTCGGTGCCAGAGTCAGAATTACACGCTGCCTCTCCTAACTCCCATTCCACTGCACCTCTTTATTACATGGATGGAGAGGGTTTCTTAGAACGAAGGATGAGGAAAATAGCATTCTGAAGTGTATCTGTACCACCTCTAAGCAGCGGAATGCCTAAATATCTGTCTACAGTTCTGATTTCTCTTCAGGGCTGTAGCTCCATATCCTCAGCTGAATGTACTATTCCTGCATTTAGGATACCTTCACTTGTATGTTCTCCTACCTCAAAGTCAATATGTCCAAACTGAGTTTATCTTTCTTCCTAAACCTATATTCTCTTTTGACTTTACTACTTCTGTTTATAGTAACACCATTCACCCAGTTTCACTTGTTTACAACATTGGAGTTAATTTTCATTTTCTCTCTCCCTTCCTAGTCAGATCCATCCAGAAAGTTCTCTAACCCATGTCTTCATAATATGTCTGGCATCTGGCATCCCATTGTCTGTTTCTCCTGTTACAGCCCTAAAATAGGTCCATTTTACAACAACCGAATATTTTAATAACTTCCTAATGGTTCTTCCTGGTTCCACCCTTTCCTTGCTCTAAGTCATTTTTTATGTAGCTAGTCGAATAATCCTGATTATGTGTAGATCTGGTCATAGAAACAAATCTCAGAGTTGAAAAGACCTCAGAGGCCACCTTGTCTGACCTGCCTCTGTACACAAATATTTCATGCAATTTCTAGTAATGAAGAGTTTACTATCTCCCAAGTAGCTCCTTTTACATTTGAATAGGTCTGATTATTTGGAAACCTGTTCTTTATTTTCATAAAAAGGCCTTATGATTAAAGTTATTCTCTCCTGAGAAGTTGCTGTTTATACCTCATTGGAAAATACATCAGTTTTCTGGACTACTGAAAAGGAAATGCTCCATCTCATCTCAACTCTGCCCTGTCCTCCTTATGTCTACCTGCCAGTCAGGTCAGGCCCTAGTCTCCTCTTTCCAGAGATCCTCTTCTCTGGTGAATAAACTTTCCCTGACACCAGTCAGCTCTACCTGTTAGCCTACATGCTGGGAGCAATATCCTAACTCTCTAAAGTTGGATAAAGTTAACCCTAAAGTTAGACTAGTTTTTCCTTAAAAGGTATTGAAAATATACTTTAAACTTAATTGACTCAGTTCAGAGGTAGGGGAACTTTGTTTAATTGAATCTACCCACAGTGTTCTTGAGGCATATCATGATAGTGTGTTCTTCTGAGGTGGTCACATAAATCTCCTTTTTTTTGTCAATTAAAGAATGACCCACCAATGTGTTTTTTTCATTCCATTATTGGACTTAAACTACAATGGGGCTGGCTAGAATTAGGCCCAGCCCAGGCCCAGAATTCTTAGACTTTCCAAACTCACAAGGCTTGGTGTAGTGCTGGGAATATTTTAAGTACTTAATGAATGTGCATTGACTGACTAACAAGGTCAGCCTAGATAGATCTATCTCAAGATCAATGTGTGGTCACCTAGGAACAGCCAAAGAAACAAAAATACAGGAGAAGCCGCCCCAAACCCAGACCCAGATTTGCCTCCATCAATGTATGGTTATCTAGGATTTTCTAGTCAGGCCATATGTTTTAGGTTCTTCATACTCAGCATTTGTCTTTTCTGCAGGGATTGAGGAAGGGAAAGCCCTCTTTCTACCTCCTCCCATCCCACCTCTCATTCAAGAGCCACTTATCACATGGGGAATCTAAGGAAGAAGAGAACAGTGACAGAGTTAATCTTTTTAAAAAGTCCACTGAGTCCTCTTAGACTTACTAGATAAACTCAAACTCTGGACATATCTATCTCCAGATTGGTTACCTAGGATCAGGAAAAGCAATAAAAATGCAGGAAAAATAGTCCCAAACCAAGACTCAGGCTTGATTTTATTAGTGTTTGGTATTCTAGGCAATGGGCTCTTCAGTACTGTCACCGAAACTAGCTTGTTTATACAGATCTTCACAGAAAGTGACCAAGTAACATACCGTACAATTTTATACATTCCCTGTTCAAGGGTCAATTATAAATAATGGGATCATAGATCCAAAGTTGGATGAGATCTTAGAGGTTAGCCAGGCTCACCTTCCCCTCATTTTACAGGTAACAAAACTGAGACCCAGAATCACATAGGTATTAAAGTGGCATTATCTTTGAGTCTACATCAAGAGTTTTTCCATCGTATCACCTTGCTTTGATCAATAAATATTTCTTGGTGGCTGCATGGTAAGAGAAACGGAAAAAGAGATGGAAAAAAAGTGCTGGAGAATTGAAAGTACAGTACTTGGGTTCAGATCCTAGTTGGGGGGAAGAGAAGAGGAGGGAATTAGCATTTCTATAAGCACCTACTATGTGCTAGACATGGCTAAGTGCATTTTACAATTATAATCTCATATGATCTTCACAACAACCCGGTGAGGCAGGTACTATTGTGATCACCATTTAACAGGTGAGTCAAAAAAGGCTTAAGTGACTGGCCCAGGGTCACACAGTTAGGAATTGTCTGAGGCTGGAATTGACCTCAGGTCTTCCCCATTCCAGGCCCAGCATTCAATACACTATGCCACCAGCTGCCTCTATAGTGCTATTTACTACATGCATAACAAGGGAGAAATCATTTAAACTTTCTGGGCTGAAGTCTCCTTACTTGTACAATGAAGGAGACTGGACCTTTGAAGTCCCTTCCTGGTATAAATCTGAGGTGGTTTGATTGCCTGAGAAGAAAGATTTAGAGTGAGAGAATTTGGAATCTGGTCCTTATTGTCCTACTCAATACCTATTTAGCTTTCCCGGACGATAGTATTTTGTTTTTTTTTCCAATTACATGCAAAGATAGTTTTAAACATTCACTTTTACAAGATTTTGAGTTCCAAATTTTTTCTCCATCCCCTCTCCTTGCCCCAAGATGTCAAGCAATCTGATATTGGATGTACATGTACAATCATATTTAACATATTTCCACATTCTGGGTTCATCCTTCATTTTCAAAGAAGACCTTGACATCAGAGAAATGATGACATGACTTATACTTGACTTTGTTTTGAGTGAGTGAGGGCTGTGTAAGGTCACCAATCTCACTTTCTCCCCCTGAGTCATCTGGGTCCAATGACCAGATATTCATCAAGATGACTGGAAATGGTCCAGGATGCAATGGGAGACCTTGGCCTTTTTAGGTTGGCCTTTTCAGGTACTCACTTAGAAGGAGGTAATGCCCATGGAGTGAATAGGCCTTTTTAAGACGTAGTCAGGGAATGGCTCTTTAAATGAACAAAATAAAAAATGGCTAAATCAACAGAAACTGTTACTAGTGATAATCACTCTAAGCCAGCCATTAAGTGGAACATGGGCAGGGACATATTGTTGTCCAGCCCATGGGCTTCAGAGTGCACTGTTTTTTTGGGAAAAGGAAAGGAAAGAAGGAAGGAAGGAAGGAAGGAAGGAAGGGACATCTAGCCAGTAAATCCCAAAGGCCCAAAGGAAGGGGAGAGGGAGACAGAAGGGAGAGGATGAGCTGGGTTACCAACTAGATGGGTTCCCACTCAGGCAGCTCAGTCTACTTACAGTCTGTGTTCATTAGTCATGTTGTGAAAGAAGAATCAGAACAAAAGGGAAAAATTATGAGAGAGAAAAAAACGAGAGAAAATATTATGCTTCGATCAGCATTCAGACTCTAAAGTTCTTTCTCTGAATGTGGACAACATTTTCCATCAAAGCTCCCTTGGAATTATCTTAGAGCATTGCACTGCTGAGAAGAGGAAAGTCTATTAAAGTTGGTCATCATACAGTGTTGCTGCTACTGTGTACTATGTTCTCCTGGTTCTGCTTCTTTCACTAAGCATCAGTTCATGTAAGTCTTTCCAGGTTTTTCTGAAATCTGCCTGCTCATCATTTCTTATGGGACATTAGTATTCCACTACATTCATATACCACAACTCATTCTGCCATTCCCCAAGTGATGGACATTCCCTCAATTTCCAATTGTTTGTTACCACAGAAAGAGTTGCTATAAATATTTTTGTACAAGTGGGTCCTTTTCCCTTTTTTATGATCTCTTTGAAATACAGACCTAGTAGTAATACCTATATAACTTGAACAAATGACTTCTCTCTGGGTTTCTCAAAGAGCAAGCCTTAAGGCCAATTCACTCTGGATCTCGTGGATTGAACCATAGGTCCCCGCCCAAGCACCATCCTGGCTCCAAATGTAAATAGTAACTGTTTCTCTTTTGACTAGCAACCCTGAGAGTCTTCCCCTCCCAGTCTGATTTTTTTTTAATTGAAGGGGCCATCCCTTGACTGACTTCTTAAAGAGGCCTATTCACTGAATGGGTGTTGTCTCAAAGTGAGCACCTGAAAAGATTTTACCTTAACAGGGCCAAGGTCTCCCATTGTATCCTGCACCATCTCCAGTCATCCCAGTGGATATCTGGCCACAGGAACCAGATGGCTCTGGAGAAGAAAGTAAGGCTAGTGACTTTGTACAACCCTCCATCATTCAAATAAAATTCAGTTGCAAATCATGTTATCATCTCCCTGATATCATGTTCCTCTTCAAGAATGAACAACAAACCATAACCACAACCTGTTAGTTGGATGAGATGATCAGTTTTCTAACTCTAATTCTTATGATTTCATGTCTCTTAGAGACTGGAAGTAAAGGGGTAAAAAGGATACATTGCAGTAAAAGGAATGAATGGACACTCTACAGGACTAGGCACATAACAGGTACTCAATAATAAATATTCATTAAATGAATAAATTTCAATGAATCTCTTTTCTCCTGTAAAGACACTGACAAAGCCAGGCACGTAAATCTTGCCTTGATGGAACCTCTGGCCAAAGAATTCTTAAAAAAAAAACTGACAAAAAAGTACCTGATTCTGTTAGTCAAGTGGAAAGTGACAGGTTTAGTAAGGTTTTTTTAAAAATATTTTTTAAAAATATGAAGTAACAAAAGAGTAGTAGTAATAGCAGTTTCACGTAAGGAGCAAAAGGAAGGAGGCGAGGAAAGGAGAAAAACGTCAACAGTCTTCTCAGAACCACAATGCTATAAAACAATAGAAAGGTGACGGAAACAAGGAAACAATGGGATGACAAGACAGCAAGAGTAACCAGATAAATTATTGTTTCTCTTGGTGCAGTAGCCATTTCAAAACTGAAAAAATAGTTAGTTGTGGAAAAAGAAGATATTATTTAATATTTCTCTAATAAACATGGCTAATTAGCAAGCCTGGGGCTTGCTTCTCCATCCCTGGGCCTAAGAGGACAGTGAGAATTATGAAAATGCTGTGGGCAGACAAATGAGACCTGCCTCCGTCATCTATCTTCCAAATGATCCTGGAGGTACAGCTATTATTTCAGTCAGACACTGGTAGGCCTGTAATTGTTCATGGTCTCCATGAAGAATAGTGGCTGTCAGGGGCTCGGTGAGTATTACGACTTCTAGCAGACCTGTTTTCAGCCTACCTGAGACATTGAAACCTTCAGTTCACACCACCGCCACACCCACCTCACTATTCTCTCTCTCCTCTGTGGTATAAACATTTTAGGAAAAATCTACCATTGTCTCTAAAGAGCAGAGTTTGGTGCCTCTTGTTCTGAAAGAGGACCAAAATGACATCACTATGTTAGAGACAAGATATAATATGTCCGATTGTGACTGATAAGACCAATATAGGCTTGGACTGCTCTACCAAAGATTCAGGAACAAATATTCCACGTGAATATTTGGGGTAAATTCTCTAATGTGCATATCTCTAGTTTCTTTTGAGCTCCTTGATTCTGTTTTGCTCACAGAGCATAGCACCTTCTCTGATGAGGGCATGCGATGCTGGTTGGTCCTGTGCCAATATCTCCCATGTCACTGAATCAATTTCAAAGTTCTTAAGCAAAACCTTGAGAGTGTCTTTATATTGCTTCTTTTGATCACCATGTGAGTGCTTGCCCTGTGTGAGTTCTCCATAAAATAATTGTTTAGGCAGGTATCCGTTTGGCATTTGAATAACATGGCCATCCTATTCGATCCACCTAACTCTCACCTGTGACTCCAAAAGGGCAGAGAGGAAGGAAAAGAAGAAATGGTGAGATGGGAAAGGTGAAACTTGACTGAAACCAACAAAAAGTCTTCTTTGAGATTCATCCTGGTGGTTTTAGCATAAGAGATTGTGTGAGAAGGGGGGTTTGTTATCACTGAGTAGATACAATGGAAAATACATACTCAAAAAAAAGTACAAAAACATTTGTCTGCTCTATTACTATTTCATAAGCTGATCAAAGAGATATAAGAAAGATAAATAGTCAACAAGTATTTTCTTTTATTTATTTATTTATTTTAAGTTTTCAGCATTCATTTCCACAAAATTTTGAGTTCCAAATTTTCTCCCCATTTCTTCCCTCCCTCCACCCCAAAATGTCTTGCATTCTGATTGGCCCCTACCAATGTGCCCTCCCTTCCAACAACCCTCCTTTTCCTTATTCCCATCTTCTCTCTTGTCCTGTAGGGCAAGATAAATACCTATACCCCATTACCTGTATTTCTTATTTCCCAGTTGTATGCAAAAACAATTCTCAACATTTGTTCCTAAAACTTTGAGTTCCAAATTCTCTTCCTTCCTCTCTCCCCACCCATCCCCATTGAGAAGGCCAGCAATTCAATATAGGCTATATATATATATGTACTTTTGCAAATGATTTCCATAATAGTCATGTTCTGTAAGACTAATCATATTTCCCTCCATCCTATCCTGCCCCCCATTTCTTCTGTTCTCTCTTTTGACCTTGTCCCTCCCCAAGAGTGTTTACTTCTAATTGCTCCCTCCTCCCATTTGCTCTCCCTTCCTTCGTCTCCCCACCCTGCTTATCCCCTTCTCCCCTACTTTCCTGGAGTGTAAAATAGATTTTCATACCAAATTGAGTGTGCATGTTATTCCTTCCTTGAGCCAAATGTGATGAGAGTAAGCTTTACTTTTTCCCTCTCATCTCCCCTCTTTTCCCTTCCATTCAAAAAGCTAACAAGTATTTTCTAAGCTTTTATTTTATCATAGAAAAACCAAATACTAGATGTGAGTAGGAACATTTTAACTAAATTCAACAAATACTTACTAAGCTTTCATTATGTACAAGGCACTGGGAATACGGAGATGAAAAAAATCATTTTTTTGCCCTCAAGAAGCTTACATTCGATGTGGGGTACAGGAAAGGTACATATACATGTACACTCAAAGTCATGCCAAGTAATTACAAAGCAGAGGCAGTAATGATGGCTGGAAAGATCCAAAAGGTACCCCCTGGATAAGCCGCCTGAACTGAGATTTGAAGTATTACCGGGAGCTCAAACCTAGTCTCATAAGACTTTCCTCACGGGAGAGGCTGATGGCTTGGTGTTTCACGACTACTTGAGGGCAGAGTTGGTAAGACCTTGGGAAAAGTGTTGGGGAGAAGTTGGAAGAAGAGATATCTTCAGTTTCAGGAGATATGACATGTGGTACCAGATTCTCTTTAGGGAGAGGTCCTTGAAGACAGAGAAAAACTCAGCCTACATGCGGCTTCTTTTCAAAGTCTTTTTTTCCTTTTAGAAAACTTTCTGTGAAGAGACTAGAAGTTGTTTCACTCTCCAAGCTAGAAGCAAGAACACCAAGATCTCTCTTCTGCATTGGGACCTCATGATCCCAAGACCCAGGATGCTTTTATGGGTTAAGACTTATCACAACTCATCCAAAGATATAATTTAAACTGTTCTGTCATTGTCAGTTTAAAAAAAAATTGAGTCCGATGAGTCAAGTGTTAATGAGATATCTGTTTCTATTCACAGAATGATGTCGTATTCCCTAATGAGTTTATTCTGACATGAAACTCTGTATGTGATTTTTTGTTCTTCCATATCCCAGAGCATGACTCATTATATACAAGATCAAATAGAAAGTCCTCTCAATGATGCTTGAAACTTTTCAAAACCTAGCATCTTTCTACTTTACAGTCTTCTTACTCTTGAAGAATGCTCTCATTTCTCTTTCCTGTTTAGTTCTATTTTATGTGTTGTATTCCCCTGTTATGACACAAGCTTCTTGAAGGCAGGGTAGGGAATATATTTGTGTTATATCTGTATTCCCAGTGTTCTATATGGATTCATTCATATCATGATATCCTCTGCTGGGGAATGAGTTCAGCTGGGGTTTGGTTTCTAAATCTTGGAGGTATCCTGCTCTCAAGGAACTTCTTTAAGTTTTTTGAAATGTTGAATCAAATTGAATTGGCATAGTTTTCAAGGAGGCAGCTAGGTGACTCAGTGGCTAAGGTGCTGGGCCCAGAGTCAGGAAGATCTGAGTTCAAATGTGACCTTAGATACTAGCTATGTAACCTCAGTTACTTTAACCTCTGTTTGCCTTAATCCACTGGAGAAGAAAATGGCAAATCACTCCAGTAACTTTGCCAAGGAAACCCCATATGGGTCACAAAGAGTCAGGCATGACTGAAGGTTTGAACAACAGTAAAAGTCTTAAACAACCTAGATGTCACCCCCAAGGCATAGTGATGTATGAGAACAGGTCTACATTGCAAATGATATTAGTGTAAGGAGGGGATTTGGTTTCCCAAATGATGAAATCACAGAAAAAGATAACAGAATATACAAGTTGTTTAATGTAGTAATACCCAATGATCCCATTTAGGAAGTATGGAATACTTTAGGAAGTATTTAACTTAATCAGAAAGGACAGTATGAGTTGCTGGGCTAAAAATGGATTACGCTTCTGGGAGATTTTAATTAACTTGGAGAGAGAGGGTACAGCAGAAGCAGTTCAGTTGAGTATAGGCTAAGAGGAAGGAGACTTCCAAGGGGAAGAAGGGAGTTATTTCTCCTCTCCCCTACCCTCCATGGCTTCTAGCAGTAAAAGTATTTACTCAGAAGGAGACACATAACCCAGCAATGGGATGATCAGTATGTGAGAGTTCAAGGAACTATTGAGGGAGAAGATGGATCCATTCCAAACACACACACAGATATAGTGAGGTAGTTCCTTGAGATCAGAGGCAGCTTTAAGGAATGTGACTTTTGGCAACAGAGAATCTGCTATAGAATAAACAGAGAACTAGCTTTGGCAATAGAATTGAGCTTTGGGAGGGCTGCACTCGAGGGAAAAAACTTTAAGGCCTGCTTGTATTAAAGATCACATGTTTTCCCTAGAAAAATGACTCACCACCGTTGAATCCACTCTTCCCATGGACACCGCATTTGTGGAGGACAGTACCTAGATTTAAGCTACGGGTCTTCCTATATCATCTTAGTAAAAAAAGCCTTTGCTAAGAGCTTATTGGGTTGTACTGACTGACTATAAATGAGAAAAGCAACAGTGGGGATTCGTGACTCCTATAGGAGCTCAAACTCACAGGATATGCCAGAGCTCCAGGTAGCAACTGTCCCACCCAGACCCAATTTGAGTGTGACCGTGAACTTAGGCAATGGCCCAGAAGAGGACTATATTTTTAAAAATAATTATATTTTTTCTTTTGAAAGAGTTAAAATTTCTAGTGAATGAAAGGAAAGCACCAAAGAGGAAACTATGTGTAAATTAATGATGCGAGGTTAATGATGTGAGATTAATGAGGGAAAAGGAATTCACTCAGTGGGAAGATAGATCCTACCAATAATAAGATGAAAAATATAAAAGGGAACTTACGGGCAACTGAATAGTACTTCATAGGTACTTCTTACCTTCAAGAGTCTAAAGCAATTTACTGTAATTCCAGTTCCATTATGAAAGTGAGATAAATATCTGGATTATGAATATGATATTCAATGTTAAACTATTAGACACTGTAAAGTCTATTTGACTTTAGAGTGGCAGAAATCTAACTCTGCTCCAAGGGGTGGGGACTTCATTGTTTCATCAAGGTTAATCGTGAAATTTGTGCTAGAGCTCTTTAAGATGGAGACAAGTGTGGTTTATGTGAAGTTCTGCCTGAGCGGGGCTAGGGATGGGTAGGTGATCTCTGGTAGGCTCAGTCAGCCATAGACTGGGAGTTTAAAGTCTTCTCTTGAAAGAAAATAGTAATTATTATTTTAATTATGGAGATGAGAGTAAAACCAAAATCCTGCAGCTCTGTTCTAGGCCAATCCCCACTGTGAGTGCGCTTGCCATGGAATTATAAGGTTCAAATATTTACGTCATCTTGTCCACCCCCTAGGATACCAGGTAGAAGTACAGTTGAGCCATCTTAAAGAATACATTAAAAGTCCTTCAGGGGAGATCCCACTCCTCCTACCATCACTGCTCCCCCCCATCTTTTACATTTTTGTTGTCTTTTATTTTTGACAGCTAAGGTGGGGCAGTTTGCGTGCCTATCAAATCAAATAATAAATATGGGAATTTGAAACAAAGGATTGATGCACAGTTTGAGTCCCCCAAATGGCTTCATTAGGTATTTTTATTCTTTACCTTTCCCCTTTGCATTCATTTCCATGAGAGACAAAATGGTTTTCATTTTTTATTCGTTTTCTGTTTTTTTATCACCATGATATCTTATATATCCTTCCCTACCCACAACCATCCCATATGACAATACTATGTTTTTAAGAAAGAAAAGAAAGTTAGCACAATAACCAGTACATTGAGAAAATTCAAAAATATGCACCTCCATGAAGGAGTATCTTGGGAGTATCTTTTCATCTCTTAATTTGAGCCCCACTTGGTCTTTATAACTTTATTATGTTTATTTTAATTTTGGGGGTGTTGTTCTTTCCATTTAAATAGTTGTAGTTATATTATTTTCTTATCTTTGCTTACTTTACATATAGATCTTTCCATGCTTCTTTGTATCACATATCATCTCTTATAGCACAATAGCATTCCGTTATATTAATGTACCACATTTTGTTTAACCTAATTGACAGGCATTTGCCTTGTTTACAATTTACAATACTTAAGTATAAAAAAAATGTTGCTATAAATATTTTGGAGTATATGGGGGCTGTTTTCTTATCTCTGGCTTCTTGGGGTATAAACTTATTTAAATAATTTCAAATTGCTTTCCAAAATCATTGTACCATTTCACCAAAAAGAATCCTAATGTTAGTAAAACTCAAGAGATCTCACACTTGCATAGTTGGTGTTTTGCTGAAAAAGATTCTGAAGAAGTTCAACTGGGTAATCCAACATTAAACCGGAGTTATAGGAACTTTTTAACAGTAAATAAGATAGAGGCTCGGGATCGTGAGTTTGTCCTCAGTGCAGAGGAAGGGTAAAACTGAAAAGATTTAATATTTATGAGTGATTCGTAGCTATCTTGCTATTCTATCTTCTCAAAGAAATTGGCTGAAATAAAAGTTGTGAGAATGAACTGACTCTTTTGGAAAGAAAAGTAGTGAAGGATGGGGCTGGGAGATGGCATAGATCAAGGCTGTCAAACTCATAGTCCTGCCAACAAAACTTCAAGCCAGATTAAAATGTAATAATTGGGAAATGTTTAATAAAATAAATAGAAATATAATATAGATAATGTTAATTTGTGGTCCAAGTTACTATGTGTCCTATAAGTATCTGTTTCTATTTTCATTTGACACTATTAGCATAGATCTTTACCTTCTCTGGGAAAGATCCAGGCAGGGGCAGGGAACCTGTGGCCTCGAGGCCACACACAGTCTTCTAGGTCCTCAAGGGCGGCCCTTTGACTGAATCCAGACTTCACAGGACTGAATGTCTAGATTTAGTCAAAGAGCCATACTTGAGGACCTACAGGGCTGCATGTTGCCTCGGGGCAGCAGACTTCCCACCCCTGAAGAGTATCTCAGCTGAGGTCTTCAGTTATAGGCAGTGACTAGGAAAAAGTCAATACCTGATGTTCAGAAGTTATGCCTGGCAGAGACCTTTAATGACAAAAGGACCAGCAGAGCACTGTAAAATAGTGAATATAAGAGACCAGTAGGGAACAATTCCCAGTTTGCCCATATACCTGCAGAGATTACATGCAGCAAAATTATGTCACCAGAGGAATTCAGTGACTCTGCGATATCAGAAGTATAAGTTGTACAGCCACATGCGTATTCTGCCATCCATCTTTCCTATACGGTTTCATCCAAGGATATGCCCACCTCATATGTTCCCTTCATGTATATCCCTGCACGAGTGTTCTTTGACTACATCATTTTCCTAGGTATGTATCCCTTCATTCATGTTTCCTAGTTGTGTCCATTCTTCCAACAGGTAGTACCTGTATTTGTTGGGGCAGCTAGGTGGTAGGTACAGTAGATAGAGCACCAGTGCAGGAATCAGGAGGACCTGAGTTCAAATCTCAGCTCAGGCACTTGACACCTCACTAGCTGTGTGACCTTGGGCAAGTCACTTAACCCCAATTGCCTCATCCTGGGTCATCTCCAGTCATCCTGATGAATATCTGGTCACTGGATTCAGATGTTTCTGGAGGAGAAGTGAGGCTGGTGACCTGCACAACCCTCCCTCACTCAAAACAAAGTCAAGTGCAAGTCATGTCATCATTTCTCTGATGGCATGGTCTTCTTCAGCAACAAAGGACGAACACACACCTGTATTTGTGGGCAAATATATCTCAACTTTGTGAGGAAAATGGTTTATTGCTCCTTTTCCTATTATGTCATTGTATTAAATTGTTTTTTTCTTTGAACTAATTGTATAATTGGACAGACAAATAAAAATAAACACAGGTGGGGGCTGATAAGTTACGAGTATTCGTGGAGACTTGGGATTTGCTATTTGATTGTCCTTTGTTCTCGAAGAGGACCATGTAGATCCACAGGGTGAACCGAGGGTAGCTTTTTTGGGGGGAAGAGGGCGTTGGTTAAATGAAAGACTGAGAGAGGGAAGAGGTTCCCTCAGGTTCTGTATTAACTTCCATTGATGTCTGAATTTAGTGTTTCGTTTTTGCGTGGAAGTGACCCTCTATTTTTGAAAATTTTGCTAGTGGAATACAAGATTTACTAGAACCTACCAAATCTGAAGTATGGATCTGGTAATAGTATGTTGTTTGAAGATTAATCTAGTGGAGGAGCTCATCATAGTTTGGTTTCAAGATGAATTTTTTGACCATCGCAAGAAGACCATTTATAAAATTATCAATGATGGCAATCGGCAAAACTGGCAAGTGAAACAAATGTTATCTTTTTCTTCTCCTCTCTCAGTCCTACCCTCCCTGCCTTCTTCCCTCTTGGGCCCTCCATTCTTTCTAGATAATGCCCCATCTGGGGCTTGCAACCACTTTTTCCTGTCCACAATTCTGCTGGTTGCTAAATATTATTTTTCTAGGTTTTCCGCAAGGAAACTATCCTGATTTTGTATCTTGATTCATTTGGGCTGAGGAAATGGCCAATTTGAGAGACAAGAAGAAAAAGAAGATTTGAACCATCTTTTGCAGAAATATACAATTAAAGGGATAGTTTGTGAGCACTTAGAGAACTGCAAAGATGGTCACAGGATTAAACAATGACTGTGAAGAAACAGCATAATTGGAATTCATTCACCTAAAGAATAGGATTAAATGCTGGAGAGGATGTGGAAGAGTTGGAACACTAATTCATTGTTGGTGGAGCTGTGAGATCATCCAACCATTCTGGAGAATGGTTTGGAACTATGCCCAAAGGGCTACAAAAA